>CM065681.1:18636833-18644333 GCA_017654935.2 Phymorhynchus buccinoides | reverse complement strand
GAGGCACTAAGTGGGCGACGTGCAGTGAGCCAGCACAGCGCTAGTAAGACAATAAAAATGATGTGCAAAAGAACTTTCATTGCAAAACTAGATATGCTTTTTTAGCACCATTTCTCCCCTGAATCTTAAAAAAACGTTCATTAATTACTGAGGTCTTAACACCAAAATATACAAGTCGGGTGAATGCTCTCGCGAGTCCAGGACCATGCCAAAGGAATTAGAATTGTTCAAATTAAAACGGCTTCCTGGCCTGTTTAAAATTATCTTTGCAAATAAAGGTATCCACAGTAGGAAAATTCAATTAAGATAACTAAAGAAACTGAAGATCCGATACTGAGGTAAACATGCAACCCATCAATACTAGCTGGAGATGGGGAGAGGTGAGGTGTGGGTCGTAATTTTCTTGCCCTTTTTCGCAAACAAATAAAAACAATTCACACAAAAAAGGAATTTGTACAAAGACAATAGGATTCTCCTCTATAAGAGGGGAATGCTAATAACTTTCCACCTCAAATTGATATAAACAAGCTACAAAGCTTCCTCGGTGCTCTCAGCATGGTGACTAAAAAACGTAACCCACAAAATCGCAAACTTTCAATAATCAAGCTATTATTTCGATTTTTCAGGTTTGTATGCTTAAAGAAGATTGCACGCATAAAAGGTTACAACAGTTTGTTTCTCCAAGATACCTCGGATATCTCCAGAAAATGACAGTTTTCATTGTAACCCATTTTCAGACAAATCCCTTTTTGAGGTGCTAAACCATTTCCGCAACAAATGTCAGTCGTCTACAAACTGTCTGTTTCCCGAAAAGTACCGTCTTTTTCCTCCCTTAGCTTTCAGATTCTTCTTCTTCTTTTACCATTACTAACATGTTTTACTTTCAACCACAAATAATATTAAACTGCATTCAGATTCAAGACTGCTACATATCCTGACTTTTTGAGCCCACAAACGAATGAACCTTTTGTCCGGATGACAAAGACATTGTAATTAATTAAGAACAAATATTTGCGCACATCAAAAAGGGATTTTCCTGCAAATCAGTTACCATGGGATTTGTTAATGAAGGCATCTTGAGAAAACGAACTCTTATGACCTTTCATACGCTAGGTCTTTTCCATAAACCTGGAAAATAACAATAATTTAATTGTTAAAAGTTTTATTAACGATTTTGTGGGTAGAATCGTTATTGTGACAACCTGTGTATAGATAGTCTTATAATATGACAAGACTGAAGTTTGCCTCCTGCCTCTACCACGTCAAGCGCCCCACAACACTTTCATCAAGTCCAGTGCACTGGGATTTGTTTCTTTTTGTCCAATGTCAAACGTGAACAGGACAGAAGAACACGGGCGGGCTTGTTAAGTCCAGGGTTATATGGATATTTATCAGCTGAAATTATGATCACACTGAAGAATAATGAGAAGAACTGACAATGTCTGCTCTTAGTTTAAAGATGGTGGTTATTTTTCTCATCATTTACTGTTGGTTGATGCCACCTTTTCTTTAGGCTACATCCTTATTAGTAGTATAGTACCACGGAGGACGTAGAGCATGATACTATACTACTCTAATTTGTCTCTGAAGTAACTGTTTTGGAGATAGAAAGTTTGACTCCGGAGGTGCCAATTGATAGGAGTTTTACTCCTGTTCAACTCACCAGCTTGTTTCTTGGTAATGAAAGCTCCCAGGAAAGGACAGAGTTCGACAACACTGGTTTGGTTTTGAGCTTAACGTTTGGACCCAGGCATGCAGATGGATTACCGGTGAGTCTTTCTGGTGGGAGGGAAGACTCCGAAGAAAGACTGGGGTTCAAGAACTCATTGCCACATGGTGAGGCTGTCTCGTTTATTTGTCTTTTAGTCAATATGTGTACAAACAGAAACAGTTCACAAGTATGAGATGCACAGCATAGATAGGCCCCTATGTCAGGCTTTTTTGCCTGATTCAAATTGATCTCATTTAAAGACTGCGATACATGGTCGATTTTCAGATCAAAAAAGCTCCGAAGAAGGTGCCTTCCTCGTTGCTGCTGTTGACGAGGTGGGAGGGCGCCAGCACAGTGAGGGTGTCGTTGGTCTTCAGCCCGAAGACGCCCTGCACGTAGGACACGGAGGAGGAGCCCACCAGCCTGTAGGACCTCAGTATGGCTGAGGGTTTGCAGGAGGGTCTTCGCACCTTGCTGTGGACAACACATTGCTGGGTTAGACCATGGGGAGGTATATAATTATTATGTTAAACGATTTTAACTTTGTTTTTAAAGAAGTACGTGTGTGTATGTTGAGGCGATTAATGTTTTGTTTGACCTAGACAAGACGTTTGGCGCACTAGACTTTTGACTCTCTCTCTCTCTCTCTCTCTCTCTCTCTCTCTCTCTCTCTCTCTCTCACACACACACTCTCGTAGACGTTTATGTGGTCGAATGCGTTTCTTGGTTGCAATATATTTTTTCATTTTTGTTCTTCATTTGTTTTTCACGTTTCTAGTCATTTTTTTGTTTTCTTTTAGCCAGGGACAGATTGGAAGAATAGGCATCGCCTAAAACCTTTATCATTGTTAAATAAAGTTTGTTGGTGTTCAGTGCTCTCTCTCTCTCTCTCTCTCTCTCTCTCTCTCTCTCTCTCTCTCTCTATATATATATATATATATATATATATATATAAATATTGAGTGAAAAAATCAAAACAACAAAACTTGGACGAGACGTTTCGCTTTATAGCTTTATCGATCTACATTCTAAGTTACAAGAATCCAGTTGTATATATGTCATATATATTATATATTATATATGTGTGTGTGTGTGCAAACCCTACCAGTAATTTTTGTACAGGCAGTGCAGAGACCGACTCTTTGTCCAGTTCAACTCAGCCCCAGACTTGGACGTCCTGAAGGTCACCTGACTGTACACATGGTAGTAACCCGGACGCAGGATCCGGATGTTGACAATGGCATTTCCGTCGGAAGTGACGTCAATCTCTCGCACGCTGGACAGACCGCTCTGCCCCTGGTTCCACAGCAGAGGTTCAAATCTGTTCTTATCTGCTGAGGAAAATAGAAAGAGTTAATGAATGTCTCAAAATACTTATCAACCGATTCAATTGTCAAATTAACTTGAGTGAAAAATAAATCAGAACTTCCGGTATGTAAGCTATCGATCAGCCATTTAATCACCGACTTCATTATTTCATTCAATCATTATCAGTATTAATAGTCAATTAATTCGAGTTTTTCATATATTGTCACCCATTCACAACGATAAACAATATTGATAGTAATCTTTTTTAATGGCCATTACGCAGAGGTTTAGACAAAATCTTTTTTCGGATCTGTATTAGAATATGGGGGCATTTTGAGATGTTAAGAGACATAAACTGCTGTTATTCACTATCTTCAATGGTTGTCGATATATTTATATTGACAACCATTGAAGACAGTTTGACATATACCTCTCAAATTAAAAACAATCACAAGTCGTTTTAAATTAAAAGTTTTCCGCAATTTGTTATTTCGCTTAAAATACACGTTCATAATTACATGTATTGTCTTTTGACTTCTTGTTGTAGTACTACAAGATGAAACAGTGTGTTTAAGTAAATGACATTTACGTGTGCATGTCTCTTGTAGAGGAAGTCGAGTCGTTGCTGTAGTTGTAGTAATAGAAGGGGAAGGAGAAAAACATGAAGAAGACGAGTGTGTGTGTATGTGTGTGTGTGTGTGTGTGTGTGTGTGTGTGTGTGTGTGTGTGTGTGTGTGTGTGTGTGTGTGTGTGTGTGTGTGTGTGTGTGTGTGTGTGTGTGTGTGTGTGTGTGTGTGTGTGTGTGTGTGTGTGTGTGTGTGTGTGTGTGTGTGTGTGTGTGTGTGTGTGTGTGGAGGGGGGTGGAGTGAAAATGGGCCGTAGTAGCATCAACAGGATTGCAGTCTTAGTAGAATTCAAGCTAAAACCTTTCGCCGCCAGCTATTTCTTTTAGCCCCAAAATACCATTAAACCTAACTGGGTGGAGAAAACAAATGTCTGCAATATTGGGAATTCCTCTGTGACATGTATAACATTAGGCCTATCATTACCTCCCAAGATTAAGAAAATAGGGTCCTTGGATAACAGGCCCTGATTTGATGCCTTTTGATCACATGGGTGTTAAACCATTGTGTTGCATAAATGCGACATTGGCGGTGAAAGGGTTTTAAGGTTTTTGTTCTGAGGAGAGGGTGGTACTTGGTACTGAGGTATAACTTCTTATTCTTTTTCATTCACTTGTTGTTCTTGATCTTGTTGTTGTGGCTGATGCTTCAGTTGTTTTTGAAGTTGTTGTTTTTGTTGTTGTTGACGATGATGAGGAGGACAATGACGATAATGGCGATGTCATTGTTGTAGTTGATCATGGTGACGTTGATGATAATGAAGTTTTTGTGAATGTAGTTGTTGATAATGATGATGTTGGTTGTTCCTGTTGATATTGTCCTCACTGTCGCTATCGTCGTTGTTAGTTCCCGAGCGAAGCTTCGGGAAGCATTGTTTTTGTTTCATCCGTCCGTCCGTCCGTCCGTGCGTGTGTCCGTCCGTGCGTCCGTCCATCCGTCCGCGTTTTCTTGAAAACCGTTCAGTCTATTTCAATCACTTTTAGTGTACACGTTTAAGAGGATATTAGCTATCGACTGTTTGTTTTAGTATTATTTCAAGGTCAAGGTCATGCTGATCAAGGAGTTCAACCCCCAAAACACTTAATTGCTGACGTCTTGCGAAGTTTTCCACGTATTTCAATACGTTATTCTTCACAACGTTTTACGATAAAAGGGCTTGAGCACTATCATAATAGATTTGTCTGTGCGTTCGTGCGCACGTGCGTGCAAATAAATGGGTTCGAATCCCAAGGCTGTGTCTCAAGAACTACTGCACGGAATCGCTTCAAGTTTAGTGTGGTGGTGCATCACGACACACACAAGGTCCCATACAAAAATAATAACCATGCTGACCTTGACCTTGTTGGTGCTGTAATTGTTACACTCACATTGATTCCCCTGGTACTCGTGGCTGTAGTACAGGTAGAAATGGGCACTGGGCCTTCTGTCATACACCGCTGAGTAGGTGAAAACAAAGGTATCTTATTCATTACAATGCACACACACACACAAACATACACACCAACATAATTTAATTCATTGATTTGTTTGTCTGTTTTATTATTTTGTAAGTCTAATATTACTATTATTGTGAACAGACTTTAAATTAAATCAATCAAATAAAAATCAGAACATGTATTAATCCTCATAAAACAATGCTATCTCCCTCTCTCTGTTTCACACTCTCTCTCTCTTTTCTGGCTACGACTCTGTATTTCTCTCTCTCTCTCTCTCTCTCTCTCTCTCTCTCTCTCTCTCTCTCTCTCTCTCTCTCTCTCTCTCTCTCTCTCTCTCTCTCTCTCACACACACATACAAAATGAAAAAATGTGTGCGCCTGCATGCACACGAACATACACATTTAAAGCGAGAAAAAAGCTCACCGCTGACATTCTCCGTTCGTCCTCGTGGAAACAGATTCTCCAACTGTCCATTATGTCTGTACACTTCCTCATCTGTTGAACACACACACACACACACACACACACACACACACACACACACACACACACACACATATATATATATATATATATATATATACGCACGCACACACGCACACACGCACACGCGCACACGCACACACTTGTCAACTATTCATTTCAATGTTACATTTCTAACAACAGACTAACAATAAATAGACACAGGCCGTACATATCTGTATAAACAATTATAGCAAAAAAGAGATTCGAACATAAATTGATGAACATAGATCTATATAAATACTAAATAGAAACATAACCTCATGTTACCCACAAGACATTTAGATAATTTTTGCTAGAATTTCTTTTGTCGTCTTACGGTTCTTCATTTTTTATTTTAGTATTTCGTTTTATCTTGCTTTAATTTGTATCGTCCAATCGATCATAACTGGGAAGTCTCTGATTTGACGCGCGCAATAACAAACGAGTTCATGCAGAACTAGATAGCACGGTGCTTTACTCAAAGAAATTATTTTTCACAACAGATACAGTCATGCCAAGTCACGGATTCGTGAAAATCCATAATCTGATACGCCTTTTTTTTTATCTGTTAAAACAATACTTCCCCCTTATTATAGGCCTAAAAAAGAATCCTTTGGCGCTTAGCCTAACTGCAAAAAGGTACTGCACACAGGACATAGGACAAAACAAAGAGAGGGGGGGGGGGGGGTAGACGGGGGAGGGAGGGAGATAAGGGACTAAGGACATAGAGGTTTGCTTCTTCCTGTTATAAAACAAAACGTGTGGTTGTATGCATTATTATTTGTTGTATAGATTGTTCATTTTGTTGTGAATCACGAGGTTGGAAGATGATTGATTAACAGTAAAGGTTTCTTTTGGTTTCAAAAGACGTGTTCGCGTGAAGGAAGAAGAAGCCGGACACACACACACACACACACACACACACACACACACACACACACACACACACACACACACACACACCACACACACACACACACACACACACACACACACACACACACACACACACACACACACACAGCACAGAGAGAGAGAGAGAGAGAGAGAGATGAGAGAGAGAGATGAGAGAGAGAGAGAGAGAGAGAGAGAGAGAGAAAGAGAGAGAGAGATAACAAAGAGATCAGATGAACAACAACAATGAACAACTGTTTAATGACCAGGCCATCTGCCCAGAAGCAGAAGGATGATTATAATATTTTTTAGGGATCAACGTTTCTTTAAAGTACTAAATATTTAAGGCAAATTCATAAAACAAATGTATTTCAGTTTCAAGCACAGGAGAGAGAGAGAGAGAGAGAGAGAGAGAGAGAGAGAGAGAGAGAGAGAGAGAGAGAGAGAGAGAGAGAGAGAGAGAGAGAGAGAGAGAGAGAGAGAGAGAGAGAGAGAGAGAGAGAGACGTTTGTGCATTTTGTAGAAAGTGTTAGGATTGTAAAATAGGGAGGGGTGACTTTCCCTAAGGTCAATGTGTCCTGTGACTCTTCTGACATTACTGATTACAGCACAGAAAGACGACGTTCGTTCTCAGGCTGTTAATTACCATTATTAAAATTTACGTTGAAAACAATGACACTTGTGTGTGCCTAATTATAAAGCTGATAAGAGAGAGAGAGAGAGAGAGAGAGAGAGAGAGAGAGAGAGAGAGAGAGAGAGAGAGAGAGAGAGAGAGAGAGAGAGAGAGAGAGAGAGAGAGAAAGAATTGAGAGATGGAGAGAGAGAGAGAGATTCACACAATTCACAAAGCTTACGGATCCAGGCCTTCTGTCCATGTCAGAGGGGAGGGGGTTACAAAAGGAAAAACAACAATGACAACAAATCATCAGCACAAAGAACTCCATTATCAGCGAACATACACACACAAATAAACAATGACAACAAATCATCACAGAGAGAGAGAGAGAGAGAGAGAGAGAGAGA
>CM065681.1:18626833-18631833 GCA_017654935.2 Phymorhynchus buccinoides | reverse complement strand
TACTGCTGGTGAGTGGTCGGCTCGAAGAGAGTCACGCTGGCGTAAGGAGGGCTGACGGTGCTTAACCGCGAAACGTGATCGGCGTTGTTGATCAGTGACGTAGTTGCTTTTGATGACGTCATGTTGTTGATGACATTGATGATGAGTATATGGAGTCAAAGTTTTATTTATTTGTTTTGGCCGTGGCTCCAAAAGGATGTTGGCTTATACAAACTTAGATTTAGTCTCGGTCTTTGTCTTTGTTCACTTTTTGTTTATGAACATTCTCCCCCCCCCCCCCCCCCCCCTTCTTTTTCCCTTTGTTGTCTGTATCATTAATTGTTCAAAATTCAAATTTAGCCATTTCAACAGTTCCAGGCAAAGGCTACAACTAGGCATACCTCACTCTTATTGCTGCTAAAACAATGTAGGCTTATCGCTGAAATCAGAAGTCTTTTTTTTTCTTCAGGAGGGTGGGGAAGGAAACGGAGAAGGAAACTGCTGAGAATGAGGGTCACATTCGCTGTTTAAGTTGCTTCTTTTGGTTAATGTCAGCAACGCTCACGCGGAAACAGAAACAGTTTGCAACTTTCGTAACATGTGTCATAATTATCTTGACACACAGGCTTCCAGGAATCTCCCTCTCTGTCCCTTCTTCTTTAGTCATTCCCGCTCGATTGGGCCAACGTTTCCATTATCGCTTTAGGAACTTGAAGGGAAAGTGACGATTGTGTAGGCACCAGAACTGCAAAAGTGACATCATCATCATCATCATCATATAGTAAAAAGCCAAGTGTCCGTGTGTCTGTCTGTCTGTCTGAAACACAAAACGGGCCTTATAACTCCGCCGTTTTTCTACCGAATCGCTTCAAATTTGATGTGAGCCCTAACGGGGCGATGGCAACGGCAACCGAGGCGGCCGTGTCATTTGCGAGGTTCGGCAAATGCGCGAAACGCGCATCCGCCGGCCTCTCGGCGCCCGTATCTCCAGTGTTTCTGGGTCGATTGCCTTCGAATTTGGCAGGAAGATGACCGGGGATGGTGACTATCTGTGTGCCAAACCGGAAGCGAATCGATTTAGAAATGGATTTAGAGAGAGAGAGAGAGAGAGAGAGAGAGAGAGAGAGAGAGAGAGAGAGAGAGATTTTCAATGTTTGTATAATTTCTCTATTCTTTATTGAATTTAATCGTTTCTTATTTTAACTTTTTTTTCAATGTTAGTACAGCTTTTATAGTTAATCTGACAATAAATTGGTTCCAGTCCAGTCCAGTGTGTGTGTGTGTGTGTGTGTGTGTGTGTGTGTGTGTGTGTGTGTGTGTGTGTGTGTGTGTGTGTGTGTGTGTGTGTGTGTGTGAGCATGCATGTGTGCATACATGCATGCTTGTGTGTGTTTTGGTTTTGTGGGTTGTGTGTGCACGCATGTGTGTGTGTGTGTGCGCGCGCGCGCGCGCGCGCGCACGCGTGTGTGTGTGTGTGTATGTGTGTGTGTGTGTGTGTGTGTGTGTGTCTGTCCGTGCGGCTAGGTTCTTGTTGCTTACTGAATGGGGGATGAACGAGTCGGTGTCAAATGTGTGTTAGAGAGAGAGAGAGAGAGAGAGAGAGAGAGAGAGAGAGAGAGAGTTGCTTTGTATATGAGTTGTTGCTGGTTGGTGTAATTCTTGAATTCTGTTTTTGTTGTCTATTTGTTGATGAATAACTGATTGTAAAGCGCTTTGGGCTCATCTGAGGTAAAGCGCTCTAAATGTACTATTATTATTATGGTCGAACGAAAAAGCAAACACATAGGCCTAGGCCTAGGCTACATATGTTGGCCTATGTTCTCTGATTATATGCATACACCTCTACGCATGCACACATATATGCACATGCACGCACAATCATAAGTGCATAAACACACACGTATATAATATAAAGCAGAAATTAAGAATGTTTACTTACCAACTTGGCAAACATTCAAGCAGCAGATGTCAGCCCTTGTAATTAAACACAAGCGCGAGGACCATTGTTCCATCGCACCATTTAAAGCTTCGTAAAGGAATGATTTATCAACCAACGTACGCTTTATTTTAAACACTTTCTGTTTATCGCAGCTTACATAACCCTAGGCCTGCGTGTGGTTCATATTGGCCTACTACCAGTCTATGCCTATGCGTAGTTCTAATTTCTGAGAATAGAGAGAATCATAGACGCTAGCGGTGATAGGCTAGCATGTTTAGCCACGGACCTACAAGTTCGTGTGTTTAGCGTACTTTTCCAAAATCTATAAATAGATCGTTTTTGTAAAAATATTTTTCCCGGAGTGAAGTGCTGCGAAGCCTGAATAGGCTCCCGCTTGCAGTCAACTTTTTGGTTCGTTATTTTTAACAGCAACAAGAAAATCAACATCAACATCCATCATAATTATTCGCTTTAAAGGCTATGCTTTTGCTGAGTTTGGTGGTTTCTACAAGTTCAAATGGACTACTTTATCATTTGAATTTTCAGTAGAGGGTAGGGATTGAAAGCACTGACAGTGCAAATTTCGGCAAAGGCGTAGATTCACACACACACACACACACACACACACACACTGACACACGCACACGCACGCACACGCACACACACACACACACACACACACTCCTCAGTGTCTTCACATTAATAGAGTTTGATAAATTACGATATGTGTGAATTCCCAAAATGCATCCTCTTTATAACAAACCACGGAACCACACACACAACCTACACATCTGGATTTTACTGTATAACAACAGCCGCGAAAACACAAAAGACACAAAAATACTGGTTTACGCCAAAACGCTATGGTTTCCGATTGGTCCAGCTATTCACCAGATTTGATTTAAAACATGCGGGCTCGCTCTTCTACTTAATCACATGTCTAAAAATAGCTCTGGGGCTCCCCCGTTTTGCAGTGACTGATCTCATTTATGCTACTGAAGTTTAATTGCTGCATCCTTCTTCCCCGCATATATGCTACCCAAATGTACACAGACTTTGAATTTTATGATAACTCTTCAGACCCATACTACCACTCCCACCCTGACCATAAAACTAAACACCCCATTCTGTATCGCAAATCCATACCTATAACCAAATAATTATACGGAAGATCTGTTCCACGAAGCAGGAGTTAACATAGCGGAAGTCTCCACTCACCCCACATATGACTACCCACAGTGGGAGGTGACCCCCATAACAATAGACACCTCCCTACATGAACAATACTCCAAACAAGAAGATCCAAACAGACTAAAAGTTGCAGCACTAGAAAAAATCCACAGTCTCCATCATCACCTTCTCATATATACAGACGCTCCAAAATTAATCAACAAACAGGCTGCGCATTTACAATTCCAGATCTGAAAGTAACAAAATCATTTCAACTAAATAACAATATTTCAATTTTCAGTGCCGAACTTTGGGCCATAGGCCTACTAGAAGCATGCTCCTATATTAATAACTTCCCAAATCCCCCACGGAGCGTAGTCATACTATCAGACTCACTTTCATCTATTCAAGCTCTAGTGGGGGACACTAACAATAGACGCTCTGTCATACAAGAAATCAACTTCCTCATACATCAGATCACAATCAAGGGAACTGACATATCACTAGGTTGGATCCCTTCCCACTGTGGCCTACACGGCAATGGCCGGGCCGACTGGGCCGCCAAACAGGCGGCTCTTGGTCGGTCCGGTACCAAAATAAATATTAAATTTTCAATCCCAGAAGTGAAATCAGCACTTAAGAAAACCTCTTTCCAGGGGTGGGCTCGGGAACTTGAAGCCCGGTGCAAGGCCCACTCATGGGACCACCAAATTGTGACGGGGGGACTCTTCCCCCCTGTCCCTCGCTCTGTTTTATCCTTGATTTACAGTCTCAGAACCGAGGCCACATACTGCAAATTTAAAGATTTAGAGTGTGAATGCCAGTTGAGACTTCCTAACAGTAGAACACTTATTTACACAATGCAGCACTATAACCCCTGAATTAGATAACTTAGTAATAACCTTTTCACGAAACAAACAATAATTCAAAGCCAAACCCACGGCTGGCAACCAATAATCTGGCTGGCGGAGGCCCTCGGCCAGGCTTCTTTTGGCTACTTATTCTAACTAGACAATATCTTTCTGCACATCAACCCAAAACAAAGCCCTCCCCCGTGACCCCTGGTCCGGTGTATGCTGCCTCGCCAAAGGGCCCCACACCCACATCCTAGTGGCTTCGGTGGCTCCCCCCCATCGACCGGGGGGCCCGACGGGAACGCAGGCACTCTCAGAGCCCTATCGGCTCCTTTGAGTGATGCCGCGTCTCCCGGCTGGCGGCCCGCCCCTTGGGGGGCATCACTCTGGCCCCTCTCACCCCCAATATTCCAGCTGGTCCTTGTCTCTGGGGGCAAGTGAGTCGCCAGGGGTTGCCGTCCGGGACTGTACGCCCAATCGCCTTTACCAGGGGCGTGCGGCCCCGGCCGGCGCTTTGGTTTATTGTGTATCCCCGTTGTGAAAGGAACTTCTTCACCCTCTTCAATTCTTTCTTCTTAAAATCTCTGTTCTCTTTCTACCTTTTTTAAACCAAATCTTGACCTATCTACCCCGAACCCGACACCCTTTCTGTAACTGTGCTGCCCCACTAGGGTAGGTCTGAAAGTGGTTTACATCCCCCCCCCCCCCCCCCCCCCCCCCCCGGAACGATCGGCATCTCCCTGGACCGGTCCCCAGGCCTAGCCAGCCATAGTCCGTTTCCCCACCCCCCGAGGCCCGGAGGAGAGGTCTGTCACATCGCAGGGGATCACAGGTCCCCAACACTTTTGCCCCCCCCCCCCCCCACTTTCCTCCTATCGTCCCCTCAACGGGGGCCAGTCCCAGCCCCCCCCCCTCCCCCTTTTTTTCTATGGGCTAAAAACTTCTTTCTACCACGCTCTATCTACTCTCTATATCACCACACTTACAACTCTATATGCCTCCCGCGGAAGGATCTCGCCTCGGACCTAAAACTAATTCCACCTACCCGCGCGGACTGG
>CM065681.1:18621833-18624333 GCA_017654935.2 Phymorhynchus buccinoides | reverse complement strand
GTACTTTCACACAGAGAGAGAGAGAGAGAGAGAGAGAGAGAGGGGGGGGGGGGTGAGGGGGGGAGGAGGAGGGAGAGAAACTAGAAATGAAACCGAAAATAAAAACATCTCTAGTACAAGAAACGCTCAAAAGAAAGCAAAAGTACTCGACCTTTTCTTAAAATCTTTCAGAAAATGAGATATGTTTATTTAGAAAACGGGCGAATGGGGAAGTGAAGGGGCGAAAACACGTAGGCTACAACAGCGCATCTTTTATTCGCGTACTTCCACAGCTGAAGTAGGTGTTTTACTTTAAGTGGGCATACATGTTAACAAAGTAACGTGGAAAAGATACAATTTGTAGAATCGTCCATTGCCTTCAATGTTGACCGTTGGGAATAATAATGAGACCACGAATTAGTCCCTGTCGTTTCAATGCAATCCTTTCTTGTGAGCGAAATTCCTGGTAAACTGTATAAAATTTAAAAATAATAAAAACAGAAAGGCTTGTTTTGTGGAAATTTTGTGCAAACGATTTGGTATAAACTCAGGCGGCCATTAGAAAAGAGAAGTCATATCTCTTTCGCTGAAAGAATTTGACTTCCAGCACCTCCGCCAAGGAGGAATCGCCGATTTGACGGTTTGATTTCTATGAAACCAGAGCAAAGTGAGTGTTGCGATCTCTGTAAAGGGTGTTTTCCTGGTGATCTCGACGTGTTTCTTGGACAGCTATTTTGGCATTTATATACCTACCCTTTTTTAATTCCCCGAAACCGTCATGACTAAGTTGATGATGGGTCTGCATGGTGTTTTTAAAAAAATCTTAATATACTTTTATTTATGATTTCCTGGTAGCAACTTTCTTGGTTCATTTCATGGAAAAAAATGGGTTGTTGTTTTCCCCATACATTATTAAGGCCAAAGCAAGTTGGCACTAGTCCCATTGGTGTTCACGACACGAATGCTACTAATTAGATGTGGTCACGTGATATCCATGAGTATGCATTAAGTAGCTCTGTCACAGTCATTGTGTGCACGACAATTCAAGGTATTATGTTGGAAATTGCATTAATCGGTGCCAAACTGATTAGACAGTAAAGCGTAGGCATTGACACAGGCAAAGAGAGAGAGAGAGAGAGAGAGAGAGAGAGAGAGAGAGAGAGAGAGAGAGAGAGAGAGAGAGAGAGAGAGAGAGAGAGAGAGAGGAGAGAGAGAGAGATCATGCACGAATGCACACTTACATAGAGAAGACAGAGAGAGCGCTAGCGAGAGAGAGAAGGGAGAGAGAGAGAGAGAGAGAGAGAGAGAGAGAGCGAGCGCACACAAAACACACACGTAAAGAGAGAGAGAGAGAGAGAGAGAGAGAGAGAGAGAGAGAGAGACATGCAGAGCAGAGAGAGAGAGAGAGAGAGAGAGAGAGAGAGAGAGAGAGAGAGAGAGAGAGAGAGAGAGAGAGAGAGAGATTTAGTCATGCACGGGCACACTTACTTTATAAATACAGAGAGAGTAATAATTATGCTCCTTATTAAGAGAAACGCCCCACAAAAGTACACAATTTGCATGCAGAGAGAGAGAGAGAGAGAGAGAGAGAGAGAGAGAGAGAGAGAGAGAGAGAGAGAGAGAGAGAGAGAGATTTAGTTGGGGGGGGGGGGGGGACTTTATCATGTGGAGAGTAATAATTATGCTCCTTATTTCAAGAAATTCCCCACCTTAGTACTCTCACATTATTAGACCTTGTGGGGGGGGGGGGGGGGGGGGAGGGGGGGGGGGGGGGGGGAGTCAACGGGCGGAATTAAAGTAGCCTAAGTAATTTGAAGGCGCGATTTCTTAAATTGAAACTCTCTCTCTCTCTCTCTCTCTCTCTCTCTCTCTCTCTCTCTCTCTCTCTCTCTCTCTCTCTCTCTCTCTCTCTCTCTCTCTCTCTCTCACACACACACACACATTCAACAAATTAATCATAAACAATTTATAATACATTTCGCATAACTGTTAATTATTAACTTGACACAAGTATGTCATTAGCATCGAACAACCCAGTTCTTCGTGCAGAAGTTCTAAACTCTGACTTAGATAAATTATACGCTTGGTCTAAACGTTGGAAAATGAAATTTAATGATTATAAAACAGAGCTATTGAACATTATACGTAGCACACACACTGTTTTACCCTTGACATTTGGCTTTAACACACTTGCAAAGCACTGAATATCACAAGCACTTGGGCATCACACTTCAACATAACTGTAAATGGGACATTCATATTAAAAGTATAATTAGCACTGTTGCCATGTTGATATCATGTCTGAAAACGTATAAACATAAGTTGAGCAGAAAAGCATTAGAAATTATGTATCAATCCTTTATATTACCCCATTTTGATTATGCTGACATTATATGGGATAGTTGTACTGACACTCAGGCGGCTTCCCTTGAAAACTTACACCTTGAAGCCATTAGAACTATTATTGGAGCTGTTCGTGGCACTAGCCATCAGAAATTATACAATGAATCTGGTTTTTCTT
>CM065681.1:18614333-18616833 GCA_017654935.2 Phymorhynchus buccinoides | reverse complement strand
ACCGTTTTTGCCGATTTGAGCGAGCGCAACGTAACGTTAGCCCTTGTGAAACCCCCAGAACAACTTGCCCCGATGTGCAGAAGCCACGAGGACGTGAAACTGACTTACTTTCTACTGTGCTACTACCACATCATGTAAGTAAGGGGAAATAACTAGATGCAAAGAGATGAAAAGAGAAAAACAATGAAACACCAGTACATGACTGTGTAAAAAAAAAAAAAAATAAGAGATAGGGGACATGTCTGAATATTAATGCTGGCCATTTATTCTCTATTTTGCGGCCACTACCCTCTCTCTCTCTCTCTCTCTTGGTTTAAACGGGTGTTTTTTATTCAACAATGTCAAATTATAAACAATAACGAGGTAATTGGGTAACAGCAAGCATATAGCTTATAACGTACCTGTACGCAATACATTACATATCATTCAAATGACGGAAGGTGTGTTCTCACCAATTAGAAAATATTATTTCAATATTTAGAAACATTATTCAAAAACTAACAAACAAAGTGAACAAAATAGAAAAACCAGAAAAGAAATAAGTCACATTTTGGAAAAATCACCAAAAAAAAGAAAAGAAAGGAAGGAGGAAAACAAAAGGGGGATTGAGAGACAAATTAATCAACAATTTGATGACTCAATATGACACTCATTAAAACATCCCACAAAAGTAATTACAACCATATTTACATATCTAGAACAAGTTATTCAATCAATTAGACGGGGATAGAGGTGCTCCTGCGCTTTCACACAAAAATGATTGGAATGTTTGATTTGACATGATAATTGAAAACAGTTTAGAAATAAGTTTAAACCCGATTCGAACCAGAAAGGAAGAGATGTACAGTTTATTACTATCTTACTATTACTGATAATGATGAGGAGTGTTACTTTGCTGTTTTTATGTTTGCATGATGTGATTTTTTTTTTCTGTTTTTTTTTCCTGTACTTTAAATTGAAAAATTTCCCCATCCTTATCCCCCTCTGTGCCTCTTCCCCCCATCCTCCCTCCCTTTTATTCTCATTTCTGCATGTACAAATTATATTATTTAGCTTTTTTGTTTGAATTTGTTCAAATTTTTCCCCAGGGCTGGGTGGAGAAAAAAAGCATGTACACTTGCTTATCTCATGTACCCTGGTTAAATAAAATTCTTCGTTTTCGTTTTTCGTTTTCGATTGGGCCTCTCTCTCTCTCTCTCTCTCTCTCTCTCTCTATTCTCTCTCTCTCTCTCTCTNGCGCGCGCGTGTGTGTTCCTGAAAACGAATTTATTGCAAAGTTCATTGATTCAGTTGTGTGCGTATAATTGGGGCGGGGATGGGGTATCATGGGCATATGGAAGGTTGTCCAAACAGACATGCCAAGGACATATGTTTCTACATAATGATTCAGATTTTGTTTTTATTATATAAAAGTGGCTTTCACTATGAAAAGGTTTAGCAAATAATCATAATGGACAACATGACCATGCGGATTAAACCAAATTTTGACGCCCAGACAATGTTTATATTATTTCGAGACAAGGGCTACATTGATGACTTTCTATTTCAATTAATTGCATTTTGTAGAACTGTAACAATGACAGATTGTGAAGATAATGGTAATGATAACGACGTGACGGTGACGATGTTGATAATGAAAATGAGATGACGACGACGTGACGACGAAAATGATGATTCAAATTTGAAAGTAAAGGCATCATAGCTCCATGCTTAATTGTGCGAATTGTTCAAATGCATAATGTGGTGCCAAATACAGAAAACACACTCACTTATAGGCTTACATACCTATAACTCACTTTGTCTGTCGGTCTGTCTGTCTGTCGGTCTGTCGGTCGGTCGGTCCAAAATTGTCGCACTTCAAATCGAGGCTACAAAATTGTCGCACTTCAAATCGAGGCTGCACTTCAAATTGAGGCTGCTCTTTAAAATGATGTTTCGTTTTCAATTGTCGCACGCCACAAACGATTGCGAATCCGCGCTTGTTTTTATTGTAGGAAAGCTCACCCACCTCGACTCTTGCACTCACACGTGTAGGCCTACTCTTTTTATAATACAAATACACAACCGTAGGGGAAGACGGGGTAAAAAGCGCATGGGCGGGTAAGAAGCCCACCCCAATTATCTCATGAAATAAAGAAAATTTCAGTCAAATTTGCCCATGAGACGAATGCTAGACATTAACGCTCGTCTCATGGGCAAAATGAGACCGAAATTTGCTTCATTTCATGAGATAATTGGGGTGGGCTTCTTACCTGCCCATGCGCTTTTTACCCCGTCTTCCCCTACTAACAAAACGCATGCACATACATTTACAGTACCAAAGCTTAATGGTTTCTAGTCTGTAAGTTCTGCATCAAACATTCAGAAATGCCAACTAATGTGGGTTTGAAAAGCAGACCAACTCGTCATTCTTCGTCTTCTTTTCAGTGCCTTTGAATGTCTTTTAAGAAATATCTGGTGAGCATGCTCGAAGAGTTGTGTGAGCATTTGAATAGCATGT
>CM065681.1:18609333-18611833 GCA_017654935.2 Phymorhynchus buccinoides | reverse complement strand
ATATCTGGTACTATTGAAACGAGCAGAATTACAGCAACGTAAATACATCTTGTCTTTAAGATTATTTATGATACTAAAGAATGGTAAAAATTCTAACTTATCTACTATACCCAAAGATTCAGAATTAACAAAACATTACTCTCTCTCTCTCTCTCTCTCTCTCTCTCTCTCTCTCTCTCTCTCTCTCTCTCGCGAAAATGGTGTTTTACGTCCTCTTGGTCTGAATCAGACACATATGGGACATTTGTAAATACAAATATGGTGGGAACAATACTGGAGGCAATGCCCGGAGGCAGTACGAAACCAGTAAAGTCCCGATTTGTTATTAATACAGATAGCTGTAGCGGTGACCACGCCTCGGTTAAACCTCATCGGCTATGGCACCGCCACAAGTATACCTCTCTCTCTCTCTCTCTCTCTCTCTCTCTCTCTCTCTCTCTTTCTGATGCAGAATTATATTTAGGCCTAAATCTTTGTTAGGTCCTATTTTTAACGTGCATGAGTCATACAAAAAATCCCCTCGTCTCTACTATTGTTATTCTTGTCTCGCTGCTCTATTTCCCCTTCGTGTCAACAGGTTATGACTTGTTGAGTAGGCCACTTGGCAACTTCCCGAATGGAGTCAAGCAGTGCGTATCTCAGCGTAGCACCACGTTAGGCTATATATACAGTGGAACCTCCTTTATAAGACCTCCCATTGTAAGACCTACTTCTCTGAAATATTGCCCTGCTGTGTAAGTATTAAAATTACCTCCCTTATAAGACCTTCAAAAATCATCCAAAATGAGGTCTAATAGGGAGGGGTCTTATAATGGAGGTTCCACTGTATTGCCCTAACTAACTTGTCTAAACAGCACCAGTTCTGTCCCATTACTTGTGGGAACATAATTATTCGAGTGATATATTGAAACTGAGTTGGTAGTTCTGGTTCTGGTTATGTTCGTCGCAGACGCCACTTCTGACGATAAATCACGACTGAACTAGGAAGGCGAATGTACCTAATAGAAAAATATAGAAGGAGAACGATGTGTGGGGTTATGGTATCACCCAACCCATTTTCTTTGTTGGAGTTAATCGGAACTGTCATTCGGATAGACAATGTTCCTGTTCCGAGTGGCGTTTTTTCTTTTATCTATTGCTTTTTAATAAAGAATGTTTTATGGTCTTACCGAATTTCTTTTGGAATAAAACCTGCTTTTTGGTCGTAAATCACACATTCACAAGTAATAGTCACGCACGAAACTAGCTATCACTTTGTATTTTGTTTACAATATCAGTAAATGTACTACCCATCGTTTCTAGGTGTAGTTCTGTTTATAAACAAACGAGTGAATAATCAACAGGAACGTTTCATAACAGCAGCACTATCTGGTTCAGAATTTGAACACATTATCTTCGTTATCTCATCCAAGGCCAAGGGGCTGGTTTTCCAGTGGTCTCGGTCAATGTTCGGACTTCACACATCAACCTTACCGGGGATATTTTTTTTGAAAAACACATTGATTATCGGACACCAGTGTCACAATTATTGCAACACAGTGGTGAAAGTCATAAAGGTCATAAAGGGCCTATCCTTTATCACACTCTCTCGACCAGGCACCACACATAGGTCATCATTTAATCTTGTCGCATATCTTGTGCTGCCCGGTTGGGATAGTAGCAAAGTGACCAAAGAGTCGTATTTGATCATCTACTATCTTTCTGCCTTACCGGTTCATTCTCCTGCCTTTTTTCAAGAAACACTTTCAAACAGATGTCCTCCAGCCGAAGTCGGACTTGCTGGGCCTAACTATTTCTTAGTTAGGCGCATAACGGCAGCATGACGCATCTGCGCTCATTATTGACAGGAAACTGTCTGAGCGATCGAAGAAGAAGAAGAAGAAGAAGAAGAAAAAGAAGAACCCTTACATCCTGTAGCACCGTGCTTGTGAAAATGATGTTTTACGTCCTCTCGGTCATAGACACATATGGGACATTTGTAAATACAAAGATGGTGGGAACAATACTGGCTGCAATGCCCGGAGGCAGTGCAACACCAGTAAAGTCCCGAGTTTTTAGCGATATAGATAGGTGTAGCGGTAGCCACTCCTCGGTTAAACCTCATCGGCTATGGTACCGCCACAATTGATAACCGTGCTTGTTGCATGTCTTCCGTTTGATCATGAGAGACATACGATGTAATGGTGTTTAATCGTGAGTCGGTCCCTCTACCCATGATGCAGTACAGCATTGTCTGCTGTAAAAGCTCGTGCCAAAAGGTTAAGCTACCCTTCTTTGACATCCAGTACAAAATTCTTTAAACAATGATTATTATTTAATCTTTAAAAAAAAGCAGCATTCCATTGTTCCTCGGTATCAACAAGGCCCTACTCTTGTAGATGTAGTGCTCAAGATAACGTTGATGATGATGACCATGGGAAACATGACAACGATGTTGGTTTATCCTTTCATTTTCTATGAAATAATTATGGGTTTGTTACGGGCGTTAGCCCTGTATACA
>CM065681.1:18571833-18606833 GCA_017654935.2 Phymorhynchus buccinoides | reverse complement strand
TTTATGTGTGTGTGTGTGTGTGTGTGTGTGTGTGTGTGTGTGTGTGTGTGTGTGTGTGTGTGTGTGTGCACACGTGCGTGCGTGTGCGTCTACTATCATCACAGCTTGATATTTACCGCACTTTGTGAATGTTTTAAGAATACAGCCATGAGATTTTCTGATTCATTTCTTCCTTGCGAACGTCACTGATTCCTTTCAAAAGATAACATTAAAAAGGAACACATACAATAATTACAACAATATTAATATAAGCTTCCAAGATCTTGTGCTTTCTCGAAACTGTGGGTTTTCCAGTCTGAAAGTGAAACTTTGAGAAAGTCCAACCGAGTTTAAGGACATTCATTGAAAGCCATACACCGTGACAAAAGCAGATAGTTAAATGAGATCCCCCCCAAAAAAGGTAAAGGTGATGGCAAAGTTACATCAAAGATTCTAAAAGGGTAAGATGGACTACTTAAGAGTTACAGCGAACCGGACTGATAGAGTTGTCGTTAGTGGGGTAGTTATGCACCATTCACAGCGGCGGCGATCCAAAAACTCAGACTGGAATTTGAACGGAGAATTCAACTGGCCTATCGACGTGTAAATGTGTCACGTTTAAAAGGGACATAACCAGTGTTTCTGTCCTCGCTACTCATACTGTATAGGGAAAAGAGACCGGATGCTTGTCTTCCCGGTAAAGGTAAAGATGTGCCACCCCCCATGCATTTCTCGGTTAATTCTATTTTTCCGTTTTTGCCTTTCTTACCATACATAAAGCTGTATTTTAGGAACATTTTCAGCTAATAACCTTTTTGGAATACTAACCCTATCCCTAACCCTAGCCCTAAACCTAACCCTACCCTCCACTATGTACTGCAGTACACCGCGATTTGTCACAGTTGTGGTTCGTTGCGTTTTTCCGTCTTATAGGGTGGGGGGTAGGGTTAGGGCTAGGGTTAGTATTCCAAAAAGGTTATTAGCTAAAAATGTTCCTAAAATACAGCTTTATGTATGGTAAGAAAGGCAATAACGGAAAAATAGAATTAACCGAGATAGGTAGGGGGGGGGGGGGGGGGGGGGGGGGGGGCACATGTGTGTGCGTGTGTGTGTGTGTGTGTGTTACAATTTATTTTGTTCTTTTATAAATTGTTTGGTTTCTTGTGGGTATATTTGACGTGTCCGCAAGAACATTATCCTTGTTTTAATGAGGACAAAATAAAAGTTGAGTTGAGTCGAGTTGAGTGAGTGTGTGTGTGTGTGTGTGTGTGTGTGTGTGTGTGTGTGTGTGTGTATGTGTGTGTGTGTGTGTGTGTGTGTGTGTGTGTGTGTTTTGAATGTGAGGGGATTTTTAAGAGGATTTACAGGCCAGAGCTACTATACACTACACGGGCCTAAGCAAAGAATTCTTTCAACAGCCAATATAGAAGTGTTCGGATTTTCCAAGCTTCGCATAATAGCACCTTACAAACGAAAGAGGGTAAACTTACCTCATAGCTTTCCTGGATTTCCTGCGACTAAATATACGGTATTATGGGAAAACACGAGCGCCAAAAGTTCTCATCACATTACAGTATCTTTTTCTTCTTCCTTTAAAAAAATAAGAAGACTTTTGAGTGGGTTGTATGATGTGGAAATAGGACGAGATGATTATTATTATTATCTTCATTAGAGCATTTTTCAAGACTCTGATAACCAAGGCGTGATGTTGTTGGCGTTGAATCAGGGTGTTTTTTCTTACGCCCCAAGATTTGTTTTTGCTTTTGGGGATTTATGCCAGAATAGGAATTGTTCGGAAATAATGAAGAGGATTATTTTCATGGTATGTGGGGGTGATCCTGTCTAATTCAGTCGGCCAAACAGGGGAAGTTACTCTACCATCAGGTAGATCCCCAGCTCTCGCCTCGTTTGTTTGAGTGGACATACAGCATTTAGAACACCGTGCGTCATTCTAAAATTGATGTCATTTATATTTTTGCGTCACATTTTGCAAGTTCTATCAGTTTGTGGCTACTGGCCACCCCTCATTTTTCTTAAAAAAAAAAAAGTTTGCAAGTCGCTGACTCGTGCGGTTTCAAGCTTCGACGTCATGGTTGCTATGGTTTTGACCGAGTAAGTCGAAATAATCAACTCTAATTTTCACGAAGTGCTCTCCCTTAGGTGTTTTTTTCTCCGAAAATCGTCTATTGGTTTTTGCCAATGTACTGGATGCAGATGCTGTACCGACGCCTTTAGTGAATTTTAAGCATGCAACGTTGAGGGACTGGTGGAATAGATATTATTTGTTTATTGCTCTCTCTCTCTCTCTCTCTCTCTCTCTCTCTCTCTCTCTCTCTCTCTCTCTCTCTCTGTCACACACACACACACACACACACACACACAACACACACACACACACACACACACACACACACACACACACACACACACACACACACACACACACACACACACACACACACACACACACACACACACACACACACACACACACACACACACACACACACACACACACACACACACACACACACACACACACACACAACACACACACACACACACACACACACACACACACACACACACACACACACACACACACACACACACACACACACACACACACACACACACACACACACACACACACACACACACACACACACACACACACACACACACACACACACACACACACACACACACACACACACACACACACACACACACACACACACACACACACACACACACACACACACACACACACACACACACACACCACACACACACACACACACACACACACACACACACACACACACACACACACACACACACACACACACACACACACACACACACACACACACACACACACACACACACACACACACACACACACACACACACACACACACACACACCACACACACACACACACACACACACACACACACACACACACAACACACACACACACACACACACACACACACACACACACACACACACACACACACACACACACACACACACACACACACACACACACACACACACACACACACACACACACACACACACACACACACACACACACACACACACACACACACACACACACACACACACACACACACACACACACACACACACACACACACACACACACACACACACACACACACACACCCCCACCCCGTTAACCCCCATCTTCATTCTAACAAATGTCCCATATGTGCCTCTAAGCAGGTTGGAGGACGTAAAACAAATTTCCATTCTACACCGGCACTGTTAACAGTAAGTAAAGTCTTTGTGAACTCTTCTGGAGCGTTCGGGTATCACACAAAGAACATCCCTTGAATGCTGGAGTTAATCCTGTTTCAGATAGGCCTACATGGACTTTGTTATCTTTTGATTTCCAACTTTTTATTTGAGAGGATTGCTCTAAGAGCTTAAGAACAGATCTTTAAACCTAGAAATTTGTTAAGAAATACACATAGTATACTGGAAATCATTCATCAGAGATTTTCGTAAGTCGAACATATTGTTTTGACAACGAAATTTTCTTACCTCTTTTACACTTTTTACAAGACGCCCGATGGGCAGTTTGTGATAAGGGCAAAACTATTTCAAAAGCCTTGGGCAACTACTAGAGTCTAAATGTTCTTATCACGAGTCTTGTTTTGAATTACATGACCTGTTGGATGGCTTAAAAACCTTGCAGTAACCTAGTTCGACCCTGAGTAATTTTCTTGTGGGGTTAGTTCTGCTACGATTCTTTAGTGTTTCTTTATTTCAATCGAGTAAACTCCACAACGGCCCTGTTTCGATCTTTTACAGCATAAAAGTTTCCATACAAACGGCTCGCACGTTGTGACGCCGGCGAGACAAACCAGCCGTAAAGCCACAAGTGCCTACCTCTCACAACACGTCATTCACCACCGGATTTCGGCTTCCTTGTCTGGTTCAGCGATACATGAAAAGCCCGAAGGCGACTGTTTTGGTTTCAGTTAGTGATTGTCTAGGTAGGCCTAAAGGCAGCCCACAAGAAACAGGTGGTCTTGCTGTATCAGAAGTCCCGTTATCTAGGCCTACCTATCGAAGTCGTCGATTTTAGTGTTAACATTTGAACAATTAAGAGTAATATTGCATTATTATCAACAGTCTTATCTATTGTGTGTTTTTGCTAACAAGAATCAAAACGACCACGCCGAAAAGAAACAATCATATAGAGTTAAATGAAAAAAGAAAGGGTGACAGTAAAAGTAAGAGAAAAATAGCAACAAGAAAGAAACAAAAACAAAGAACAAGATTGAAGACATCAAGAACTACAGACAGACAGTAAACAAAACTTATTGAACTTTTTTCCCCGAAGAATCATTTTTGCAAACGCAGTCGATCTGTGCTAAACTTGATCAGACAACATGTCTTCACCTTCCAACTCTGATGTCAACTTTGTCTTACCAACTACTCGACAATCTACGCCCAGTAGTAGCAGCAACGGCAGCGGCTCCTACGCCGACATCGAAAGCGCTTCCAATGTTCGTCTGCTTCCTCTCAATCAAAACCACAGCGCCTCCGTCGTCGACGTCCAGGGACGTAATTCTTCCCGGACTTCAACAATCGCGGTGGTTTCCCTTGTCATCAGTGCTCTGTCTTTGACACTTCTGGCTCTTTTCGCTGGTTGGGTTTTCGTTTGGAACAACGGAGAACTGGTGTCTGCCGGAGCTCTTGACCCGGAAGGGGACGGACAGAGGTCCGAGGTGTGTCTGCCGTGTGTCCAGATCAGCCCCAACCCCCTGGAAGGCTCCCCGTCCACCCTGTGGGAGGAGCTGGACGTGAAGTATGAGAACATCGAGGAGAACGCCACGGAGATCTGCTGCGCGTCCTCGTCAGCCCAGTTCGCCGCTCTGTTCAAACTGGTGAGTTGATTTTGTAGGTGTCTGTTATAAAGGTTATAGATGTTCATATAATTGTGTCCTACAGTATTGGGAAATCATGGTAGGGCTACAGCTTAGTCTTTTGTGGACGCGTATGATTCTCAAACTAGAGCGCATTTTGTACTGGTTCTAGCGCTGCAGCCAAAGGGATTAGTTGGCCTTTGGGGACCTTCCCCAACGCCAGCGGTCCTCAAATCCTTTTTGCCGAGAGAGTGGAGGTTTACCCTGTGCAAGGCATCTCCATTATAAACACATTCTAGCCCAACCCCTCGGAATAGCATCTGTCCCCTCTGCTATCTGGCAGTCGTGGTCGGAAACGACTGACAGGATTACAATACATTACCCCCTCCTCCAGTTAGATCGCCTTTTCAGTGTTATTTGGGTCCATCTGTCCTAAACATAGACCTATTACTGTCTCTCTCTTTTGTTTAACACTTTAGCAGACCCTCAATGAAATGTTCTGAGGCTAGACAATGGCTAAAGGACAAAGAAGGATCATGCAAACCGCCAGGGAAGTACTTTCTGCGGTCTTTACGAACTAACTAGGCCAATATCGGATTATCCATTTTGTCCGGCTATTTACTCATATGGCTTTTATCCATTTTGACATGATGCTCGGGATCAGAGGCGGGTCTAGGGGGAAGGAGGGGGCATAAGGATACCGGTCCCCCTCCCCCCAACAACAGAAGGAGGCGGGGTAGATCCATAACTACCACGCCGACACCTTTGGTATCATGTACCTCCTTACATGTATTCTTAAAGCAATAGTTTTAGCTAAGAACCATAGCTTACACATATTCTCCTAGGCGAGGCCTCCAGTGCATCTTTTACATTAAAATTATTGTCAGCTTTTAGGGGGATGCCTCACTCGCTCCCTCCCATCCCCCACCCCTACCACTCCCACCCTTCCTTGGCTATTTGATTCGTCCCTGGTTCTGGTCAATAGTTGAAAAGCATATAAATGCAAACACGCTCATTTGAAGAGGGTGGCTTCCTGATGACACAATGTTTTTAAATGTTGACTTATTATTGAGACTGTTTTTTGTTTTCTATGTTCCAGATTTTACAAAGACAGCAAGCCGTCAAAAAGCTTGCAGGTAAACAGCTTTAGGGATCGTTTGATAACAGAAATAACAGTAGGCCTCGTTAAGATAAAGTATCTTTAGCCCTAGGCATACGAATTCGGCTATTGAGCCATTGATACGTTTGTGTGTGTGTGTTGTATGTGTGGTGTGTGTGTGTGTGTGTGTGTTTGTGTGTGTGTGTGTGTGTGTGTGTGTGTGTTGTGTGTGTGTGTGTGTGTGTGTGTGTGTGTGTGTGTGTGTGTGTGTGTGTGTGTGAGAGAGAGAGAGAGAGAGAGAGAGAGAGAGAGAGTGCATCAAATTTCAAAGTCAAAATGTTTTAATTATTAGGCCTCTGGCCCCCATAACAATCACAATAGAAACAGACATTTTATATAACATCTCGTGCACTCTATTGAATTTCATATGAACATTGACTAAGAGAGAGAGAGAGAGAGAGAGAGAGAGAGAGAGGAGAGAGAGAGAGAGAGAGAGAGAGAGAGAGAGAGAGAGAGAGAGATGAGGTGGGGGAGATGGAGAGTGTCAAAGACATACAGACAGACAGAGTCCTAAATTGACATTTTAAAGAAAAAACAAGTCTTACACAAAGTAAACAACATGAAAGCATTTTGTGTGTGTGTGTGTGTGTGTGTGTGTGTGTGTGTGTGTGTGTGTGTGTGTGTGTGTGTGTGTGTGTGTGTGTGTGTGTGGTGTGTGTGTGTATTTTAGTTACTACTTTCCCTTTGTCTTTATTGTTCATCAGACACACTGGACAGAGAATCGCAGAATCGTGTCGGGGATAACGTCACCAAGGGTGACGTACCCCAGGGGATAAGACAGACCGGTCAGTCCGCAGTGTCCGCCCACCTTGTCTTCAAACCCAGGACTCAGACCAGAAGAGCAGGTAGCCAATGGTCACTTTCTCTGTTTATTTGTTTGTTTGTTTTTGTGGGGTACTTTTTTTTGTCTCCCATTTTTTCTCTCCGGCAATCCTTTCTCCTTTGTGTTTCTTTCTTATGTATTCCTCTATGTCTCTTTGCCTTTCTCTGTCACTGTCTTTCTTTGTTTCTTTCTTCTGCCTGTCTTTTTGATTGTCTTTGGTATCCGTTTTTCTGTCTGTCTGTCTGTCTGTCTGTCTCCTCCTTTTCTTTCTCTCTATCTTTACCGGCCGCGAACGAAGAGAGCGAAGCTGGTAATGTTTTCAGTGGATTCCGAGCCGGCTGACTATCTATCTATCTATCTATCTATCTATCTATCTACCTATCTATCTATCTAAAGTTGTTTTTTTAAAACACAAGTAGAAATAACTGCAGACATTTCGAGCTACGACTGCTCTTTGGCTGCAGCTGCTACTCTCTCTCTCTCTCTCTCTCTCTCTCCTCTCTCTCGCTCCTCTCTCTCTCTCACTCTCTCTCTAACTCTATCCCCTCTTCGTCTCTCTCTCATCTCGTCTCATCTCTCTCTCTCTCTCTCTCTCTCTCTCTCTCTCTCCTCAGTCTCTCTCTGTCTCTCTCTCTCTCTCTCTTACTACCTCTCTCCTCTCTCCCTCTCTCCCCTCTCTCTCCGTCTCTCTCTCGATCCTTCTCCTGGGAATCTGAAAGGGAATAGTAAGCGAACCCGTTCGATAAAATATGGTTTGGCAGACTTTGAATCGATTGGCTGGGCCTTTGAGAGGGGGAACCACGGGGCAAAAGGACAGGGCAAGCCAAGTAGCAATGGGGCGGGATTTGGGTTAGTGTGCAATGGATTGCACAAACTAGTTCCGTGTGTTTAAGAAAGAAAGACAGAAATTTGTGGGGGGTGTTTTTGGGGGGTTTTGTTGTTGTTTTTGTTGGGGGAGGGGGGGGGGGGGGGGTTAAGGACACACTGACGCACCACGAGACTGAGTTCCTTGGGGTTTTTCTGGGTAGCTGTGACCCATAATGCCCCCAACTTGAAATTGAGGCTGCTTCTTTAAAATGATGTTTCGTTTTAAATTTGGAGGCATTTGCATGGGAGTAAAACATGGTCAAAACAAGATTTCCTACCAGGGGGGGGGGGGGGGGGGGGGGGGCTTTTGAGAAGACTTTGATTTGCTTGGCTGGAACATTTGGGTGGAATCATGGAATCATGGGAGGGGGCGGACCAAGATTATAGGAAGAGGGAGGGAAAAGCGGGCGGGTAATGGGGGAGATTGGCATTGTGAGTTGGGGCAAAGATATTCTATAATGGTAAGATGGACTACTTAACAGCTCGGCGAACCGGGCTGATAGAGTTATCGTTAGTGCGGACAGTACACTATTCACAGTGAAGGCTATCCAAAGACTCAGACTGGAACTTGAACGGAGAATTCAACTGGCCTATCGACGTGTAAAATGTGTTCTGTTTAAAAGGGACATAACCAGTGTTTCTGTCCTCACTACTCATACAGTATAGGGAAAAGAGACCATGCTTATCTTCCCCTATACAGTCTTTGGTTGGGGTGCAGGTATTAAGCTGGTCATAAAACTTTTTGGGAAGTTAAAAATAGAAATCTTGTATACTTCCTTGTTGGGATTTGGACTACGGTATCATCACTGTGTGTTGCTTAAAATAGGTCTGTGTGCCACGAAGCTGGATTAAGGCCTGTACATGCGAATCAAATTTCGGTGCGTGTAGCTCTCGGGTTTTTCCCCATGGTATAACGAAATCCCCCAAAATCAAACCGAAACATCCCTTTAAAGAGCAGCCTCAATTTGAAGTTGGGGACATTTGTATGTGGGTCACAGCTACCCCCAAAAAAAACCAAGGGACTTAATCGTGCTGCGTCAGTGTGTCTTTAATACTTATGTTTCTTCCTTTCTTATATGCTTTAAATCGTTCTATCACTGTTATGGGGTGTGCTAGTTGGTTCATTAATATGTCTATTTGTTCGTTGTTTTTTGTTTTGTTTTTTGACAGGTTATCATTCTTTTTTTTAATGTTATTTTAAAGAAAAGGGAACGAAAAAGACGAGATTCAATAAAAACCTCAATGTCACACACAAAGAATGTGGTTTTTTTTTCTCTTCTTCTTCTTCTTCCCCTGCGTTCCCAATAGTAGGCCTACTATCCAAAAAAAACCCACACACAAATACTAATAATATATTGGTCAGTACTGAATTAGTTGGGGTTTTGTTGTTTTTATAATGCAGTGCAATTTCATATTCCGTGCATTGATCACAATAGATGTGGGTAATCTTTACACCCATTTTTATTTTATTATTTCCTTTAATTCCATGTCTACTGGTACTTCCTTGATAGGTGAAGACGGGGTAAAAAAAAACATGGGCGGGTAAGAAGCCCATGCCATTTCTCTCATGAAATGAAGCAAATGTCAGTCAAATTTTGCCCATGAGACGAACGCTAAACATTAACACTCGTCTCATGGGCAAAAGTTGACTGAAATTTGCTTCATTTCATGAGATAATTGGCATGGGCTTCTTACCCGTCCATGGGGTGTATTTATTGAGGTGTAGAGTGTAGAGTGGCACAGGGGTATCGCGTTCGCTTCGTGTCAAGTAAACCCGAGTTCGAACCTGGGTACAGGGGATTTTTTTCCTCTCATTCTGCACTAGGCCTTAAACGGTCTGAACGTGGAGTCTTTCGGATGAGACGATAAACCGAGGTCCCGTGTGCCCATGCACTTAGCATACGTTAAACCCAGTGGCAACGAAAAAGTTGTCATTTGGTAAAAATTTACCCCCCCCCCCACCCCTCATCAGTGACAAAAATCGCATGCATTAAAAAAAAAAAAAAAAAGGGTGGCGCGCCTCTGGCTGCGACGCGCTCTCCAGGTGGGAGCAACCCGAATTTCACAGAGACGCCTCTGTGACTATAATACTTACTAGTCTAGACTAGTCTAGGATTTTTTATCCCGTCTTACCCTATAAGTAGTTAACCTGCCTCTTCCATTTCTTTATTCTTGCACTTCAAACTGTAGAACGGGTCTCTCCCGGCATTGCAGTGCCTCCAGGATCGACCCTCCATCTGTATTAACAATGTCCTATATGTACCTGTTCCATGTCGGTGGACGCTAAAACACATCTCTCTCTCTCTCTCTCTCTCTCTCTCTCTCTCTCTCTCTCTCTCTCTCTCTCTCTCCATCTCTCTCTCTCTCTCTCTCTCTCTCTCTCTCTCTCTCTCTCTCCTCTCTCTCTCTCTCTCTCTCTCTCTCTCTCTCTCTCTCTTAATTAGGCCATTGTCAATAAAATAAAAAAATGTTTCTGAAGCGTCTGGGGCATCTCTCTCTCTCTCTCTCTCTCTCTCTCTCTCTCTCTCTCTCTCTCTCTCCTCTCTCTCTCCTCTCTCTCTCTCTCTCTCTCTCTCCCTCTCTCTCTCTCTCTCTCTTTCATAAGTTAGTCACAGCTGGTTAGTGCAAAATACATTGATCAGACAAGAAGTTCCTTAGCCAGCTTGCAAGTTAGCAACAACAAAAATATTTTTGATGGGTTGGTGACAGACTTCGATTTCCGCCCACGTGTTGTATTGACTTTCGTATGTGCATGTATTTGCTCATTTCCTTCTTTCTTTCTTTTTACTATCGATCAGTCGCCACAACTGCAGACGGGCCTCAGGAACCAGAATGGCAGTCACCAAACCAAAGTCCCGTGTCCCACGTGCGCGGGGGTCTACAGTTCCAGAAGAAGCGGATCCTCGTGCAGACTCCTGGGCTCTACTACGTCTACTGCCAGATCCTCTACTCTCCTTCCCCTTCCTCTTCCTCTTCTGACGTCATCGCCCCCTCCCATGACGTGGCCAGCGCTTACGTCAGACGCTACAGCATCCTGCGTCCCGCGGCGCCCGATTTCTTGCTGAAGTCGCGTCACACGCGTCATGACGTCAGAGTGGATCGTCACAGCAGTTACGTAGGAGGCGTGTTTCGCCTGCACAGGGGCGACTCGCTGTACGTGCAGGTGTCTCGCCATGACCTCATTTCGTACGACGCTGTGGGGAGCTTCTTCGGGATGTTTAGAATTGGGGATTGAGATGTGTGTGTGTGTGTGTAACGGTCTGTGTGTGTGTGTGTGTGTGTGTGTGTGTGTGTGTGTGTGTGTGTGTGTGTGTGTGTGTGTGTGTGTGTGTGTGTGTGTGTGTGTGTGCAACGTGTGTGTGTGTGTGTGTGTGTGTGTGTGTGTGTGTGTGTGTGTGTGTGTGTGTGTGTGTGTGTGTGCAACGTGTGTGTGTGTGTATGTGTGCGTGTGTGCAACGTGTGTGTGTGTGTGTGTGTGTGTGTGTGTGTGTGTGTGTGTGTGTGTTTGATACGGGGTGGGGGATTATTCTGGATTAGAGTACCGATAGAAATAACAGACAGGGACAGAAAGGGAGACGGACAAACGGTCAGGCAGACAGACATTTGTTTTGGCCAAAGCCGAAAGCTCGGTGTTTTTGTTTTGTTGTTTTGGTGTGTGTTTCTCTGTGTGGGTTTTTTTTTGTTAGTTTTTTTGGTGGGGGGGGGGGGGGGGGGGGGGGGTATCTTTCTTTCCCTTGAATTCCATAGTAGGCCTACAATCATACACCGGTGATTCGAAGTCAACCAAAATGCAAAGTATCGGCCCGTCCAAAACGTTCTACAGAAATGTCGAACTGGGAGCAACTCCGAGCAAGGCAATACTCTAATATAACCTCCTCCCCCTCTTACCCCCGCTTCCGTCTTCCTCCCCACCATCCACTCAGTTATGTTTTATATTATGATTTTGATGCCCCAACCCCCGTGTATACCCCCCCCCCTCCCCTCCCCCCCCCCCTCCCCTCCCCCCCCCCCCCCCTCCCCCCCCCCCCCCCTCCCCCTCCCCCCCCCCCCCACACACATTCCCATTATTTCACGCAACACAAATGTGAAAGAAGAGAGAAGAAAGATCAAAAATGTTGTACGCCAAAAAACTGATTTGTAATACATAGGGGAAGACGGGGTAAAAAGCGCATGGGCGGGTAAGAAGCCCAACCCAATTATCTCATGAAATGAAGCAAATTTCAGTCTCATTTTGCCCATGAGACGAGCGTTAATGTCTAGCATTCGTCTCATGGGCAAATTTGACTGAAATTTTCTTTATTTCATGAGATAATTGGGGTGGGCTTATTACCCGCCCATGCGCTTTTTACCCCGTCTTCCCCTATACCCAGTATTGTTGTATTGACGTGACAACAGTTTGGTTGTGCAGACAAAATAAACACTCTCTGATGAGCCAGTATCGTCACTGTACATTATCAACAAATTAATCTTCTACGCACTGATCACATTGCCAACTGTATTACCGTTTTACCCGGTTCTGGTAACCAGGGCGTGTAACCATGAGCGCGTCTTAGACAGTCAACACGGGTAGCAGTATGTAAATTAGGCTAAACAGACAATTGTTTGGGGGAGTTTAGTCTAATTTACATACTACTACCCGTGTTGACTGTCTAAGACGCACTCATGAATACCTGCGTTTTTTGTGTTTGACTTTTTTTCTCAAAGCTGTGTTTACCGCTGTAAACTTCTTCTTTTTTTGTCCGAAAAACAAAGAAGAAAAAGCTGCTGTTTGTATGGTGTTTGTACCTATTATGGTGCATTTTATGCCGCAAATATTCGCGTAAGTTTAATGCGGATTGTATGTCACTCGGTGCCTTAAGAACAAACATTTGTATCACCCAATGTCACTGGCTTTTTGTTAAACTTTCTATCATACCTTTTCTTTGTATCGTATGCCAGTAATGGTTGTGTGTGTGTGTGTGTGGGGGGGGGGGGTTATATCTGTGCGTGCAGTGTGTGTGTGTGTGTGTGTGTGGGGGGGGGGGGGGGGGGGTATATGTGTGTGAAATGAATAACACTGGCAGCTTTACCATACCGATGACAAATCATAATATCTCCAGTTTAGTTTTTCTTGTGTGTGTGTGTGTTTTTAACAATTTTAATGAAAGCTGTGCTGTGTGTGCATGAATAAGGATGTGTAATAATATATTCGTGCATGCAGCGTGTGTGTGTGTGTGTGTGTGTGTGTGTGTGTGTGTGTGTGTGTGAGTACGCGCGCACACACGTATTTGTGTGTGTGTGTGCCCGTGCACGCATTTGTGTGTGTGTGTGCGCGCACACGTATTTGTGTGTGTGTGTGTGTGTGTGCGCGCACACGCATTTGTGTGTGTGTGTGTGTGTGTGTGTGTGTGTGTGTGTGCGTGCGTGCGTGTGTGTGTGTGTGTGTTTGTGTGTGTGCGTGCGTGTGTGTGCGTGCGCGCGCGCGCGTGTGTGTGTGTGTGTGTGTGTGTGTGTGTGTGTGTGTGTGTGTGTGTGACTAAACATGATAAATTCAATTTCCACTTGCCTTCTTGCTCAGTCTTCCATACTGTATGTTGGCTTTTTATTTTTTTAACAATTTGCCAATATCGATCTTCGCCATATCACAGCATTGCTCAGTTGTTTGTATTCTTTGTAAAAATGTATAAACTAGCACATTCGAAAAGAAAGAATAGAATTCCATCGTAGGATCAATAATCATTCACCGAATCTTTGTGATGCGGATTTCTCCCCTGCCGTTGTAGCCTACTTATGAAAATGGACGATAAATGTACAACAAAATGGCCAACATATAGTTCTATGAACTAAAATAAAATCAAAACAATCTTAGAATTGTAATGATATTTGCCGTTTGCCCGATCTATGATCAGCAAACGGGTATGTTTTTTTTGTCGAGTTCTGTTTTTTTATTTTTTATGTTTGTGATATTCTTATTGAGCTTGTCTAGGTACTTAGGCCTATTAGGGGAAGACGGGGTAAAAAAGCGCATGGGCGGGTAAGAAGCCCACCCCAATTATCTCATGAAATGAAGCAAATTTCAGTCTCATTTTGCCCATGAGACGAGCGTTAATGTCTAGCATTCGTCTCATGGGCAAATTTGACTGAAATTTTCTTTATTTCATGAGATAATTGGGGTGGGCTTCTTACCCGCCCATGCGCTTTTTACCCCGTCTTCCCCTACTCATATCATGCTTTGCTCATGCACAGGCAGCATTTATGCAGTATTTATGCAGTATGTTTTGCACTGCATTGAACAAAGCACATCAGGAAAGGAATGCATTCATTTTTGTATTACGCTTGATGGTTGTGAAATGTGAATGCAGCAATACAAATGGGCCCATGCTCACGTGCGCGCGTATGACCTTGAAGGGCATATTACGCACGAGCGCGCAAACTGTGTTCTCATTATTGTTACGAGGTCATAATAAGGGTATTTACTGTTGTTGATGCTTTATATGTTAAATGTTCTGAAGGCCAATGATAACAAATTATAATACTGTTCGAATGAGAAAACAAAATAAAGTTTTTTGCACAAAGCCTCATTTTCTTCACATTTTTGTTGCTTGTGTAAGGTTTTTAATGTTCCGGTTTGTAGCCTAAATGTATGTACGAACAGAGAGAGAGAGAGAGAGAGAGAGAGAGAGAGAGAGAGAGAGAGAGAGAGAGAGAGAGAGAGAGAGAGAGAGAGAGAGACCAACATACAGATAAACACAGACACACACTCAGCCACAAAATGGCGTGTGCCCGTAAGCAATAACGAAAGAATGTAAGAATTATTGTAGCTCGTGCATGCTATGAATGATACTTTCTCTTTTTAACACACTCTCTCTCTCTCTCTCTCTCTCTCTCTCTCTCTCTCTCTCTCTCTCTCTCTCTCTCTCTCTCTCTCTCTCTCTCTCTCTCTCTCTCTCTCTCTTCTCTCTCTCTCTCTCTCTCTCTCTCTCTCTCTCTCTCTCTCTCCCTCTCTCTCTCTCTCTCTCCCTCTCTCTCTCTCTCTCTCTCTGTATATATGTATGTGCATGTGCATGTGTATGTGTGTGTGTGTGTGTGTGTGTGTATGTGTGTACGTCCGTTGTCTCTCTCTCTCTCTCTCTCTCTCTCTCTCTCTCTCTCTCTCTCTCTCTCTCTCTCTCTCTCTCTCTCTCTCTCTATATGTAGGTGTGTGTGTACATGTGTGTATGTATCTATGGGTGTGTATGTGTCTCTCTCTCTCTCTGTCTCTCTCTCTCTCTCTCTCTCTCTCTCTCTCTCTCTATGTCTCTCTCTTCTCTCTCTCTCTGTCTCTCTCTCTCTCTCTCTCTCTTCTCTCTCTCTCTCTCTCTCTCTCTCTCTCTCTCTCTCTCTCTCTCTCTCCTCTCTCTCTCTCTCTCTCTCTCTCTCTCTCTCTCTCTCTCTCTCTCTCTCTCTGTATATATGTATGTGCGTGTACATGTGTGTATGTATATATGTGTGTGTCCGTCTCTCTCTCTCTCTCTCTCTCTCTCTCTCTCTCTCTCTCTCTCTCTCTCTCTCTCTCTCTCTCTCTCTCTCTCTCTCCTTTTCTTTTCTTTTTATCGCACTCCTTTTCCACACACCCCTCTCCGTCTAAATATATATATATATAGTATGAAAGAAAAATCTCAGTGAATAGCCAGCTCCGTACCCCTACTCTGAAGGACTGAAAAGTTAGTGCATTTGAAATGCAGAATAGTTTGCTTTGATAAAACTTTTCTGTGTCCAATGTCTTTATTTGTGAACCTCAGAAACAAAACCAGTTAACGTTAACTTTGAGTAATGTTCCGTGTTTAAAAAAAAAATATATATATAAATTATATAAATTGTGCTGATTTACTTTTTCTCCCAATGGGGGAGGGGCAGTGCCTATGCAAAGAGCTGTTTAGACCTAAGAGAAGGTCTCATCAGTTTGCATGATCGGCCTACAATTTGACTGTCCAGTGGATGCCAACCTGAGCGAAAAAGACATTCTACAAGAGAATGTTGTCTTCTTTGCATCAAATCGAAAATCCATAATAAAAAAAAGATGAGACCTTCTCTTAGGTTGAAACAGCTGTCTTTGCATAGGCAGTGTCCCTCCCCCATTGGGAGAAAAAATAAATCAGCACAATTTATATAATTTATATAATTTTGTATTGTTTTGTTGTTGTTTTTTAACACGGAACATTACTCAAAGTTAACGTTAACTGGTTTTGTTTCTGAGGTTCACAAATAAAGACATTGGACACAGAAAAGTTTTATCAAAGCAAACTATTCTGCATTTCAAATGCACTAACTTTTCAGTCCTTTGGAGTAGGGGTACGGAGTTGGCTATTCACTGAGATTTTTCTTTCATACTATTTTTATCCTTAATTTTGGATACCATCTCAGTAGTTGGCCCTCTCTAGTCATGTCTATTAGGTTTTGAAATTAAAATTTCAGAACATTATTATTTTGAAAGGAAGACAAATAAGTATTAAAGACTAGAGGTGGGGGGAAAAACCGGTTTGAACCGAAAAACCGGTCTTGAAATTCCGCGGTTCGAAAAACCGGTTCGAGTTGCTGTGAACCGGGTTTTTTAACTGCAAACTGAAATTCTTTTCGAAGAACAACACTGAATCTCAGCGCAGATTGGGTGTTTGTAAACCAAGAGTAGCTGTTTCTAGTTGTCTGGTGTTGTCAGGAGCAAGTGACACACACACACACACACACACACACACACACACACACACACACACACGCCCACAAACACACACACATACTCTCTCTCTCTCTCTCTCTCTCTCTCTCTCTCTCTCTCTCTCTGTCTCTCTCACTTATAGGCATCTCAAAGTAAATCCCTAATGCCCCACATGGCCGAAAGGCCGAAGAGGGCGTAAAAACCCTATTATCACACATATCACGCTTCATACACTGCTTAATGTGGGCATACATTCACGGTTCGATTAAAATGAATGCGCTTACTGAAGATGTTGTCTAAAAGTAGAATATGTCACTACTGTTGTAAGAATGAGAGAATAGCAATAAGGGAAGACGGGGTAAAAAGCGCATGGGCGGGTAAGAAGCCCACCCCAATTATCTCATGAAATAAAGAAAATTTCAGTCAAATTTGCCCGTGAGACGAATGCTAGACATTAACGCTCGTCTCATGGGCAAAATGAGACTGAAATTTGCTTCATTTCATGAGATAATTGGGGTGGGCTTCTTACCCGCCCATGCGCTTTTTACCCCGTCTTCCCCTAACAGCTTTTCTTCACCCAGCCCTGGGACTGAGAGTGTGCGTGCATGTGCGTGTGCAAGGGCGCGTGTGTGCGGTTGTGCGAGTGTGTGTGTCAGTGTGCGCGTGCGCTCGTGTGTGATATTTTTTCCTTCCATTGTGAAATATTTTTTCTTCTCATTTTGTTTATTTGTTCAGGTACATAATTACGATGATCTAAGTTATACTTTTGTATTCCTTATCCTCCCGCTACATATCTAAGCTAGTTCATTGCGTTGTGAATGTGCCACCATCCTTCACACTCCAACCGCCATTATTAGTTCGGGAACTATTGTTTCTATCTGGTCCGTCCGTCCGTCCGGCGTCCGTCTGTCCGGCTATTCGTCCGTTTTTCAAAAAACCCTCTTCAGTCTAACATCATCAAATTTGGTATACTAGTTTGCCAAGATGCAAGCTATCCACTGATGTATTTAGTCATTAATGTCAAGGTCGCGCCAGTTACGGGGTTCAAACCCCAAAACACATAATCGCTAATATCTCGCGAAGTTTTGCATGTATTTCAATGCAGTTTTTTTCACAACATTTCTTGATGAATGGTCTATAACACAGTTGTCATTAATTTTTCTGTGCGCTCGTGTGCGCATGATCGCGCGCGCTCAAATCACGGGTCCGAACCCCGAGGCTATATATAAAAAACTATTCAGTTACGTGCTGTTTTCAGTTATCAATGGTCTCCCCGCTGTGTGTACAGCCGACACATTCCTATTTCGGAGTAGCTCGGCGATGCATTTGTGACGTTTTGTTTAAATTGCTTTGGTTTAATTATTTTCCCTATGACTATTATATTTGTCTAGGCCTACACCCCTACCCTCACCTTCCTTTGACACGGGCAGATGGCCCCGTCATTAAAATGTTTGTTGGAGTTGAGCGCTAAATGTTTAGTTGAGTGTGTGTCAGTGTATGTGTGCGCGCGTGTGTGTGACAAATAAATATGTTTGCATAGGTGAAACTACTGATGCGAGTACTGGTTTAAAAAACCGGTTCGAAAAGACCGGTTCGGAGAGGAAAAACCGGTTTAAAACCGGTTCGAAAATTTGAACCGGTTCTCAACTCTATTAAAGACACACTCACGCAGCACGATTAAGTCCCTTGTTGTTGGGTGTTGTGTGTTTTTTTTTGGGGGGGGGGGTAGCTGTGACATACAAATGTCCCCAACTTCAAATTGAGGCTGCTCTTTAAAATGATGTTTCGGTTTGAATTTGGGGGCATTTATATGGGAGTCAGACCTGGTCAAAACAAGATTTATTTCCAGCTATAAGAGGGAAAACACGCGAAACTCGTAATTTTGACAGGTGATCTGGTGGGTCTTTAAAACAATAAAGAAAGAAAGAGAATTACAAATAGGGAAGAAGGGGGAACCCCCGAGAGCTACACGAACCGAAATTCGATTCGCACGCACAGGCATTAATCCAGCTTCGTGGCACACAGACCTATTTCAAGCAACACACAGTGATAATACCATAGTCCAAATCCCAACAAGGAAGTATAGGCCTACTAGACTTCTATTTTTAACTTCCCAAAAAGTTTTATTACCAGCGTATTACCTGCACCCCAACTCCCAATGCCAATCTCCACCATTACCCGCTTTTCCCTCCCTCTTTCTAAAATCTTGGTTCGCCCCCCTCTCCCATTCCACCCAAATGTTCCAGCCAAGCAAATCAGTCTTTCAAAGCCCCCCCCCCCCCCCCCCCCCCCCCCCCCCCCCCCCCCCACGCCCCCCCCCCCCACTTTAAAAAAAATCCCTCCCCATTACTACTTGGCTTGCCCTTTCCATTTGCCCCGTGGTTCTCCCTATCGATTCAAAGTCTACTAAACCATATTTTCTCGGAACGGGTCGCTTACTCTTCACTTTCAGATTCCCAGGAGAAGGATCGAGTTCTTCGCTTTTCATTGGGTTTAAATAAAATTTAAATAAAAGAAATTTGACGGAACTAGGTGTCTTGATGCACACAAAAACCCAATTTTGAGAGGAAAATGGGGTTCTATGCCCTCTTCGGCCTTTCGGCCATGTGGGGCATTTGTAAATATAAAGATGGTGGGAACAATACTGGGGGCAATACCCGGAGGCAGTGCTTAACCAGTAAAGTCCCGATCTTTTTTTAAAATACAGATATGTGTAGCAGTAACCACGCCTCGGATAAACCTCATCGGCTATGGTACTGCCACGATGATCAGGAATGCATAAAAATAAGTATAACCAATTTTGAGATGAAGTAAAGGAAGCATATACTGGAGGGGTGGGGGGCGGGCAAGGAATGCTGACTAGCAGGGTAGAGATAAGTGTGTGTGTGTGTGCGTGTGTGTGTGTGTGTGTGTGTGTGTGTGTGTGTGTGTGTGTGTGTGTGTGTGTGTGTGTGTGTGTGTGTGTGTGAGAGAGAGAGAGAGAGAGAGAGAGAGAGAGAGAGAGAGAGAGAGAGAGAGAGAGAGAGAGAGAGAGAGAGAGAGAGAGAGAGAGAGAGAGAGAGAGAGAGAGATTTGATGCAAAGAAGACACCATTTTCTTGTAGAATGTCTTTTTCGCTCAGGTTGGCATCCACTGGACAGTCAAATTGCAGGCCGATCATGCAAACTGATGAGACCTTCTCTTAGGTCGAAACAGCTGTCTTTGCATAGGCACTGTCCCTCCCCCATTGGGAGAAAAAAAGTAAATCAGCACAATTGATATAATTTTTTTGTTGTTGTTGAACACGGAACATTACTCAAAGTTAACGTTAACTGGTTTTGTTTCTGAGGTTCACAAATAAAGACATTGGACACAGAAACGTTTTATCAAAGCAAACTATTCTGCTTTTTTTTTTGGGGGGGGGGGGGGGGGACACGGAACATTACTCAAAGTTAACGTTAACTGGTTTTGTTTCTGAGGTTCACAAATAAAGACATTGGACACAGAAAAGTTTTATCAAAGCAAACTATATATATATATCATACACACACACATACACGCACGTGCGCACACAAATACACACATCCCACACCATTTTTCACTACAAACATGCCACATACTTATCGTCCTTCATTTGAAATGTCAACCAACAGTGAAAATGTGTGATTATTTATAGGCATACGTGGTTTTAGCCCATGGCCTACTGACATGACGTTGAAAACTACTGTACTGTTTCATGTATCTGGGTATACTTTAAAGACCCACCACGTCCGGTGTAAAAATCACGGTTTTCACGTGTTGTCCCTCTTATAGCTGGTAAGAAATCTTAAAGGTGGACTCGGACGGATGAGTTTTTGCAAGAAACACGTCGAGATCACCAGAAAGACAGCCTTTTTAAGGATCGGAACACTCACTTTGCTCTGGTTTCCTAGAAATTAAACTGTCAAAACGGCGATTTTTCCTTGGCGGAGATGCCGGAGAGAGTAGCCATTTTGGATGGGGTGGGTGGAGGTCACTCATTGTGGTTGAAGCGTTTTCTTTTTTGTTGTGCTTTTTTTTTTAAAAGGAGCTATTTCCTTTGTTGTGAGCGAGACTCCTTTAGATAAACTGTATAAAAAATTTAAAAAAGAGAGAGAAAAAAGGCTTGTATTGCGAAAAGTTCGTGCAAACGATTTGGTTTAAACGCAGGCGGCCATTCAAAAAGAGACGGCAAACGCCTTCTCTTTGGGTGAAATAATTTGACTTCCAGCACCTCCGCCAAGGAGGAATCGACTTTTTGACAGCTCGATTTATGGGAAACCAGAGCAAAGTGAGTGTTGCGATCTCTGTAAAGGGTGTTTTCCTGCTGATCTGGACGTGTTTCTTGCAAACCCTCATCCGTCAGGGTGCCCCTTTAAGAAATCTTCCTAGCACTAAGAGGGAATGTGACACGTGACGTGGGGGGACTTTAAAGCTTTTCAATTTGATTGCACTATTTTACATGATGACCGTGCCATATGTCTCTGTAAGCCTAAACGTAATCTAAAGAAACAAACACTTGATTTGGAGGCTGCTCGACTGTGGAGAGGGGAAGTATTGTTGTGTTGTCTATGTTGTTTGAAAAAGACATTTGTGTTGAAATATTACATGTTCTGTTTTGTCTCGTCAATAAAATAACGTCACCTTGCACTTGTTGTGTATTTGTTTGTGTGGTTCTAAAGAAACAAAAATAAATCCGCATCAAAACTAAATATAGGTTGGTGGGCGGAAAATTTACTAATGTAGCCTAAACAAATGCCCATATTTTTTTTTAAATTTTGGGGGGAAATCCGAAAAAGTACCTATATAACTTAATGTGATCTAACACAAGGAAATAGTTGAGGTTATTTATCTTTAGTCGTCAATTTCTGAAAAAAAGGTTAAATCTACATATTATGCTCTTTTTTTATATTCAGGGTTAAAATTATAACTGATACAAAGACAACTAAGATAAATAATAAGGAAAAGTAAATCAATGGATGACACTTTTTTTTCTTTAAACGATAGAGAGACGTTAACTTTTATTGAAAAACGATTATATGATTGAGTAGCTGATTGCTTCCGAAAAACTTTTGAATGTTTTATCAGGTTTTCTGCACTGCATTCAATCTGATAGTGTGGTGAAAGCATAGGCCTAATAATTATAGGGGAAGACGGGGTTAAAAGCCCATGGGCGGGTAAGAAAACCATGCCAATTATCTTATGAAATAAATAACATTTCAATCACATTTTGCCCATGAGACGAGTGTTAATGTTTAGCATTCGTCTCATGGGCAAATTTGACTGAAATTTACTTCATTTCATGAGATAATTGGCATGGGTTTCTTACCCGCCCATGGGCTTTTTACCCCGTCTTCCCCTACAGATATCCTGACACGATTAGGCTTTTATCATGGAAATGTTTAACCGGACAATAAACACTACAATTTTTTTTTAGATTAACGAGCTATGCAAATATTGACGAGAAATGTTTGGTCTAGTCATTGGCCTTCTTCGAGCTATGCAAAATTATTTACGAGAAATGTTTGGACTATTCATTGGCCTTCTGTTCAAGGTAAATGGTAAAGGAAGGAGGAAAGGGGTAAGAATTTAGGGAAGACGGGGTAAATAGCCCATGGGCGGGTAAGAAGCCCGTGCCAATTATCTCATGAAATAAAGAACATTTCAGTCAAATTTGCCCATGAGACGAATGCTAAACATTAACACTCGTCTCATGGGCAAAAAAATGTGACTGAAATTTGCTTCATTTCATTATATAATTGGCATGGGCTTCTTACCCGCCCATGGGCTTCTTACCCCGTCTTCACCTACATATGTGAAGTAAAGAAAGATCGCTCCAGAAGGTCATTTTTTTAATTAATACAGTCAGAAAGATGGTGAGGCAGGGGGCGGGTCAGTCAGTCCAGAGGGGGGGGGGGGGGGGGGTAGTTCCAAGGGCTCGGATGGGGGTTTCTGAGAGAAGATGCAAAGAAGGCGTCCTTTCCTTGGAGAATAGGTGAAGACGGGGTAAAAAGCCCATGGGCGGGTAAGAAGCCCATGCCAATTATCTCATGAAATAAAGAAACGTTCAGTCAAATTTGCCCATGAGACGAATGCTAAACATTCACACTCGTCTCATGGGCAAAATGTGACTGAAATTTGCTTTATTTCATGAGATAATTGGCATGGGCTTCTTACCCGCCCATGGGCTTTTTTACCCCGTCTTCCCCTAAGCCAAAACTCTGGCATGAAATTACACGAGGTCATGTTTCCCCCTTTTTTTCTTTTTCTGCTTTTCTCTTTCTTATTTTTTTTTTTAGGGGAGGGGGGGGGGGGGGGGGGGGGCGGAATCCCTGTAACCCACCCCAAATCCGCCTCTGTGGGAGGTGGGGGGAGGCAGCTGTGGAGTAGGAAACAAGACGAAGGGCTGTCGCTGACGTTAGCTTTTCTTCCCCACCTCCCTCCCCCCTGTCCTTTTTTCTCTCTCGCGCGTACGTGTGTGTGTGTGTGTGTGTGTGTGTGTGTGTGTGTGTGTGTGTGTGTGTGTGTGTGTGTGTGTGTAGTGTGTGTGTGTGTGTGCGTGTGCGTGCGTGTGTGTGTGTGTGTGTGTGTGTGTGCGTGCGTGCGTGTGTGCGCGCGTGCGCACGTGAATGAGTGTCAAGAAAGTGTGTGTAAAAGCGAAGCCCATTTTCTGGTCACACGCGTGACTTATTGCACTAGGTGTGTCGCAGAATAATTGTTTCGTACATGGTAGACTGTAGGCTACCCTGTGCCCTGTAGCCTACTGAACTTTCAACAGTGTGAACGGATCACAATGATGGAATAACTTGATAAATATAAATTTATATATTTTGATAAACTGAATAACTAAATAGATAGAAAACTTCGTAGATTATTTCAAAGACCAAGATGCATCACAGCTTTAACCCTTTCGCCGCCAGCCATTTTTCAGCCACACTACCATTAAACTGGGTAGAGGAAAACAATTGTCAGCAATATTGGGAATTCTTCTGTGACATGTATTACATTAGGCCTATCCTTACCTCACAAGGTTAAGAAAATAGGGTCTTCGGATAACAGGCCCTGATTTGATGCCTTTTAGTGACATGGGTGTTAAACCGTTGTGGTGCATAAATGCAACATTGGCGTTGAAAGGGTTAATGAAATCATATCTATTTTGGAGTAATGCACAAAATCTCTTCCCCAAAAAAATAAAAATAAAATAAACAAGCTCGTCAAAATCGGTTCTTCACGTCAATGTTAGCATTTGGCCGTCTACGATCACTATAAATGATTAGTCTACCACTCGTATAAGGCACTCCAGAAAACACGTGAAGCGTGTATAAAACGAGACAAGTGATTTGGGGTAGGCATGTAGGGGAAGACGGGGTAAAAAGCGCATGGGCGGGTAAGAAGCCCACCCCAATTATCTCATGAAATAAATAAAATTTCAGTCAAATTTGCCCATGAGACGAATGCTAGACATTAACGCTCGTCTCATGGGCAAAATGAGACTGAAATTTGCTTCATTTCATGAGATAATTGGGGTGGGCTTCTTACCGGCCCATGCGCTTTTTACCCCGTCTTCCCCTAGGTAGGCCATTGTAAGTTGTAGTAGACTGCCTACTTATGATTCAGGAACCTCATTTCCGTAGAAGCTAGTGAGTCATTTTGGCCACCACTGATTGTTGTTCATCTTTCTTTCTTTCTTTCTTTCAGTAGGCCTACCACTGTCTTTGGGCCTACTATCCTATCTATTAAAGAGAGAGAGAGAGAGAGAGAGAGAGAGAGAGAGAGAGAGAGAGAGAGAGAGAGTGTGTGTGTGTGTGTGTGTGGTGTGTGTGTGTGTGTGTGCGTCTGTGTGTGTGTGTGTGTGTGTGTGTGTGTGTGTGTGCGTGTGTGTGCGTGTGCGTGCGTGCGCGTGTGCGTGTGTGCGTGTGCGTGCGTGCGTGTGCGTGCGTGTGCGTGCGCGCGTGCGTGAGTGCACGCAAGTGTTATTGTTGAGCAATCTAGTCAGCGCCATAGGCCTACTGATAATGGGCATGATAACACGGAAGAGATCGTTTTTGTGTGTCTGTGTACGTCTTTTAGGGGATTCATTGGATTAGGCCAACATTGATATGGGTTGCCAATACTTTCCACCTATTCTTTGTATGGTGCTTTTGCCATTTTTTGTCCCCCCCCCTCCCCCTTTGCTGTCCGTCTCTCAGTTCCTAGCGCGGCGAGCGTGTTTATTTATTCCAACAATAATGTCAAGCTAACCCTAAATGCATTAACCCTAAATGGATTCCTCAAAGTTTCAGAGTGATGCATGTTGTTTGCTTAGGCCTACATCATTGTTGTCATTTATAGGGTCGGGGTAGAAGAAGAAAAATGATTTTTCCCCCCCTCTTTGTAACAACGCAAGCTTTAGAAATCAAAGGGAATTAACCGATGCAGGTGTCGCATTTAAAACAGAAAAGTAGTTTCCCTTTTAAATCGATCACCGGCGCGGCGAAAAGCTGCCACGCCCAATAATCACGAGCTTCACGCACACAGAAAGAGAAAGAATTGAATTGAATGAATTTTATTTATAGAGGGTAATAGAGTAAGCAATAACATGCTTTTTTACATAAAGAGAGAGAGAGAGATAGAGAGAGAGAGGGGGGGGGGGGAGGGAGCACACCACCTTAATTGATTGGGGGGAGAGGGGGAATCCTGTGTAGGTTTTTTTTAACATACATGCATCATGCATAGCCTACATGTTGAAAGTAGGTTATATGCCGATCTCGATGCAACATTTTGCAAGTGTAAAGGACAATTCAACGGCTATAGTGCACACACGTAGCCTTGACGTAAGCACTGTACTGACACAACCACGAAAACATAGGCATGCATGATGCGTGCTAATACACAGGCGTGCATTACACACGCGCGCACACTCATTTTTGTGTGTGTGATTGATGAGGAAGGAAAAGGGTGGGTAGGTAAATTTTGACCAAATGACAACTTTTTCGTTGCCACTGGGTTTAACGTGTGCTAAGTGCATGGGCACACGGGACCTCGGTTTATCGTCTCATCCGAAAGACTCCACATTCAGACCGTAAGGCCTAGTGCCAAGTGAGAGGAAAAATCCCCTGTACCCAGGTTCGAACTCGGGTTTACTTGACACGAAGCGAACGCGTTATCACTGTGCCACTCTACACTGTGTGCTAAGTGCATGGGCACACGGGACATCGGTTTATCGTCTCATCCGAAAGACCACTGTGCCACTCTACACTATGTGCTAAGTGCATGGGCACACGGGACCTCGTTGTATCGTCTCATCCGAAAGACTCCACGTTCAGACCGTAAGGCCTAGTGCAAAATGAGAGGGAAAATCCCCTGTACCCAGGTTCGAACGTTACCTCTGTGCCACGTCTACACACCCTTATGCGTTTTAAGTAGCTTAGGCCTGCCATCTAGGGATGGAGTCTGGAAGAAAAGATGAAAACATTTCAGTGGTGGTGCATCCACATTTGGCGAAAATGGTGTTTTACGTTCTCTTGGTCTGAATCAGACACATATGAGCGTTTTTCAAAAAAGACCGAAAAATGTGTCTTGATAAATTAAAAAAATCTGGGAGAGGCTATTGACAGCAAATTTGTAGTTGCTACAAATTAATGAAGAATTTGATATGTTACCTGTAAATTGCACACAAAAATAAGTTTCTATTTCTTCATTTTCACACAAAAATTACGCACTCTGAACACAAGGGGTGCCCCAAAATGCGTGTCTTTTGATGTGCACTGAAATTTTGAAGACATCTCAGCAAGCAAAGTGAAAGTATTTGATGCCAAAATAATATGAAAAATAATGTAATTAACGTGCACGTCGGAAAATTGATGAGTATGCCTCTGAGAAAAACTGTTCTGCATTTTGACGGCACTTTGAAGCACCAAATTTCAATGTCCGTCAGAATTATGTCACTATCGTTACGAAGACACGTTTTCCTCAATAGCTAATGACTAGTCTATTTTTCAATGTGACTTTGCAAAGATTTACATAAGATTTACATAACTTCTCCTCTCAACGACTGAATGTGAAACTGGAACGCTTAGCAACGTCTGTTGAGCATTTTAGGTCCGTTTTTCTGATCCGAGTAAGGCACTTTTTTTTAAAAATGTCACTATCGTTACGCTAATTTCTATGCTAAAAACGATTCAGATAAAAACGTGAATAGATTCAGAGGAACGGTCCTCGGGATTACTTTCAATTTAGATCTAAACATTTTTCACTTGTCTACCCTACAAAGAGAAATAACATCATCATTCATATAGTAAAAAGCCAAGTGTCCGTCCGTCCGTGTGTGTATGTGTGTGTGTGTGTCTGAAGCACAAAAACGGTCACTCTCGTTACGATCCGCCATAGGCGGAATTTGCTGACGGGTGTGTCCGCTTCTCTTCTGGACAACTCCTAACTTTGAGAATAGATTGTGAAAAGTTCAATATCAGTTGCTGTCAGTTGTGCACTTGAAAATGACGTCATACCAGGCTGTTTTAGTGACGTAAACTTATAAAAGTCTATCGCCCCCTGTGGAAATAAACTGCCAGTAGAAGAGATGGTCATTTTTCATTGCGCTCAAAAGAATGAATGTATCATCTACTACACACAGCCCGGTGCCGTGAAACAATTTAACACAGCCAAATCATGGGAATTATTTGACCCAGCAGTGTTCTAGTCTACTTGTTATTTGTTGTTCTTCATCACGAACGGAGGTGAATGTATGGGAACAAGCCACATGATATTGATAGGCCTGCCTGTATTCCTACATGCCTGGATCTATACCGAGTGTGTGTGTGTGTGTCTGTGTTTGTGTGCGCGCGTGTGTGTGTGCAAGGGCGGATCTGTGTTTCAGGAACCCCCCCTTTTCCCCAAGCATGTATCTTCTACAAGGGTAAAATGACTCAATTTTTGCTTTGATAATCTCTAAATTGCACAATTGCTGGGGACTTTGCCCCCTCGGCTCCCACAGGGCCACTACACATTAACCCAGGACCTATACAGCTCCCACCAACCCACTTACGACTCATTTGATACGCTTCCAGAGGCGGTGGTCCAGGGTCCCCCCCCCCCCCCCCCAATGACATACCGTGAATAGTATGTTTGAGTGTTAGAAAGCAAGGTAGGTCGTGAAAGGAATCCCCCTCCCCCTCCCCGGATGTACCTTATAGAAGGTACAGGCTCGCGTTAGGTGTGTATGACTGAAAGATAGGCTGTAAAACGCATGTGTGGGCTTTCGTGCTAGATCACACACACACTCATCACCCATCCCCCACCCCCACCCCCACCACCACCCCCCTCCTTGCTGAACAAAAACTTCATGTTGATGTCTTTGGTTTCGGTAATGGGAAGTTGTAGCTTGTGTGTAGGTTGGTGGTCTGCACCCCCCCCACCCACTCCTCCACTCCCCCTCCTCCCCTGCTGAACAAAACTGAGACTGTACTGAAAAATCCTGGTGGAAGGATTTTTGGCTGGCTATGGCCTATGCAGCTCCTTCAACCCCAGGCGGAACAGTTACGAATCATCTGGTCCGCGCCTGGTTCCTGGGTGTGTGTGTGTGTGTGTGTGTGTGTGTGTGTGTGCGTGCGCGTGTGCGTGCGTGCGCGCGCGTGTGTGTGCGCGTGCTCGCGGGCACATGCGTTTGTCTGGGTTCAGAATATCAGTATGTGGGATATGTGGGATTAGTATCGTGGATAGAAAACTAAAGTGTGGGACCAGTGGTTTGTGGGAATACAGTTCAGTTCAGTAGTTTAATTTTACGTCTTTTCACCAATGTATCTGTTAGATAAAAGGAAAAGGGAAAAAATGATAAGAACACTTAATAAAACAAGTGCATCGCTGAGCTACTCCGAAATCGGAATGTGTCGGCTGTACACACAGCGGGGAGACCATTGAGAACTGAAAACAGGACGCACGCACGGACGGATGGACGGCCGGAAAGAAGTGGGACATATCGGGCCTGTGACACAAAGGGCCTAGGGCACAGCGGGCTTATCCCATGGTTAGCGACTCGGGAACTTATCTGCCGCTTGGCGATGTGCGTGTTGCTTTTTTTTTTTACTACACACTAATCATTAAAAACGCCTCCAACAAGAAAATGTATGCTAATGCGTGCCAAGTCGGTCGTCTCCGAGGCGGCAGATGCTATTCCGGCTGGCTGGGCTAGAATTTGTTTATAATGACCAATGCACACACACACACACACACACACACACACGTGCGCGCATACACACTCACACACACGCCAGTATTCGTGCGCACACAACACGCTGATGCGTATACTCACACACACACACACACACACACACACACACACACATACACACACACACACACACACAGACACACACCCACACACACACATCCACGCAGAGAGAGAGAGAGAGAGAGAGAGAGAGAGAGAACGCTTCAACTACCACTCACATTCGCTGCCCCATCCCTCCCCTCCTCTCTCTCTCTCTCTCTCTCTCTCTCTCTCTCTCTCTCTCTCTCCCTCTCTCTCCCCATGTGCGCCAGCACAATACAATCATCATCATCATCATCATTCATATAGTAAAAAGCCAAGTGTCCGTCCGTGTGTGTGTGTGTGTGTGTGTGTGTGTGTCTGAAGCACAAAACGGGCCTTATAACTCCGCCGTTTTTCGACCGAATCGCTTCAAATTTGCTGTGAGCCCTAACGAGGCGATGGCAACGGCAACCGAGGCGGCCGTGTCATTTGCGCGGTTCGGCAAATGCGCGAAACGCGCATCCGCCGGCCTCTCGGCACCCGTATCTCCGGTGTTTGGCAGGAAGATGCCTGGGGACGGTGACTATCCGTGTACCAAACCGGAAGCGAATCGGTTCAGACACGCGCGTGCTATACGACTCCGCCGTTTCTTAACCGAATCGCTTCAAATTTGCTGTACTCAGCGTTACCAGTACTTGGCGTTACCGTTACTAGGCGTTACCGTTACTAGGCGTTACTGGTACTCGAGGTTGCGATAGTTTCAGTAAAAAGAAAGAGAAAGAGAAAAGCAAATATCGATTTGTGTATAATCTACCAAGTGTCTGTCTCAGTGTGTGTGTGTGTGTGCGTGTGCGTGTGCGCGCGCGCGTGTGTGTGTGTGCGCGCGCGTGTATGTGTGTGTGTGTGTGTGTGTGTGACGTTTTACTGTTAATCCCCATTAAAACATTTGAGTTTCATCCAACTCTCTCTCTCTCTCTCTCTCTCTCTCTCTCTCTCTCTCTCTCTCTCTCTCTCTCTCTCTCTCTCTCTCTCTCTCTCTCTCTCTCTCTCTCTCTCAGCACACACGTGTGCATATTACAACCCATTTCCTCATAAGGAAAGAAAGAAAGAAAACAAATAAAAGGAGTGTAGGCCTACAGACCCTAGAGCCGCAAAAACAGTCAACGCCCGTCTTGAATAGATCCGAAGAACGTCAGTGTAACTACATGTGATTGGTACTGCAACATGCCGTTTGTATTATGCCCATTTAGATCTGTTTCATACGAAACGTTTGAAAACTTTGTGCTATAATATAACATTAATGTAAAACGGCAAAAGGAAGTTTTCCTAATTGTTAACATCTAATTGTTACTCGCTTAATATCTTGACGCGATAAGCGTCAGTGACGTAGAATCAAATGTCATGATGCAACGAAACTAAATAAGATATTTCACCCAAAACGCTCTATAAGTCATGCGTTCTATGTTTGGATTGACTTCATATTTGTCCACGTTACCTGTAAAAAAAATATTGTAAATATAGTGCCGCGCATTTATTTTTTATAGGTGTTTGATTCCTACTAAAACACATTTTTTTCAAAAAGTTCGTTATTTCTGTTTGAAAAACGGACATGTTTTTCATCAAGGACTAAATTCGCAGTTGGTATTTAAAAGAGCAGTGTCTACTGCTAAATAAAATATATTTTAAACGAATGAACAACCTTTCTTTTCCTTAGAAAAAAATAAGAAACTTGTTGCACGAATTACTATTTTTTAAAGATTTAATTCGTTAAAAATTCATAACGGCTAAAAAAAACCCGGCATGATCCACTTTAAGGTATTTCAGGGTCTGTAAAATTATAAGACAGTGTAAAAATGTGTAATTGACAAACTTCTTTTTTCATCATTTGCGAGTTCTGTAATTCGGCCTTTTTTGAAAAACGCTCATATGGGACATTTGTAAATACAAATAGGCCTATGGTGGGAACAATACTGGAGGCAATGCCCGGAGGCAGTACGAAACCAGTAAAGACCCGATTTTTTAAAATTAATACCAGATAGGTGTAGCGGTAACCACGCCTCTGTGTGCTTGCGCGTGCGCGTGCGTGTGTATGTGGCTTGTGAGGTTTTAATGTTTTCTTTGCTTACAATTTTCTTTAGGCATTGTTATGGATGGCTTGTAAAAACGCATTTCAATGTCCATATGGAAATAACATGTTGACTTGACTTACACACACACACACACACACACACACACACACACACACACACACACACACACACACACACACACACACACACACACACACACACACACACACACACATATATATATATATATGACACTGAATAACTTTAATTTTAACTTTACAATTTAGAGAGAGAGAGAGAGTTAGGTTTTGCGTCCACTCGGCTGCAAAACAGCACATATGGGACGAACCATCAACCAACCATTTTTCAATGCTCTGAGCAGATCCTGGAGGTACTGCAATAATTTGATCCATAATAATCATGAAGAGAGAGAGCTATAGTTGATTGCCGAATAAAGACCATGTGCATATTGCGTGATCTTACAAGCAGATATGTTTGGGGCCTCTTTTTTTTCTTCTTCTTTAAAAAAAATCAAATTTAGCGTGCTACAGATGTTGCGAACGTTTGTGTATCAAATTCGCATCCATGTAAGCTAACACTGCAAGTTGGTCAGGAAAGTGTGTGTGTGTGTGTGTGTGTGTGTGTGTGTGTGTCTGTCTGTGTGTGTGTAGGTGTGTGTGTGTAGGTGTAGGTGTGTGTGTGTAGGTGTGCGCGCGCGCGCGTGTGCGTGTGTGTGTGCGCGTGTGCGTGTGCGCGCGCGTGTGTGTGTGTGTGTGTGTGTGTTTATGTGTGTGTGTGTTTGCGTGTGAAGGAGGCTATGTGTGCGCATTTTCACAGTGGAACCTAAAATTGTAGCTGAGCCGCCAACGTGTGTGTGTGTCTGTCTATGTGTCTGTCCGTCTATCTGTCTGTCTGTGTGGACCATATACTTTAATTTCGCAATGTCCAGGTTGGACCTCATTGGTTGGCCTTTGGGGACCTTCTCCAACGCCAACTCTCGTCCTGAAAGAGTGAGGATGTGCCCTGGACAGGGCTTCTCCACTATGAGATAGCATGAGACAAATTGCTAGCTATTAAATCCAGCCCATCATGCTAAGTCTCATGCTATCTCAACGGAATAGCAGCTGCCCCCTCTGCCATCTGGCAGTCGTTGTCAGACAGGCAACCACACTGCAGGCTCGAGCAATAATTATAGCTAGCGAAGCGCTACCCAGGGACAAGTTCTGACAGGTGTCGCGTGAAATTTCACCCGTGTGAAAACCGTCCCGTTTCTTCTTTCGAATTGTTTGCTGTTTGGGAAAGATTCGCCCCTAAGTCTTTCGGATGAGACGATAAACCGAGGTCCCGTGTGCTCATACACTTAGCACACGTTAAACCCAGTGGCAACGAAAACGTTGTCATTTGGTCAAAGTTTAACCCCCCCCCCCCCCCCCCCCCCCCCTTCCTTCCTCATCAGTCACACAAAAATCGCATGCAACCCCCCAAAAAAAAAAACCCACAATTGGGTGGCGCGCCTCTGGCTGCGACGCGCTCTCCAGGTGGGAGCAACCCGAATTTCACAATAATGTGACTATAATGTACCTAACCTAACCTAACCTAACCTAAATACAATAAGAGGCGTCTTGTGGCATGCAGGAAGAGCAGATGATTCATTACTAAATATTAAGAAGCCAGTGATATTTTTTTGAAATTTAATATTCATTATTTTTCTCTGCATTCTCTGTTTGTTTACATCGTCTGCCATTTTGGAAAATAAGTGGCATGGATTTGTTCATCGATACCTCGGTAAAGATGACTATGTAGATTAACACACTCCTGCTCTATTTCTTGGTTCTTTCCGTGTAGATTGTGCAATTAAACCTCTACATTTTATAAAACAGCTATCGTTACGGTTGTGGCGCACACGCATTTTACGGTGACCGCCGGGACATATTTTACGCCAAGACATATTTCTCGTGACACTAGTGCTCTTCATATTTAAAACAAAATCGACCTGATCGCGTGGCAGAGAGTTCAAGCGTCTGTGTCGCGTGGTAAGGATTTCTGTATAACTATTACTTTTTTTATTTTATAAGTATGCCCTATTCAAACCACTGTTGATCGATTGTCAAGGCTACACTGGCTAGTCATGCATATCGTTCTATTCAAACTGAGGTGGTATTGTATAGGATACGAGTAGAGTGTGTGTGTGTGCGCATGTGTGTGTGTGTGTGTATATGTGTGCGTGCGTGCGTGCGTGTGTGTGTGTGTGTGTGTGTGTGTGTGTGTGTGTCTGACTGTGTGTGTTTGGTTGGGGGGGGGATTTCATGCACACTCGCGCGCGCTCACACACAGAGAGAGAGAGAGAGAGAGAGAGAGAGAGAGAGAGAGAGAGAGAGAGAGAGAGGCTATGTGGGCTATCGAATCGATTTGGGCCCATGTGCACGATTTAGCTAGCCGGCCGGCGTCTCTCTCTCTCTCTCTCTCTCTCTCTCTCTCTCTCTCTCTCTCTCTCTCTCTCTCTCTCTCTCTCTCTCTCTGTAAAGCCATTACGTTTTTTCTTGTTCCGAGTCATTTTGATAAACATGTTGTCTTCACATTATGATAGAAAACAAGGTCTGAGAATGATTTTTATTGGCTTACCCCAAGGAACGTTTGTGACACCCCTTCAAAATGCATAAAACAACCGAAGTTTTCATTTTCAGATTTTTTTGGTGGCAAGAAAAGTCAAGGATAAGCATGTACGAGACCCCCTCACTGCAATTCCAGCTTGGAAACGCCATTTTGTGTTCTGGGTGATTTATTGAAGCTCCTGCTGATCCAGTGTGTTCCACTCCTCTAACAGGCACTGTTCTGGATCATGTAGACTTCTGAGCTGATGTGAACGGCTTCTAACGGCTGTTTGGAGCATGTTTCAACATTGTTCTATTAGACTGACGTGTCTAGATTGGGAAACCTACCTAATATGGACAATGATATCCTGCTGCAGAGGCACGTCAATAACCTATTAGGGGAAGACGGGGTAAAAAGCGCATGGGCGGGTAAGAAGCCCACCCCAATTATCTCATGAAATAAAGAAAATTTCAGTCAAATTTGCCCATGAGACGAATGCTAGACATTAACGCTCGTCTCATGGGCAAAATGAGACTGAAATTTGCTTCATTTCATGAGATAATTGGGGTGGGCTTCTTACCCGCCCATGCGCTTTTTACCCCGTCTTCCCCTATATGCTGGATGAAAAGGTGCATTATCATCCATGAAGATGACGTCATCTCGGATCATGCCAGCAGAAGATTTGATTGGACATCGATGACCTGATCCCTGTAGGGAACAGCTATCAGGGATTCCCTTGGAAGAATTTGTGACACTATTTTCCCGACCATGCCGATACAGGCCCAAACCGTCAAAGACCCACCTCGAGATTGTCATGCTCTCTGACTCACATTTCCTGGTAATGCTCTCCTGAGAATATCCACACCCTAGTAAGACCATCCTTGAAATTAAGACTGATACTGAACTCGTTGGTGAAGAGAATTCATGTCCAGTCTCATAATGTCCAGATGACGTGGTTCTGGGCTCTCAAAAGACAGCGCTGGTCATGAGATGGAATGAGCAAGATGCCCAAACATGCCCAGGGGGAGTGAAGGCAGCAGCATGGAGTCCTTTCCTCACAGTTTGGGTGGACATGTTCCACACTGAGGCATTCAGCAAATCAAAATGCTGACAGAGAGCGTGTGTGAAACGATTTTGGCAGGCATGAAAAAAGCAACAAACGTCCATTTTTTATTACAAGTCTCCCAAATTCTGCCACCTTCACGACGTAATACCATGCAGCCTCATGGCAGTGAATCCAAGCTCTGGAAGCGACGCAATGCGATATTCCAAACATGAATGACACAACGAGTCTGTGAACAGCTGTTCTCCAGCATGCCAACACAGAAAGACAACTCTGTGTGTGTCAAATGACGTCATTATCTCACTTCGGCCATGAAACGTTGTCTCTTGTACGACGTTTACGATGTGAGAAAGAAATGTTGATTCTGACAATTTTGCTCACTTTTATGTTTCCACTCCATTTCTACGAAATGACACTTTTGGGGTGTGCGAAAATCATGTGATGCACGTGAACAGGAAGTTGGATAAAACAAGTTTGAGTGAGCTTGTGTTCACGGATGATTGCTCCTTCCGGTCATATAATTTTGATTGCTTACAATTCCATCACCTATTAACAATCAAGGTTATAAAAGTCTATCGTTAGCAAATGTTGACCAGGGCCTGTATTCACGTTGAGATAGCATGAGACTTAGCATGATGCTAACT
>CM065681.1:18496833-18566833 GCA_017654935.2 Phymorhynchus buccinoides | reverse complement strand
CGTGCGTGCGCGCGCGTGCGTGCGTGTGTGCGCGCGCGCGCGCGCGCGCGCGTGTGTGTGTGTGTGTGTGTGTGTGTGTGTGTGTGTGTGTGTGTCTCCTTCAGGCTGTCGGTGCTCAACAATGATGATGAGCAGGTTCGTGAGACAGCCCGCTCCTCCCTCGCGCTCCACATGCAGAAGAGGAAGGTGCCAGAAACAGCAGTGACTGACGGAGCCTTTGCCGGTTTCCAGACCAACGAGAAGGGCGCTTTCAGCAAGGCTTCCCGTGCAACGTGGCCGCGGTCTGAATGGGTGCATTTCAATGAAGTGTGTGTGCGTGAGGGTGTGGTGTGTGAGAAACGGGTGGATGGGAGCTGTGTGTTGACTTTCCAGGCAGACGATGATGTGTGCAATTGTCTCTCCACAGCTGACAGTAAAGGTGCATATTACCTGTATCGTTAACATTTCGGGACTTTCCTGGAGTTGCACTGCCTCCGGGCATTGCCTCCAGGATCGTTCCCACCATCTTTGTATCTACTGATGTCCCATGTGTGTCTGTTTCGGACCGGAGGACGTTAAACGGATTTTCAACCAAAGTATGCACAAGTTTTCCTCAGAGTGGAGAGAAACAGACTGGCAGGGGCGCATTGTGAGAGAAAGTGAGCAGATAGATCATGTTCTGTCCAACGCATTTTTACAAAATGTAATATTAACCATTTCACCGCCAGCCATATTTCAGCCAAAAATGTCCATTAAATTTACCTGTGTAGAGCCAACAAAACCCATTTGCAGTATTGGGGATTCTTCTGTGATATACATAAAATAAGGTCTATCCCGGCTTACTTCCCAAAACTAAGACAATAGGGCGGTCTTTGGATAATAGACCCCAATTTGATGCCTTTAGTGACATAGGTGTTAAATCACTGTGGTGCTAAAATGCGATTTTGGCGGTGAAAGGGTTAAAAGACAGTGTGATCAATTTTGTTGTGCGAGGGAAACTTCAACTGCTGCAATGCAATGGTCTCATGGCAGTCTACTACCCTCGTGAATGTGCCAGGCGATGCAGTCTCTGTAATCACCCATACCAACCGAAACCGAGTCACATGTGCTGAATGGCTGCACAAGATACCAAGCCATCTATATATTTATGTAAAAAATACTTGTGGCGGTACCATAGCCGATGAGGTTTAACCGAGGCGTGGTTGTACTACTACACATATCTGTATTGTTAAAAAAAATCGGGACTTTACTGGTGTGGCACTGCCTCTGGGCATTGCCTCCAGTATTGTTCCCACCATCCTTGTATTTACATATGTCCCATATTTGTCTGTGACCAAGAGGACGTAAAACACCATATTTTATTCATTCATCAAGCCATCTATCAAGCGAGACATAACCGGTTGGTTGAGGTGATTGCCAAACAGATCCCTCGGTCAGACACAGTGCGGGTCATTAAAGACACCCCCCTGACACCCCGCATGTTTGGCATTGACTGGTGCCTTTGCCTCCACTGCCAGTAGGCCGGACATCACCATTATTGATCGCGATAGCCGCGAGGCCCTTCTTGTTGAAGTGGTGGTGCCTTTCGATGCCTTCATCGACACCTGCTATACTGCCAAATTTAATAAGACCTCCCACTGTGCATGGAAGTAAGCTCCTTTGGCTTTTCCTGCAGGATTGTGGTGCTTATCTTTGGCAGTCTAGGTAATGTGCATCGAAGGGTGCTTCCAGGCTTGCGATTGATTGGTGTCCGGTCCTACTTGGCAAAGTGGCTGGCAAATGAAATGTTGGAGCATCAGTGCCATAATTTGGTATTTCAGGGTGTGGCAAACACGCTGTGCCGACCTAAATGCCTGACAAAAAAGAGCTTGCAAGGTGTGTGTGTGTGTGTGTGTGTGTGTGTGTGTGTGTTTCATTTAACGTCTATCCACTTATCGTGATATTGCCTGATTGGGTGCGGGCATGTGAGTGTGTGCATGTATGTGTGTATGTCTGTATATGCATGTGAGTATCTATTATTATGAATTGCTACACTGTAGAAACAGTTAACAAAACCAAGCAACAACAATAACACAAAAAAACCAATGTGTGTGTGTGTGTGTGTGTGTGTGTGTGTGTTGTGTGTGTGTGTTTAAAGGTGAATTTTGACCCCCAAAAATAAAATGAAATATGCTTAGAAAATGTTTTGATAAACTAACATGTTTATTGCCCTTTTTGGTGCTGGTATTTGTAAACTTGGTAAATACAAACAAAAATAGATGTGGGTGTGGGGAGGGGGAGGGAATGGGTGGTGCTTGCAATTAGATGTAACTATACTTCAAAAATGTAAATTGGCTAATTTAGTCTGATTTACTGACTTAAACTTTGTATTATTCTTCAAATCTGTTAAGTCAGTGTTTAAATGTTTATATTGCTGGTTTAGTTCAAGAATTATGTATCATGTGCATGTGAGATTAGACCGGTTAGAGAGAGAGAGAGAGAGAGAGAGAGAGAGAGAGAGAGAGAGAGAGAGAGAGAGAGAGAGAGAGAGAGAGAGAGAAGAGAGAGAGAGAGAGAGAGAGAGAGAGAGAGGAGAGAGAGAGAGAGAGAGAGAGTGTATGGTTGTGTGCGTGTGCGAGCTTTGGGCCACTCTTGTTGTTTGTTTACATTGTCACTAATTTTTCCCTGTCGCTGTTTTAAGCTAAGCCTATCTATGCTGGTTTTGCGTGTAGTTGTCTGATATTTATTATTAGTCTTCCGGAGATGAATTGTGTGGTGTTTATCATGCTCGTCTTGTTTCCCTGAATAAATATGTTGAGATGTGTGTGTGTGTGTGTGTGTGTGTGTGCGTGCGTGTGCGTGTGTGCGTGTGCGTGTGTGCGTGCGAGCGTGTGAAATACATTTTTGACGTTTATTTATTTATATTGCTTGCTGGTTTATTCATTTATTATTGTAAGCGCCTAGGGCTTTTTTAAGATTAGGCGCTATAAATGCTAATTATTATTATTATTACATTTATAAATTGTAGGCCCCACTTTGAAAGAGTGATTTCCTAACAAATACTGTTTTTGAAATGGCTAAACTCTATTTAGGATAACGTTGCTTGTTTAGCCTTGAATTTCTTTCGGTTAGTATGGCTCGGTCTTTTTCTTCCAAACTTTTCTTGCTAATAAGCCCTAATACAATGAAATCCTTCTATTCGAACTGCTTGACCTCTTTAGGTCAAATGGGCCAAGGGGAGTAACTACAAGATCGATTGAATTACCCATAATTCCATGCTTGACGTGGTCAACGCCATTTTGTACAACGGCGTAGTCCGCTACAACAGCAGATCTGCGCTTTTAGCCCTAGTCGCTAGTTTTTCGGCACGCAAAGTGAAAATCTTTTGATAAAACGAGTGCAATTTCAAATCAGTGTATAAATGTTATTTAAAATGGCGTTTATGCAAGTGTTTATTATTACATTAGCAACTGTGGGGGTCACAAATGGTTTTTATTTACCAGGTTTGGCTCCTGTGACCTACTGCGAATCAGCACAAGAAAACTGCAAGGTTGGTCTGCAAGTGCAAGGGTTCCCACTGACTTACACTTACAGGTGCTTATAGGGTTTTATATTTGTGGATGGGGCTGTCGGGTTCAAATTCCCAGCGTGGTCAAATTCCTAGCTCCCTACTATAGCCACGTGAATAAAAAAAAAAATGTAAGCAATTCTCAGAGTAATTGCTATGAAATGAGATAAAAATAGTTAACTTGCTGTAAACATGCGTTTTCTGTGAATAACTGGCGTGATGTATCGAAACATTGGTCTATTTCTTCATACAATGCTGATACAAGGCTGAAGAGACATTTTTGTTGCAAATTCCTTCCAAGAATCAATATGATTGAAAGTTCCACAAAACTCGATTCATTTACAGAAAAATAAGCATTCAAAAGTCAAGTACTGCCTGTAGAAACTGCATATTTTTTTATAAGAAAAAACACTCTCAAATATTGTGGTTTTCACGATACTGGTATTTGAATCGAACAGAAACTATTTTCGCTTCAGTAATGGCGTCTTCCCATGACGTCATCTCGTGAGACAGGCTCGCGCAGTAGCAGACATTTTTGTTCCCAACGATTTTCAAAAAGTTTAAAACCACAAAAAATTATTGTGTGCAACATCGTAAGCTTAAATTTATGGCGTCGAAGCAAACCTTAGTGATTTCCTAATAAAGTTAGTGGTGTGGAGCAAAGTATTGTTAGATTCAGCGTTTGACGATCGTTTCCAATTCGCAAGGGAAGCCACTCCTTTTGTTAGTAAACAGGCAAACTGTCGCCAAATCGGTAAGCTCAATGCGGCGCATGTAGGAAAAAATTGGCACGGTAGAATTTTTTTTAAACCTTTGAGAACATTACTAGAAGGCTTCATCTTACACCCGCCACTGCTTATTAGCGGTCGGTGGGCTTAGATAGCGAGCGGACAACTGATTCTGTCAACGCTTTTCAACTCGGTAAATCTCCGCACCGCCGATCAGTGATCTGTCTGAAAGATGAAAATTTCAGCTTGAAAGCGAGGAACCTGAATCCTCTGTAAACCCGTTACGACTTATTTTATGGTAAAGATAATGCAGCGACTATAATAAATTATTCTTTTTCCATTTTGGCCCATTTGCAAACTCGAAAAGTTTATTATTTTTTGATTCGCTTAAATTTAAAGAAAGGGACGTAACTCTGTGTGAGACTGGCACAAATACGATCGTCGCTATTAGTGACGTGAACATTTTTTATTTTTTTTTTGTATAATGAAATAATTGGCACTACAAGAAAGAGCAACTAACTATTAAGATCTTTAGTAAGAATTAAATCGTTGAGGCCACCGAGAGAAAAATTAGGATTTTTTTTTTTTGTTTATTTTTTTTTTAGCATATGACTAGGAAATGTGTGACAGATTTCTTCCAACAATCAAGATGATTGAAAGCTTTAGAAAAACAACTCACAGATAGTGTATTGTCTGTAGAACCTATAATGTAGCTTTTTTGAGAAAAGAAGCTCTTCAATATTTGTTATTGCATAAAAAAAAAAAAATATTTCAGTCGAAGAAATCTTCTTAGTTCGGCTTTCCGGCGCCCCATTGACGTATTTATTTGCGTAATCGTCATCAAACTGACGTATTGATGATCAATACGTCAGTCGTCCGGGCATAGATCGAACAAAAAACAATCGAACTTTCATTGTTCTAAATGTTTAGGAAGTTTCAAAACAACGCATGTGCAACATTTAACACTTACATTTTAAGCTTCGAAACAAACATGTCATTTTCTGATGCCGCTGGTCGAATGAAGTAAAATATTGTAAGATTAAGCACTTAAATCAGCTTACAAGCAAGAATCGCATTGCTGTTTTTGAGTCCGTCATTCAGTTTGAAAACAGAAGTGCGCATGCGTTGTCATCGGCCTTGACCTTGACCTTTCACACGCGTCATCATTTACTATGAAAATAAAACGGAAAATACACCTCGATTTTTGGGGCACCGATAAATATGACTGGGGTCACCCAAATCTTTCATCAAGCTTCACACCGATGATTAATCTTACTGCGACGATACTTTGTTGGCGCGCCTCGGGCACAGCTTTTCAACGATCGATGCGATGAGTGAAGCTTCTTGTTCTCTCTAATCTACTTCTCTTCAACCCAACGATAGATTCGCAAGCTCAACGATCTAACAAACTAGCGGGTATGTAGACTTATTCCCACCGTTGTAGCAATTTATTAATTCTAAGCATCGTCTTGCTTTTTAGTGTGATAACTGTGCATGCACATGCGACTCCATTTTTTGCGCGTGTGTCCCGAACCCAGACAAGTTCAGAGATCAAATCCAAGGGACGCAACTTACTTACAATTTAAGTTACATACCTACATATTTCACTTTTTCGGGACCATTTTTAACCCTAACCCTATCCCTAACTAGAAAAAAGTGAAATTTGTCGTTCATGCTCAATGTCGGCCGCAAATAGTCAGTCTTATAGTATAGCGAGCTAGGAATTTGACCACGCTGGGAATTTGAACCCGATAGGGCCTCATAAGGCCTTATGGCTCCCCCCCACCTCAGCACCTGCGTGCTCATCCAACGGAAGTGTCGCCATCTTAGTCAGATTTGTGTGTAAACAGCATCAATCTGGCATTTTTCAAACAAAGTTACTGACTAAGTATAAGATGGCGGTCTCCCATAATATGATAATATGGCACTCTCCTTGTGGCCGGATATGACGACACGTGGGTACCAGACGACGAAAATGGAGTTTTACGTCCTCTTGGTCTGAATCAGACACATATGGGACATTTGTAAATACAAATATGGTGGGAACAATACTGGAGGCAATGCCCGGAGGCAGTACGAAACCAGTAAAGTCCCGATTTTTAAAAATTAATACAGATAGCTGTAGTGGTGACCACGCCTCGGTTAAACCTCATCGGCTATGGCACCGCCCACGTGGGTACCAGCCATAGGTGCTTATAATATTTAACCTATCGGTCCTTACAGAAAGTACTTAGGTCCTTATGGATAACAAAAAGTCATAATTTTTTGGCAAAGGACGAAAAAAAATCCGAAGTGTGCACATTTAGTCTTAAACCTTTGAAAAATGACATAGATTTTGACTGCATTTGTGTCCAATCACGTTCAGAATGAAGTGGAAGTGGAGCAGACACTGGACACTGGAAAACTTTATTTGACAAGGATAAAGACATAACAAGGGAGGTAAATCACCGAACTCGCTCAATGAGCCTGACCAGAAGTAACCGGTCGACAACGTTGCCGCGTTCTCATGAAGAAAGCAAGATGCCAGGAAATGCTCTTTCCAAGATCACTGGTTAAAAGACGGTGATTATAAGTACTGGATTAGGACAGACAAAGATCCCAGGAAGGCGCAATGTTTTGTGTGCGCTATATTACTGAACTTGGCGTCAATGAGCACAGATTTTTAGAGAATTTTCTTTAGACTCCAGACGGTTTACGTCTTTATGAGAAGTGAAATGGTGCTTATAAGGTCCTTATATTGTAAAAGATCTGAAGGGTGGGAACCCTGGGCCTACTCGTACCGAATAGTGTGGAATAGGCTTTAACGTGCGCACAAGATCTTGTGCGTGCATTTGCACACGGGACCTCGGTTTTAGGTCTCATCCGAAATAGGAGTAAAGTATCTTTCCCAAGGATACAACACCGTGACCAGCCGGGTTCGTACCCACTGCACCCGCAAACCCGTTGGTCGGTTGGATTACGAGCGGCGACTAACCAACCGGCCATGGTGTTCAGATGTGATTGCCAACGCAGCCTCAAAAAAATTATATAAAAACGAAAATGCAGTTCTTGCTGTCTTGTTTCCTTGTCTTGTTGCTATGACACTTGACAGATTATCATGTGATCATTGAGACATTTCTTTTATTTCATTGTAACAATGATTGTCCTGAAACAAATGAATGAAACCGTGTTGTCCATTACTTAAAGTCTGATACTGGTGATAGCAAGAAGAGATATCCTCTGATTAAAAATGACACCCCCCATCCCTCCAGAAGGGTTCAAGAGTCCATGGCCGAAACTCTAGACATAGATCTCATGATCTAGGCGAAGACCTCCATGTTTTACTTTTAAACACTGGTATACACACAAATAATAGAGTCAAGAAAATTCTAAACACAGTGGCTACGGGTACGGCATTGTTGCAACACTCGGACCATGTTCAGGGATAGTTACTCTTCCTACTCCTAGTCAAATTTTTCGTCAACATATGCATTTTCTTATTTCGTATATTTAGCGCATATTGGTAAAGAATAGGGTAGGGATAGGGATAGGAGCGAGCAGCACTGCGACTGACGTAATCATTATGAACTTAGAGAAGGCATTCGACAAGGTGAATCACAGCAGGCTACTCCACAACACAAGCTAGACCACTACAGGGTCAGAGGATCCATAAACAGCTGGATTGCAAGCTTCCTGAAGGACTGAAAGCAAGCTGTGGTGGTCGATGACACTCAGTCTGGCTACGTGGAGGTGAAGTTTGGTGTGCCCCAGGGGACAGTCCTAGGACCTTGCCTCTTTCTGACCTATATCAATGACCTCCCCTCCAGAATCTCTTCTCCTTCGTGCCTGTTTGTTGATGACACAGAGCTCTCTATATTGCTTCATTACCTGTGATGATGACCCGGTCAAACTCAGTCCAAGGGCAAGGGGAACTCAGGAAGTTGAAAGACTGGGAGTGGGAAAGAGAATGGGACATGTATGTTGTTCCATTCCGCCAAATGCAGCCAGCTGTCTTTGACGAGAAGCAAGAAGCCGCTGAACGCCTCCACCAGCTACAGTCTCCACAACCACACCCTCGAAAGACTACCCTCAACAAAGTACCTCGGGGTCACACTGCAATCTGATCTTTCCTGGGGTAGAGCCCACATCTCAGCCAACAGCGACATCAACATACACATTATTTATACGGCGCTGAATTTTGATAGAAATCAAATCGAAGTGCACATGCCCATGTTAGTATTCATAACGCATTCAAACAAAAATGCAATACAAAGCGAACGTGCATATAAGGCACACAAAAAAAAAGTTTTGGTTAAGGTAACATGGCTAAAACAAATATGGTAGGTAGGTACTAAGGTAGGCCCTAACTTTTTTTAATTTTTGTTGTTGAGATCGCCGAGTGGTGTTGAAAAGTCCAGTTCGAAAGGTTCAGCTAAACCACCTCGGCAAGTGATAAAGTTTTCCTTTCCTACATCCGGATGAATGTCCCAGAAAACATCCACGAGCGTGCAAGATGCTTTGAAAGTGCTAATCATCCTCGTATTTTCAGAAATATGAGCGCATGGCTCCATCAGAGCTGATTCTAGGATTTTGAAAAAGTGGGGGCGTCCCCCCCCCCTAAGAATGAAAAAAAGGGGGGCAGGTCCAATGGATACGAGGGGAAGGGGGGGGGGGGAGGCGGCCGATTCAATCTTCGCTAACCATGGCCACTTCTTCAGCCACTCGTCTTGGAACCGGTGTTCCCTCGCACTAGTGCCGTTATCTTCGGGCTGCTTCTCTGAGACTGTTGATGCAGTAGCTGTTTCTGCAACATCTTCTGCACACTCGTTTGGCAGAGGATTTCTTTTTTTTTAAACTTTTCCGCCACAAAAATCAAAGTCGAAGAGCGTTGTTGTCCGCTTCGTTTTGAAGAAAATTCAACATGGCGGGTAGGACTCTCGCAACTTCTTGTCGGTAAAAAGAGATGAACGCGATTGGTTGATTTACACTAACATTGTAAAGGAACCAATGAAATGTCGAGAAATCATTCATTCCTGCTCGATGCTTTCGGTTTGTGTAGATGACAGATTTTTAGCAGACGACGAAGGAATTCCCGCAGCGATCGGTAAAAAGTGCGGGCAGTTCTGCAAATATGCGGGCGTCGGCCCACGTTTAGACCCATTTTTTTTAGGGAAGGAACAGATTTGGGGGGGGGGGGGGGGGGGGGGGGGGGGGGGGGGATTGTACCAATCCCGCGCCCGTTGCTCCATTGAAATGGCAAATGACGCCATTTTGCAACTACAATTCCCCGATTGAACTTGCGTCTCTCTCTCTCTCTCTCTCTCTTTTTTTTTTTAACTTAAGAGGCCAAAAAAAAATCATAGGGTCGGCCCCCCCAAAAAGGGTAGGTCGGGATACCGTAACCACAACTATTTAGAGATAGAGCATAGTTTGCAGTCACCGAGTCAGACTATGCAAAGCTTGAAACTCATTGAAATAGAAAAGATATTAGTAAATGGCCACCTCTTTGTGTGTGTGTCACAGTCACTGTGTGTGTCACTGTCTGTCACTCTGTGTGTGTGTGTCACTGTCTGTCACTCTGTGTGTGTGTCACTGTTAACTGTAAGTTAATGGCTTACCATACTTAGTTTTTAAAAACAAACTTGACTATTATGTTCTTATTGTTGCAGCGTGAAGTGCCCGTTTATGTAAATCGCCTGAATTCCATTGAGACTGTCATACCTTACGAATACCACAGGTAAGGTTTCTTTTCTCCCCTCTCTTTTTGCTCTTTCTCACTTAAATCGTATCCAAGCTTCTTTTTCCACTCATCCACTATTCCGTCTTTCAGTCTTTATGCACCTGACTCCATGGGTGCTACTCTTTCATTTTTACACTGATTTCAGTATTTTTAATTTTACCAGAAACTGAACTTCAGTATTTTGTAACTCATAAAAAATAATAAAAAAATTGACAAGTGATTTGGGGCGTTTTGAACTTGGTCTAGTTGGTGACTTGGTCTATCTTGGAAGATTACAATTAAATTAAGGCAATGTAATAATTTTACAAGGCTTATCAGACTCAAACTGTCTCTGTCTCTCATTTTATCTGTCTGTCTCGTTATATAGATCTCTCTCTTAAGTTGCCCCCCTGAAGCGTCCGACGGGGCTCTGCCCCTGTACCCTGCCATGGATCCCTGGACCCCTGCCTTTCATTTTTTTTTAATTTTAGGGAGTTGCACCCATGTGACTTATTTTTCTTAATTCTTCATTTTCAATTCAATTTGGCTCTATCCCCCTCCCAGCCCCGACCCCCATCTCCTTAGTATAATAGTAAACAAAAATTGTGAGTATACAGTGATGCACTAACTCAACCAAAGATGAAAAAGTGATAGGACAGACTGTCCTGAAACAAGAATATCAATAGAACAAAATGTCCCGGTTCTTGCAGAAATGGATAGGATAAAAGTGTTGATTGTCAATAAGATATTTGTCCTGACAGGGAACAGCACAAAAGGTAAAGGACATTTTCGGTTTTAATAGGACTATGTCCATAAGACCTGGGTCTTGGAGCATCACTGCAGTGTACTGTGCAGTTTAACATTTTCGCCACCCTAACATCTCATCTCTGCTTCATCTGCGTCGTCTGCATCTCTACCCTTGTCAACAGAAAATATTTAGTTTGAGTCTTATCCAGAACTTACTGTAAGTAAGCTGTAAAATTGTGAAATCAAGAAATATTTTGAACAACACATAAGGTAATCATGACCTAGTTTTGCTGTTGCCATCTTCTGTTTAATGCTAAGTTTAATACTAATAAACATTTAATTTCAGTCTAAAAATGGTTGGTTGTTAAAGGGTTTTCAAAAATTTGCTTGGAATATATCATGATTTAAAATATTTGTCAACTCTTTTCTATTTGTTAAAATCTCTAACTTTTCAAATTAATGTACCACTACCAGTAATGTTGTTAATCAGATCGGCAAAGACACTTAGACAGATTTATAACATCAATTCAAATTTCTTTCTGTTTAGTGTATCTCAATTCTTATTTTGTACCAGTAGAAAATAAACATAATTAGATGCCATGGGCTCTTTAGTTTGAGACTAGCTGGTTGACAGTGTGTATAATATTGATCACTGTATTAGTCTTAAGTTTTCTGCTTTCTGTTGCAGCTTCGACTTTTGTGTAAAGGAGGAGGAGTATGCAGGCTCACCAGTGGAAAACCTTGGACAAGTGGTGTTTGGGGAGCGCATTCGGCCCTCCATGTATAATGTGAGTCTTAAAAAACAAGCAACTGATGTTGCATAAAAATGGGGAGAGAGAAACAAATTACAGGTGGGATGGTGGTTAGGGTGTCGCTAGGTAGTTCCATTTCTAAGTTAGTAGCACAGTAGATGTTAACTTTTAAGTTTGTACATTTTTCCGTTGATCTCATAATGCTGCTTGGGAATTGAACTAACGTAACTCAAAATCGGTCAGTTTTTATGTGTTACTGTTACTCACAGTGTTAGGCTTACCAGTTGATCAAGGCAAGGGGCATTGTCTGTTATTCAGTTCATTCTAATATGTATCTTGAGATACACAACTGCAGTACGGAAATTTGAGTTGCATTATATTGTAAATTTGTAGATTGTCACCATTCAGATATATTCTCCAGTTGGCTAACTAGTTGGCTCTTCTGTTTTTATTTATTTGGATTTTTGGGTTTACTTTAAAACTTTCATAGGTTACTTTACATTTCTAATGGTTAAAGATGGAACTCATTCCTAGAGAAAGTACAATATTATGGTGAGACTGTTTGCATGCTAAAAACAAAAACTTTTCAGAATTGCTTCATTATTGAGAAATACTAAGCTTTAGAAAATGACAAGAATCGAGACTACTCTTTCTGATGTCATTTTGTTAAAAGTTGCTTTGTTGAAATGTTTAAATCTTATTTCTTATTGCGTTATTAAAAGTTGTTTTGTTAAAATGTTTAAATCTTATTTCTTATTGCGTTATTGATGTGTGTGTGCAGCTCAAGTTCAACTTGAATGAGACCTGCAAGTCTGTGTGCCAGAAGCAGTACAAGGAAGGCACCAAGGTGGATATAGAGAAGCTGAATTTCGTCAAGAAGGGCATCAGCCTTAACTACCAACACCACTGGTAAGATGTCTGTTGCTGAGGCTTTGGTCAAGAAGTAAGAACGTTTTGCTGCTGCTGCTGTTGTTTAAACCTGGCCCCTGTGTCATCTCTTGTATGCATGTGTGTGTGTGTTGTTTTTTCTGAGTGTGTGCGTGTTTAATTGTTGACTGATATGATGTGATGTCATCAAGACTTTTGCTTGTGGGAGCTGAAACAGTGAAAGAAGTCTACTTCACAGGATAGCAAAGTACAAAATTCTTTTTTATCATGTGTTCACAAGTTTAAATCACCTGGAAGTCATTTTGATATAGGAGGATTTTTTCCCGCAGATGTGCCTTTACTTCATTTCCTGTACATTTTAGTACAAAATTATGCAACTTTGGATGTCACCCTGCATTTATTTCAAAGTAATTGTAACAAGTGTAAAGCAAGTACTGTTAGGCCTTTACTTCATTTCCTGCACATTTTAGTGCAAGACTATGCAACTTTGGATGCCACCCTGCAATTATTTGAAAGTAATTGTAGCAAGCGTAAAACAAGTACTGTGCAAGTCTTATCCATTGAATTTACGGTAAGCATATCTTCTTGTAACTACTGTGCTCATGTTGTTCAGGTTGCGAGCTTCGTGTCAGTGTTTTGAGAACGCGTCATTTGTGTTGGTCAACAGGATCATCGACAACATGCCGGTGACCTGGTGCTACCGTGTGGAAGGGGGAGAGCAGTTCTGTTCCACCGGCTTCCCCATGGGCTGCTTCGTCAACAAGAACAAGGTCCCCAAGGACTTCTGCGTCACCGATGTGAGTCACTCAGCTTAACCCAATCATTTCTGTAGCAACTGTCTTTTTTTCTTCTTCAGAATCGGAGATGGGCACTAAAGAAGAGACTATGCATGACAACTTATTTCAAGACGTTTGGTGTATTTTCAAAGAAAGGTTTAAAATCTCTGCACCTTGAACTAGTATTCTGAATGAGGACAGGGTATAGAAACATTCTCAATCTTATGAAATGACACTTTGAAAAGATTTTTAAGGCAGAGGTTTAGATCTCCATAATCTTGCACTGATGAGTGATGGTTTAGTGTTGGGTGTAAGAAAACGACCAAGAAGGTTACTACATTTTTAGAACAGTTAAGTGTACTATAAAATAAAAAAATCAGTACCAAAAGCAAGATGCAAAAAGGCCAAAATCTTTGATAGAACTATTAGGAATGAGATGGGGAAAAGGGTAAAAAGAAGTATTTCACTTACTGATTTTTGTATTTAAAAAACCCTGGGACGGTATTCATGTCGAGATAGCATGAGACTTAGCATGATGCTAACTTAGAAGCTCTTCCAATGTCCTATAGGATTTAATAGGACTTTTGGAAGAGCTTCTAAGTTAGCATCATGCTAAGTCTCATGCTATCTCGACATGAATACCGTCCCTGGTTGATTGGATTTATTTTTCTGATCCCACCCCCACCCCAATTGGGTTTTTGTGTGTGTGTATGTTTTGTACTTTTTATTTTGAATGTGTGCTTGCTACTTTGTTTTGCATTGGCATCCTTGCATGTTTGTTTCGGATAGTAACTTTGACAACCGGTTAGTATGTATGTGTAATACTTTGATAATTGAAAGTCATCGAACAGACATTTTGTTGAGTTGTGTTTCTTTTGTCTTTCAACTGTAGATTATTATACGAGGGATATATTGCAGCAAGTCTGTAAGAGTCTAAATGTCAGACCAGTATGTTTTGCTCTAATGGATTTTTCCATGCTGTGATTCCTTTTTTCCATTGAAGCTTCCTATGTTCTTCTTCTTTCTCTTAACATCCTCCGTCATCGACAATATGTTAACAATTGACTCACAAATGTTTTACAACGCAAGTTTCTCAAACATGTACTATCACCACCCACTTCCCAGCTACAACAGCCCCTCTACACACTCATGCACGCACACATGTGCTCGAGCACACAGAAACACACGCACAGACCTCCTACCCACATGCTCATAATGGATCAGTTATGCATGTCTGAAAAAGAATCTCAAAATGTATTTCCCTGCACTGTAGTTGTTCTCGATTATATTGATTAACGTAGTCAACAGCTGGTGGCAACAAATTTGTGTGTGTGTGGCGGCTGTGTAGGGAAAGGAGGTTGGGACAGGAAGGATGGATGAAACGAAATTGACAGCTACAAACTGAATGCCTGCCTGCTTTATAGACTATGCTTATCTACCTTTGTAGTGCCCGTAGCTCCATACTCCCACCTCTTCCCACCCCTCTATTCTATTTGTTACAGTTTAGTTTAGCTTTTTTGAAGAAATTGTTATGTGTATGACACTATTGGAGGGGAATAGCTGCCGAGGACATTGTTTACCGCTTGGCAACACCTTGTAGTTTTCTCTCTTGTATTACTTTAGTGAATAGAAATGGTTGGCATTATAGTTCTTGTTTCCGAAGGAGTAAAGCAGCACACAGTTAAACAAAATATACAGCTTAATGTTAGCCATGAGAAAGAACCATAAGCTCTGCTTGTTGCTGCTTCAGTTATTTTGTATTGTGTGATCTTTTATTGGACAATAAAAATGTTTAAACCAGAAAGAACCAGAAAATAGTGATCCAGCATCAATTTATGATTACTATAAAATAATTGTTTTGTTTTTTAAAAATGTTGTTTCCAATTCCAGCGTCAGTTCAGCCAAGCCAACACGTACTACCTGTTCAACCACGTGGACATCGTGATCGACTACCACCCGGGGTCTGCCGAGGACTGGGGGACCGCGCTGGAGGGCAACCGGGGACGCATCGTCGCCGCCAAGATCATCCCGCGCAGGTCAGTGCTCAGCATCTAAGGGTTTGTGCTGTGAGAATTGATGCGCATTAAGATTCTATCTACTTTGGCAGAAAATACCCAAGCAGACATCAGGCCATGTAGGCACCCTGTAAGACAGTCAATGCATGCAGTAGTATGTAAATAAGACTAAACTCCCAAAACGATTGGCTGTTTAGCCTTATACTATTAGTATTACCTGTGTTGACTGTCTAAGACTCACTCATGACTACAGGGCCTGAATTGTCAGAGGATTTGCAAATTTCAAAGAATTGACGATTGCTGGCAGAGGATTCATTTGTAGTGGCAGAGTTGCCTTTGCTTTTGAGCATTGCATTCACTACCAAATGGCATTGTGAAGTAGTCTTTCTCAACAAATTATGCGTTTTTGGTCATGCTGGGAACTGATTTCAGTGTTTCCCCTCCTGTCCTTGGGAACTTGATGGCCCTTTTACCACGGTTTTCCGAGGATTAGCGTATTTTACGGACTATAAGGCGATACTCTTTTTCTCAGATTGAAACCCCTGCGCCTTATAATATGACTAATAATATAGTAAGAAACTATTATAACAAAATCTTGATGTTGTTTAAAATGGGGGGCGGTTGGGTGTGCATTATACTAGTCCATAAAATATGGTATATCTTAGTTCTGATGTCTGCCAAGTGGTTTTTTGTTCTTTTGCCCATGTAAGCAGCCCATTATGACTGTAATGAAAAGATGTAATATGAAAGTTATATGTGGTTGAGACGGATGAAGATGTAAGTTTATCATGCTTTATTGTATGCGTTTTTTTCCCAGCATTGACCACAAGGCCAACAAGGGCGACCCGTGCGCCGCTAGCAGCCCGGTGCTGGGCCTGACGGGAAGCACGCTGAGCGGAGAGGTCAAGCTCAACTACACCTACTCCGTCATCTGGAGGGTGAGGGAACCATAGACCACTGTTCAGTGTTGTCTAATAGACAACTGATGTCTGAATAGGCCTCTGCTGTCTAGTCTGTACACCTCTCAGGTCTAGCAGTATTCAGAGTTCTTGATTTCATTTAGTATGTCAGAACTTCTGAGTTGTTGATTTTATTTAGCGAATGTCTGTATTGTAGATGAAGGACAAACAGGCTTGCAGAACACACAAAAAAGTACATGCGCGTGCACGCACGCACACGCACACGCACACGCACACGCACACAAACACACACATAATATACACACAATTACAAACACACACACACACATACAATGTATCCAGTCATTGTAGTCTCAATTATTGAACTAGTTTTTTTTCTTTTAAAAAAAGAGTGCTTTTGCTCTATTTTAATCGTCTTTTTCTTATTTTTGAAAGATGAAACAACCAAAGTTTGAAATGGAAAAACTATGCTAGTATTTAGATGAAAACTCTGGTCATTAGTATGCCTAGCCTTGTGAATTTCAGACAGCTGTTTAGTTCCTTTGTTGTTGCTTTTGTTGCAAAGGCAGTTGATTCAATGCTCAATACAACACGCAATAAAATGTCGCGAGTATGGTGCAATTTGGGGGACTCCACTTAGTCTAGATTCTGAATGTTAACGCAAAAGCAGTATCATACACATAGGTGAAAGTCGTTCAGGGTTGCTCCTGAAATCAGGATCGGAAAAGCTGATAGAAACAGTCTTCATTCAGGATTTGCCATCTTGTCATCCAGATCCATGGTCTTATAAAATCAAACGTTCCTGCCAACATTGATGGCAGATTAAAACAAGATGATAGACATGCAATGCATACTCCACCCCCACCCATCCTGTATACACAGACACACACACAAAGAGAAAAATATTTTTAATGCGATCACCACTTCGTCATTTTAGAATTGAGAGAATGTTTTACTTTCACCCATGCATGCATAGTTTATTTTTGCTTATTAATGATGTAGGGAGATGTTTCGGGTTTTAAAATTTCATTTGATGCCGATGGTGCTGTTGATAGTGACAGGTGCGTGTGTGTGTTTACAGAAAAACGCCAACATCAGATGGTCCTCCCGATGGGACTACATCTTGGAGTCCATGCCCCATACCAACATCCAGTGGTTCAGGTAAGATTCAAGTTTTCTAGTGTTGATTTTTAACAGGGACAAAAAGCTTGCTGTCCCCATTGCAGACCTGTTTATTCTACTCTTTTCGAGTAGTATTCTACTCAATTTGGATGTCTACTACTCTTCAAACTTGAAAATAGTGCTCTTTAATTCTTGATTACTACTCATTTTCAGTGAACATTGTTTGATGGTTTAATGAATAAAATTACACATTTTGAACCAAAACTACTCATTTCAGCTATCCAGACTACTCAAGACTTGTGTAGGGGGTAAACAGGTCTGCCATTGCATTGGCAGTGAATCTGTTTTGTAAAAATGTGCAAAGCATACAGCGTTTTAAAACAAAACCTGGGAATATTGCAATATTGTATATGCATTGTCAAAGGCTTTGAAAGGAAATAGAAAGAAAGATGTTTTTAACCCTTTCACCGCCAAAGTCGCATTTTAGCACCACAGTGATTTAACACCTATGTTACTAAAAGGCATCAAATTGGGGTCTATTACCCAAAGACCTATTGTCTTAGTTTTGGGAAGTAAGGATAGACCTTATTTTATATATACGTCACAGAAGAATCCCCAATACTGCAGATGGATTTTGTTCTCTACCCAGGTAAATTTAATGGAATGTTTTAGCTGAAATATGGCTGGCGGTGAAAGGGTTAAATAGATCCAGAGGCTAATTTTGTGTTGTGTGTGTCAGTTATCGCTTTTATTTTTTCTCCCAAGCATTTATTCAAGCAAAAAAAAAAAGATAAAATATGTACACTTGTGGCTGAACACGACCATGTTTTGTGAGCACATTGCTCTGTGTCTTCCTACAGCATCATGAACTCGCTGGTGATCGTGGTGTTCCTGTCGGGCATGGTGGCCATGATCATGCTGCGCACCCTGCACAAGGACATCGCCCGCTACAACCAGGTCGACAACGCCGTAAGTCCCCATCCCTTCTTATCCATCTAAATCAACAATGAAAACTAGAAGGTTAGAGCTGCTCTCGTAGCGTTGTGCTCTCTCGGTAAAGGCAGCCCAAATTTTGCTGTAGCAAAAGAATGGAAAATCCATGAAATCTATTAGATAAGGAAACATTGATGCTTATAACAAAATTCTTGTATTCCATTGATAATCCATATATGCTCAAAATTGTGCGGATTATCCATTGGGCTATGCCCAAACCCTTAAGCAAATTTCCATCAATCGATGTCCATCCGTAACAAGCCTTGTAACCAACAGACCACCACCTAGAACATTCTCTTTGAAAAAGGTGACACTCGCCTAAAAGACAACAATCAAAGGTTTAATATGCTTGTCCGTGTAACTGTAACTTGTTTGCAGGCTGTGTGCGTTTAGAACAGTCATACTTAATCTCAAAATTTAGTGTTTTCTATTATTATTATTATTAATCGCTTCCTTGGCAATGGCATGTGTTGAAATAAAAAGTGATCCCTGAATGGTTTTTTTCCCCAGGAGGATGCTCAGGAGGAGTTTGGTTGGAAGCTGGTGCACGGGGATGTGTTCCGCCCTCCCCGCAAAGGCATGATGCTGGCCGTGCTGGCTGGCACCGGCACCCAGATCTTCTTCATGGCCCTCATCACCCTGGGTCAGTGCATACAACATTTTTAATAATTACAGTGGAACCTCCCCTATAATATAAGACTCTCCCGTATAAGACTCCCTCCCACGTAAGACCTCTGAGACATTGCCCTTCTTTGTAAGTATTAAAATTGCCTCCCAATTACAACTCCCTACTATTTAAGACCTTATTTTGGATGATTTTTCATTGTCTTAAAAGGGAGGTTCCACTGTACTTAACAGTTTTGGAAGAAGAAGCTGATGGTTTGTGGTTGGTTGTTTTTTTGGTCACAAGAAAAGTGCTTTGGAATGACAGTGCCTATCTGTGTTGATTGTTTTGTGCGTCAAATTGCCTTGTGTAGTGCTCAGCACGTGATCAGCACGTGATGATGTGTGTGTTGACAGTGTTTGCCTGCCTGGGATTCCTGTCCCCGGCCAACAGAGGGGCCCTCATGACCTGCGCCTTGGTGAGTCAGGCCTTCCTTTATTTTTTTCTTTCCATGATGATTGCTGTAGTATTTTATCACCTCTGAGAGTTTGGAATATTGGTGTGTGTGTTGATTTTCCCACGCTGCTTGCACTTAAGTATATAGTTATTACTCATTGTGTACTCCATGGCATTTCTTTCCATGGTGTCTGTTATAGTATTTCATCACCTCTGAGAGTTTAGAATATCGCTGTGTGTTTGTGTGTGTGTGTTGATTTTCCCACGCTGCTTGCACTTATATAGTTATACTCATTGTGTACTCCATGGTGTCTGCTATAGTATTTTATCACCTCTGAGAGTTTAGAATATCGCTGTGTTGTTTGTGTGTGATTTTCCCATGCAGCTTGTACTTATGCAGTTATACTCATTGTTTACTCCACGGCATAATCCTACCTCACCCTGCCATGTTTTTGTTGTAAATCCTGTTTTCTCTTCTGATTTTACAGGCTTCTGTTTCACGCTTAGAAAAAATGCATCTTTGTATTGTGCAGGTGCTGTATGTGTGTCTGGGAACACCCTCTGGCTACGTTTCCTCCAGGCTGTACAAAAGTGAGTATCGAATTAACGTGAAAATTTGTAGGCAATGAGCGCCATAAGCAAAACTGATGTTACTGTAAATGTGTGATGTAAAGATAATTGATACTGCAAATAAATAATTTAGTGAAATTCATAAGTATGCAATGGTTGTGGAAAAAAATAAAATAAAATAACAGATTAGACATTGAAAGAGAAAATACTTGTGTGTTTCTTTACCCCTATTACTGTCCCTTTTTTTCTTCTTCTTTTTTGAAAATTAATTTGAGAAGACAAGTGAACACGACTTTATTGTGACAGTGCTGTGACTTCTATTTGTTGTTGATTTTTCTTCTCAGTCCATGTAGTAAAATGAGTGTTTGTCGGGTTTCTTCTTTATTTTTCTTCCTCTGAATCATTGATTGCCTTGTGTGCAGTGTTTGGCGGGGAGAAGTGGAAATCTAACGTCATCCTGACTGCTTTCGTCTGCCCTGGGTAAGTTTCCAATTTATTACGTTGTAAGTGTGCTTTACTAACAGTCATTTTATTTTTCAGAAAGAAAAGAATATGGTATGGTATATGAGAAAGAAAAGAAAGACTGATCAAGTTTGTAGCTCATCTTATTTCACCTTAAAAACTGAATGTTGGGGTTGTGCATGCCTTTTAGTGCTGGAACACCATCGCTAGAGCTGCAGGCCAGTGAACATTCTATCTGCCCATTGTTGATTTCCTCAGGGTGGTGTTTGGCGTGTTCTTTGTGCTGAACCTAATGCTGTGGATCAAGCAGTCCAGTGCCGCCATTCCTTTCTCCACCCTGGTGGCCCTGCTGGCCCTCTGGTTCGGCATCTCCGTGCCCCTCACCTTCGTCGGCGCCTACTTCGGCTTCCGCAGACGGGTAAGCTGGGTTTAGCTATCAACGAAACGGGGATACAGCCTTAGGAAGTGTTTTGTTTGTTATCAACTTTGTTTTTTTGCATCACATTCCTTTTCCATGGTCTTTGAGGTCTAGAAGTTATAAGATGGTTATGTCGGGTTATTATAGAAATCTTTCGAGATGTACTGTGGTTTTTGCGTTGTGGACTTTTTTGCCGACTTCCATCGTAGACGGATTTGGGTGGTTGATGCAAAACATTATACTTTAACTCTCAAACTTAACATCTTTTTTCCATCTCAGTATTTTGTGCCATTACACGATCCAGAAGTCGATATTTCATCATAATTCATTCAAATCATTAATTTTGAAACGAGTTGACAAATCTCAAAACATAATTTTAGTTTACTTTTTTTTCACAAATGTCAAAGCACTGAGTGATACCGTTGGATTTTGTTATCATTTTCCAGCCGATTGAGCACCCCGTGCGCACCAACCAGATCCCGCGCCAGATCCCTGAGCAGTCCCTGTATACCCAGCCCATGCCCGGCATCATCATGGGAGGCGTGCTGCCCTTCGGCTGCATCTTCATCCAGCTCTTCTTCATCCTCAACAGCATCTGGTACCATTCTGTTGATCATTTTTTTAAAATTCTTGTCAGGAATTCAAAGCAGCACCAGGCTTAACCCTTTCAGGAATTCAAAGCAAGACCAGGCTTAACCCTTTCAGGAATTCAAAGCAAGACCAGGCTTAACCCTTTCAGGAATTCAAAGCAAGACCAGGCTTAACCCTTTCAGTAATTCAAAGCAGCACCAGGCTTAACCAGGCATCAGAATTGTCAGAGGATTTCAGAGGATTAAGAATTTCTGACAGAGGATTGGCTTCTCTTGTCAGAGGTTTTGCCTTTTTATTGAGTGTTATCCTTTGTGTTAAATAGCATTTTAAAGTGATTTCTCACTATATTACGCCTTTTTGGTGGTGTTGGGAACTCATTTCAGTGTTGTCCCTCTTCTGTCTAGGGCCTAGATGGCCCTTTTACCGCGGTTTTCAGAGGATTGGACTTCAGACTATTCTGATGCCTGATAACCCTTTCAGGAATTCAAAGCAAGACCAGGCTTAACCCTTTCAGGAATTCAAAGCAAGACCAGGCTTAACCCTTTCAGGAATTCAAAGCAAGACCAGGCTTAACCCTTTCCTTGCCTGGCCCAGTGTCTGCTACATTGATGATGTCATAACTTTTAATGTCATAATAATGGTTTTTGTTTTAGACAAATTATGAAAGATATTTCCCTAGGCCATTTTTTTCAGATTGAGTCTAACGGGTTTCTTTTTCAATTCTTAGTAATAGAGATCGTTTCTCAAATTTTCTCCTGCGGTGAAGGGGTTTAAATACCTTCATCCATCAGGACTTGTTTGACTGACTTGCCTGATCATACTGATAGCCTAGTGATTAGCCAGGATTAGGGGGCCTTTAGGGGCCATCCCCATTGTCAGCTGTCCTGAAATTATGTTGGCTCCATCAATCTCCACTATGCATACATTCAAGCTCAGCCTTCTGGAATAGCAGCAGTAACCTCCTCTGCTCTCTGAAAGTCGGTTGGACATGATTTAGCTCTGGCATGCTTAGAGTTGTCTCAATTGTGTGTGGGGTTGAGGCTTGCCCTGTGTCTTCACACAGTTGGTGGGTTTTTTTAAAATTTTGTAGCCACGGTATTTGAATACAATTCATTTTCTCTGCATCAAAAATAGGCTCCTAAGTCCTAAGCAATAAAAATAAATTGCTGCTGGACTTCAAAATATTAGAATTAAAAAATAAATTTGTTGTTTCAGAAATCAAAAATCAAATGAAAAATAATAACACATGCCGACGTTTCGAGTCGTAACTCTTAGTCCTGATACTATGATTTTATTTTTACGACGTCAATGTTATGTTTCGTCATTGTTTTTGCCAGGACTTAGAGCTACGTCTCGAATCATCGGCGTGTGTTATTATTTTTGTTTTAAATTTGGACTCCTAAGTAATGTTTGTGAACGGTGTGCGTTCAGGTCCCACCAGATGTACTACATGTTTGGCTTCCTGTTCCTGGTGTTCATCATCCTGATCATCACCTGCTCCGAGGCCACCATCCTCCTCTGCTACTTCCACCTCTGTGCTGAGGTACGCCCCTTTCTGAAAATGAATAAGAACACAGGACTCTAAGCACACATTTCCTTTGTCAGGGGTGCATGAAAACATACCTGAAACCAGAGTCCAGTCAAAATGTGATGTGGATTCAGGCAATTTCATGTAGCTTTAAGCAGTCTAAATGTGGATCAGGGCAATTTAATGTGGATTCAGGCAGTGATCAGGGCCTGTATTCACATTGAGATAGCATAAGACTTAGCATGATGCTAACTTAGAAGCTCTTCCAATGTCCTATAGGATTTAATAGGACTTTTGGAAGAGCTTCTAAGTTAGCACCATGCTAAGTCTCATGCTATCTCAACGTGAATACAGGCCCTGCTTGATAAAAGAGCCTGTGACACAGAATCAGGCTATGCTGTGGGAGATATCTTCAGTTGTTGTACCCTGGCTTAAAGACTCCAGGGATCATCCCAACAGCCGAAGCACTTGAACAATATGGTACAAATGCACCAGCTAGGGATGAGAACATTACGTGTGTGACCGTTTTTGATTACCCTGCCACATGGGCAGCCACACTCTGACTTCGGAGGACATATCTTCAATAATTTGATAGTCGTGACTTTTCTAGTCGGAAGTGAGTATTGCCTTGCATCGATGTAATGTGAAAAATTAAAATCATTTACAGTGTATCTTAAAAAAAAATCATTGTCTTTTTTTTGTGTGTGTGCAATTTATTCTGTGCCTTGAATCTTTGGAAAATGTTGATTAACATAAATGAATCAGATTTTCCTAACAAGAACGTTATTGTGCATGTTTTTAACGTTTCAAAGCTAAGAGGTACAAAACAGTGTACGTGATCTTTTCTACAATCTGCTGTTTGCACTTCTACTGAGATCGTAATATTATGCCCTCAAACTTTGTGAATTGAAGAGATATCCAAAGACAACTTTCCCTCAACACATTTGTTCATTCATGCATTTTGGATAAGGCTACAATGTGCATGCACCATTCAGTTTCCATATATTAACAATAAATGTGTTGTATAAATGTTAATGGATATCAGACTGTCGATATCGCTGACTGTAAAACAGTGAAGTGCTTTGATGTGTATAGTATTGTGCTTTGATATATAAAAAAACTCCATGATGATATATAAACCTCCATGGTGATATGTAAGCCTTCATGTTGATGTGTAAACCTCCATGGTGATATATAAACCTCTGGTGATGTCTAAGCCTCCATGGTGATATATATAAACCTCTGTGGTGATGTGTAAGCCTCCATGGTGATATATAAACCTCTGTGGTGATGTCTAGACCTCCATGGTGATATATAAATCTCTGTGGTGATATATACATCTCCATGGTGATGTATAAACTGTGGTGATATATAAACCTCCATGGTGATGTATAAACCTCCATGCTGTATGTTGACCAGGACTACCACTGGTGGTGGCGCTCCTTCCTGACCAGCGGCTTCACGGCCATCTACTTCTTCATCTACTGCATCCACTTCTACTTCACCAAGCTGGAGATGCAGGGGGCTGTCAGCGGCTTCCTCTACTTCGGCTACACCTTCATCATCGTCTTTGCCTTCTTCTTGCTCACTGGTGAGTCCTCAGGGCTGGCTTGGCTTAACCTTAGCCCCTTCACTGCCTGCCCCGTGTGTGCTGTCATTGATATTGTCATGACTTTTGACGTCATAGGCCTGGAATGCTGGTTTTTGGTTTAGACAAGTCAGGAAAGATTCTCTCGAAAATTTTCTCAGATTGACTCATTTGATAACTAAGGCATGAATGAACAAAATTTTCTCAGATTGATGGGTCTTTTTTCAAATTTTATAATAAGAAAATCGATAGTTTTTCTCTGGCAGTGAAGGGGTTAACAGTGCTGTGCTATTGCAAAGTTATAGGTACAGTTCGTTATTTATTGCTGCTGCGGGTGAGGCCCTAGGGTAGAGTTTGCTAAGCCTTTGTTAATGGTGCTGTGTCAGCAAGGACTAATGAATACAATTTGTTTTCCATTTTCCAGACACTTTGTAGGGTTTGGGGCAGAAGTTTGCCTTCAGTGGAGCAGGGATGTTTTATTTTAAAAACTATGAAGTTGCAGTAATAGTAAATGATGGCAATAGGCCATAATTAATCTTGATGACAGAACATTGAGAAAGATAACAGATTTTTGTGTGTTGTTTATTGCATCTCCTGTAATGAAGAGTTTTTATTTTGTCCAAATGCCAAAAGACTGAAGAAAATGTCTTGTTAAGTTGAAGAGAAATGGTTCTGTTTCTATTGGGTACTAGAATGATGTTAGATTAAGACAAATAGCCACTTTCATAGTTTTGTGATGCCAATTTCCATTTAGCCATTTTTACAAGTTTTTCAGTATGCTGGTACATTGCAATGATTATAATATTAAAACATAATTATCCTTGTACGTACTGCTTGTGTTGTTTCATTAGCTTGTCTACACTTTTCATTATTTTTAAGTTTTATTTGCATTAATAGTTTGTTTCCGTGTTGAAAGGTTTGTCACCAAATGTCGAAATATCTTCAGTACGACAATAACCGCTCTCTGTGTGTGACTGTTCAGGCTCTATCGGGTTCTTCTCCTGCTTCTGGTTTGTGACCAAGATCTACAGTGTGGTCAAGGTGGACTAAAGGCGCCGCTCTGTCCTGCGTTATGGGTGTCGTCGTCGTCGCCGTCTTCATCTCCTGTCCCTTTCTTGCCCCTCCTCCTCTTTGTGGGCTCTTTGTTTTGCATGGATTAAACGGAGGAGAAAGAGTTGGGATGCAGGTTCAACGCCCAGGGATGTATGCTCATGGATGAATTCCTTCCTTTTTGTACAGACGTTTAACCATTTTTGTTGCTGCTTTTTTTTCCATATCAGATGTACAGTAATTTTGTTTTGGTGATGATGATGAAAGATGAGTTGTGGTTCACATTTTTGGGTACAAGCGAAGATTGTGATAAAAGCAGAGAAGGTGGGCTAATTCGCTTGCTTTGAGTTTTTGCTGTAGCAAGCTCTGTGAAACAATAAGTTATCTAAATGTGATGTTTATCTGGTAAGCAATACCTTTTCCCATTGAAAGTGTTATATATGGTATAGGCATGGAAAAAATGACTATTCATAAATGTCCTTTCTGTGTAGAGAAATAACCCAACAACAAAAAGAAAAATGTGTATATTGCTATGTAGAGCCAACTTCCTAGATCATTTAGTCTTAAGAACATCAGTCCTAAGTTAAGGCTTGGTAAAATATTGCACGGTTGATACATGTGTTTGTGTTGTAAGCATAAGTTTTTAAACTGGATTCTGTGTATTACAAATGGTAGTGTGTCGGTTCTTGTGAGAAAGTAGGGTGGGTTGTGTTATGGAAGGCCCACTTACTGACTTGGCTCATTTTCCATCGCTGTGAATCGTCATGAAAGCATAATCTTGAATGTGTTTTATGTTTACCCATAGTATTGTTTATGTGTGTGTGTTTTAGAAAGAGATTTAAGAAACTGTCAAGTGCCTCTGTCCTACTGTCCTTTTCCTTTTATTTTAAGTTGTATTTCGTATGCCCTTGACCCATTTCTCTGTCTTTTTGTTGCATTCTGTCTCGCTTTTATTCCTTAGCTGCTTTTGCCAGAGGTTCCGCTAGCCTACCAAAAGTTTCGGTGGACAGTACCGGCAACAGGAAAATATTCCGGTCCTGGCCATCACACAGCCGGTGCAATCAAACTTCGCTGTGCAGAAAATATCTGTACATAGATCTATGCGATCGTAATGCGTCATTGTATGTTGCCTTTTAAGACCAAGTTACGTCACTTTTGTGATGTTGTCGTCATCATCAGACAAACAGAAAGACGTCAGAGGGGGGTATACAGATAAGAAACCGGAGAGCAGAGAGCGGGAAGCCCACAAGCGGGAACACAACCTTGCTATTTACGTAAGCATGACGCAAAACTTTTATCGCGCATCTGCCTGACGTAGGTGTGCGACGCAGGGTCTTTCCTTACCAGCTCGAAAGAAAGTCAGGTACCGGTACGCGATACCGATAACATTAATTTTTATCGGTACTAGACCAAAAAATATCGGTAAAAACCGGCATATGCCGGTCTAACGGAACCTCTGCTTTTGCCCACCTTATATTTTCTTTTTTCTTGTCATACTCTTCCTTGATCTTCAAACTTGACATGGACTTTTATTTACTTGTTTTGTTGTTGAATACCTTTTGTCTCCTTAGACTTGTTCCCTTTATTCTTTTTTGTTGTTGTTTCCTTGTATGCTTTTTCTTATTCTCACAATTTCGCACATGTACAGGTTTTCAGTTTTTCTCTAACATACTCATTTTACTTTTGTCAGTTTGTGAGGGATGCTTGATGAAGTTGATTTGGCTGGTCATCCAAAAAAAAAGTTGTAAAGGATTTTCTGTTTGAATTTGAGGGATGAAAATTGTTGGATCTAATAGTAATACTGCTTGAATCTACACATTTTGTTTCGTCACCCTTTTCACCAGCAGCTCAGAGAAGAAGGAATAAAAGGGGTGCATGTTTATGTATGTTTTGGACACAGGGTGGTTTCTTTTTTTTTTCTCTCTCTCTTCTCCTCTAGGGGAGAGGGTTGACTGTAGGGATTAGAAATGGTAGAGTAGACCTTGTACGCTTGTACAGATATAACAGCTGTGCCGTGGAAGGGGGAGATGAGACAAGTGTGGTGTTGTCAGGTTTTGGGGGGCCAATGTACTTCTGTGATGAGTGCTGGGTGATGAGTGCAAACAATCTTTTTTCTTTCTTTGCTGTCCCTTTTTTTTTTGGGGGGGGGGTGTGGGGGGGGCGCACAGTGGCGTTGCTCACATGCCGAGATGTTTCATCTTGAGCCCAACTCCCAGATGAGTGCAGAATTGGGCTGATATGATCAAAGCAAGGTCTTGGTGCTGTCACTACGAGGGTTCTTCATGGGGGATGTGTGGGACTCGCTTGTTCATTAAAAAAAAAGATTTTGGCTGTGATTTTGGGGGATTGTTTTTATTCTGTATTATCCTTTTCTTGTTCAAAAGACATAAAATATAAAATAAAAAAAGAACATGTCCAAATGTAAATTTTCTACCACCTTTTTTCCTCCAGTGTCATTCTTTTCCAGACCTTGGAAGGTGTTGGTTAATCACATGGTCTTGGCTACAGAACAGTGTGTTAACATTGATAGAGGCATGTGTATCTATTAACTTAATTAAAAAAAAAGTATCTGGATTGTTTGCTTAGTCCCTTGCCTGAGAAGATGAACCATGAATGTATGATCAGATGTTTTGCTGTAAGAATCTAAAGTGGATTTCATTTACAAAGTAAGGCTTTTTTAGAGTGGTTGCACAATCAGATCCACTTGTCTAGTTTGTCCTGCCAGTTTCTTATTCTTGTTTTATATCTATAACATTTATAATCCTCAGAATAAAGTGGGATTAAGCAGATTGTAATACATGTAAAAGCATCATTTTGAAGGCTGAAGTGTAAATGATTAAAATGGGGGAAAAGTATTGTAAAGCGGACTAGTGATTTAGTGAACAATATGCATGATTGAATGCTTGCCATCATTCATTATTGTTGCTTAAATGCCATCGTCAGGTATGAATAGTTCATTAGTTCTTCATTTGAATTGGTTTTGTTTTACAGTCTTTTTAAGGTATTTTTACTTGTACTTTCCCCTTTCAAAAGCAACAACATTAAAGCACATTTTGTTTACGCGCTGTTCTAATTTACAAGGTCAAAGTTCATTGTGCGCATGGGAGTATAATTTCTTGATGTTTGTTTTTAAAAGTCAGCCTGCTTTCAAATGTGAGAGAAGCGGACTGGTCTAGAAGTGTCTTACGAAATAAATGTGCTTATAGTTTTTATTTTATGCCTTTGTAAATATTGCAATTTGTGTTATCATCTTTAGCTTCTTGTTATCTTTGGATTATTAGTTCAATTCATGTGTCATTTTGGTGTGCACACATATTTATTAATAGTTTTATCACCGTTAATTCATGCATTATCCCGTTTGTGGGGTTCCGTTGGTCTTATTCACAGTGTAGTATCCCACGTTTTGTTCTTTACATCATCTACTCTTCTGTACTGTCATGAGTGACAGAGTGGATTATATGTTGTCATTTCACTGGGCGTTGATTGAAGGTTTTTGTGTGTAAGCCTGTAGGAAGGTGTAAATGGTCGTACTGATGTACAAAGATGTATATTTCAAAGATGAATTATCAATGGAAGTTACTAAATTATTTTAATCTTTTATTACTTTGGATGTGTCTGTGCTCTTCAACATTTCCAGATGTAGCTTTTCTCGTGTGTGGTTCGATTATAATCCAGCAAGAAGACACTAAAGCAGCAAAGTGGTTTGAAGTGCGGGTCAATTTTGAGGTGAGCTGGCAGTTTTTACATTTTTATCTCCAATTCCTTGTTTCTGTCCTAACACTATTCCTTGCCCCCCTTCTCTCCCTCTTTTTTTTCCCTTTGTAAGAAATTTAACTGAATTGAAATGTAAAGGACAAGGTATAAATATTCATTTCAGATATTGCATAACAAAATTTCAATGAGCTTAGAATTAAAAAAAACCACTTTGACCGTATCCCAGCACAGGTACATGTTCAGTTACTTGATCTCAAAGTTCAGTAGATTTAACTACACAAATAGTGGTGTGAATTGTACCAGATGATACACCCCATACAATGGTCGACTTATGGCGATGATTTGACCGCCAAGGGGGCAGTCAAACCACTAGGGGCTTATCACGCTATATTCTTAGTTGGGCGTAGTGAGAGAGAGAGAGAGGGTGGGACTCCTCCCTCTCTCTCTCTCTTTATCCCCAACTAAGAATATAGAGAGGATTAGCCCCACTTGAGCGTTATGCCACCTGGTGGTCAAAAAAGCCAGCTAAGCCGCTCATTAGTACCGTCTAAAGTAGATTCATTCTTCAGTATGCTGGAAATTTTCTTCTTCAACTTAGTTACGCCTTTGGATTCTTTGTTATTTTCTTAAATTCTGTGTAGGTTCCTGTTTTCTTCTGCCAGTGGCATGGTGTACCTTTGCAGTGGTAGACTCTGAGGGTGGTTTCATACATTGAGGGTTGAGTTGCAGTGAAAGCAGGGATGGTTTCCGTTAAAGAAGCATTGGCCATGACATGAAACAAAACAAAGGGTGCACACACATTAGACGCAGAAACATTGTGCGCTTATCCGTAAATAAAAGAAAGAACGAAAAAATAAGCATGTGTTTAAAGCATGCGGTTACTTTTTTTTTCTTTCTTTTACTTATTTACGGATAAGCGCATGAGGTTTCCGCGTCTACTGTGTGCGCGCCCCAACCGATCCAGTCTTGTGTACATTGTGACGCCAAGCTGTTGAAACTGTGTGTGAAGGAGGGCTGCTTTGTACTGTAACGCAACTTGGAGGGTTGATTCAATAAAGTTGAAAAAAATCAATTTGGAGTGAGTTTTTATGTAAGTTGATGGAGCATTTTTGTTGTGTTTTTGTGATGTCTGTGTGGATTTGGTATGTTTCTGCTTGTCTCTCTGTGTTACCTAGGCTGTGATTGTATCAATCTGATGAAGAAAACACACACACACACAAAATGAGACAGAAGTCAATGACAATAGTTGTAGAGACAAACATGAATTAATGTCTATACTTATCCACTAACAATGTGAATTAACATCTGTACCTATCCAGTAACATTTTCTATACACTCGTTTAAGATTGCACTTCATAAAAATGTTCACAAAAACTTGTTTGTATGCATGTTTTTCTTTGTCATTCATTCTTTTGTTTTTATACACACTTTGTGTCTATTTTATTTCTAAATGATATATAACTCACAAAACAGACAACACAGCAAAGTCCAAAAATGGGTTATATTTTCAAATTTATTTGTACCATTCATGTATTCACAAAGTCATAAAAAAACGGCATTCCACAAAGCAAGGCCACCACATCACCACTCTAGTAGAACTCACACCATTTTGATTGCAAAGACAATATTTATAAAATTAAAATTAAAAAGCTGATTACGGGCAGTTCTTTATTGTACAAATATCACAGATATGTCACAGTGAGACATGGGGATAAATAGAATTCAAAGCTTTGCGATTTATTGTTAGAATGGGGTGAAAAAGTAACAAGAATAAGAGTTATGAGAAATCGCAAGCGTGAGGTGATTGTGTAGCGGATGACCTGTTTGTGTGTTAGTGTAGAATGCAACCCATTTGATTTCACTTGTCGTTTTGCTTTGTTTTCTTTTTAATGAATAATTTTGCTGCTTTAACAGCATATTTCGAACCAAAACTGGCGTAGCTAAAACAAAGAAAACTGCCAGTCTTAAGGGTGATATAAATCCTTAACCCAAGATTAGAAAAGGATGCTTGATATAGGCAGTCAGATTGTTTGTTGTTTTCCTGATCTGGGAAAAATTCACTACCGGTACTTCTAGGCATAGAGAAAAGCAGAAATTTTGACATAGGATAAATATTTCACTGCTGATCAATAGCACATGAATCTGCAGTAAAACGTATGATACTTTTGTCTCATTGTATAACTTTTGTTAAAAGCCAAAGCCTTGATTTCACAACCCAAAGGGCTGGCACATACTTAAAGAATGCACTTTGCTTTCAACAAAAACAGCTTTAGACCTTGTGAAACTCCTTGAAAACTTAAAGGAATGAAAAGAGAGATCCTTGATCACAAAGACGCCATCTAAACATCTGACACGGTTCAAGCAAACTGTGACAGTCTATACCAGACAAGTTGTGAACTTTTTGATACATAGTCCGTCACCATGACCCTTTGTCTTCCATCCTCGGACTCAGATTGACAGAGGAAAGGAGATCCCAGCTTCAAAAAAGCGAAAGTGCCAAGGATCTCCTTGACAGGTCTGAGGAAACTGACTGGAACAGGGGGAGAAGGGAGGCTCCAACCAGAAGAGAAGACGAAAGAATGACAATATAACGAGCAGAAATTGAAGGCTTCACAGGAAAAAAAAAATGTAAGTTCATAGTCCCACACCATTGGGGGGGAGGGGGGGGGGGAGTACAATAGACAAATACTGTGAGGTTATTTGACAAGGCTTGGAGTTATTACAATTGTTATACATACCTTGTGTGCATCCAGAAAGGAAAAAAAAGAACAAACACGATGAAAAAAATCTGAATACTCGCAAGAATCCAGAATCTAAATTCAAAACGACGCATGCTTGGAAATTGAAAGGAATCCAGAATCAACCTTTAAGGGCCTGCTACACATCAACTAATATCGTACGACTGTTCGATACAGATTTGTTCACGTGGTCTCGAAGCACAAATCAAATTTGTTCTTCGAGACCATGTGATCGAATCGTATCATACAGCTGTACGATATTAGTTGACGTGTAGCAGGCCCTTAACAAAAACCCTTCACAGATGATGAGTGAGTGAGTGCAATCCATTTCCAAAGTGTGACAAGATTTAGAGGAAGCGATTCGTCGCATAACATGGAAAATGTTGGAGCACCGGAGGACCTCGCTTTGTCTGTCTACATTAGGGTTTTACTGGGGTTTTTATACAAATGTATAAGATAAATCTCTTAGTCAGGCAGCTCTAGACATGGGCACATAACATATTTGGAATGCAAATCGAACATGAAGCCACATAAAGCATTATCTTCAACAGAAAAGGCATAGAATAAATAAGCTTTGCACAAAGCGCACGTTTCATGTATATATGCATACTCACTTCAACAGGTGCAAGCATAATAGACTTGGCGTTCATATATCCACTCATACAAGCCGTACACAATTCCATTCAACCGTAAATATCATCAACCTGCAAACAAAGCTACCTCATGACGTCCATATCATTAACTTTTCACACATATATGACCAGATGCAACATTGGAATTGAAGCAACTTTGCCTTAACTATCATTCAGGTCTCATCATTAAATTTATTTTTTCAAGACCATTCCTTTCTAATGCTAGTGAAACAGAACCTGAATAAAAACAACAGCAACAACAAGGATCATTTCAAAGCGCGGACTTCTTGTTCGTCGGACGTGCCCATGCAGCTTCTAGACCTCTGGTTGTTTTCTTCGTCAGATAACTCATCTTCTCTGAAACATAAACATACATGATGGTTTTTCATTCTCAGCACACAATGAGTATTTACCAGAGATGTTTGCTATAATGCATGGGTGCAACTTTTCCTGCTATACAAGGATTTCCTGTTTTTGAATTTTACCAGAAAAAGAAGTTCCTTTATTTTAATTTGTCAAACAAGATCTTTGTGTGTCTACTGTATTTTTCAAACACTTTAAAATAAGCATTTGTATAAATTGTGGAAAAAGCAAACTAAAATACCTTCATAAATCAATTTTTTCTTCAGCTGCAGGGGAACATTACCCCTGGACCCCGGCCTTTCAGGGTTTTTTCATTTTGTTTAGTTGCACCCATGATAATGCTAAAGCTACTATGTTACATCAGATAACTCCTCTTCTCTGAAACATAAACATTCATGCTGGTTTTTGTATTCTCGGCACATGAGTATTTAGCCAGAGATGTTTCCTGTATGCTGAAGTTGTAAAGAACTGGTATTGCAGTACTTCCAGGATCTGTTCTAAGCACTGATTGATGGTTGTGGTGGTTGGTTGATGGTTCATGTCGCATGCGCTCTTTGTAGCCGAGCGGATGATAAACCCAATTTTCATTCGTATACTGAAGCTATACTCTGTTACATTTGACCCTTCTTACTAGACTGTCTCTTCAATCCCCTTTACCTCCATCCCTTCCCCCTCCAAAGACACTATATTGTGGCCTATAGTTTTGTTAATTATATTTGATTACTTGTTCTATAATCTTTCTTTGCAATATTCTGCCTGTCCTAATTAAGCCACTATTATTAGTATTAATAAAAACTATCCTTGGTCATAGCTCAGTTTTTCCACATCTTTTACTTTGTGCAACACTAAAATGAGAAAGAAATACCCAAAGATGCAAGTTAATTTTCTGAATTAGAGTTGCACAAAGTAAAAATATTGAAAACATGTTTCTGTTAACAATCACACTAGTGTTGCACAGAGTAAAAATATTGCACAGAGTAAAAATATTGAGAGAAAAAATCGGTAAATAATCACTTTACTTTGCTGTTAATAAGATAGACTTGATCAAAGCTCACTCATTGAATATTCTTACATTCCAAAACTTTTAATCATTAATCATTCACCTTAATTTACAAGTGATGTCGTAGCCTTGGTCGTAGCTCATTCGAAGAGTGCTGGAGCTTGACCTGGACCCACTGCTTCGACCATCATCATCCATGTCTAAGGCACTCAGGCGAGAAATTTTACCCTCTGCTGTAAGTAACCAGAAAAATGTGAAAGAAATGTTATGTTTGTAGCTAAGAATGTTCATGCGAGTAAGGACAAACTGCACATGCAATTTGTGCTCTTTTTTTTAATATATAACATTCAGGTCCATAGCTAGCCAGGTATTCATACAACACTGTGTTTGAAATACAAGATCATTACAATAAAAAAGGAAATTAAATGCAATATTATTTTCTGAAGCTTATTGTTAGTAGTGTGGCAACGTTTAGCAGAGTGGCAGCAGACAAATTTGATTGATTACAATAATTTTCTGAAACGTTTTGCTAGCCATTTTGTCTCATGCATTGTATTGCCTCTGAATAAATCAATGGGATAGACAGACCTGTTTACCATTCCGGTTTAGCCGGAATTATTCTGGAAATTTGCTACAATTCCGGGTGAACGCTGAAAATTCCGGGATTTCGAAAAACTGTCTATTATTTGTTTCCGTTCGTAGTAAAAGACGCAAGGGTTGACCGAAACGTGTACCTAACACACTACGTCATCAGAAAAGGGGTTGTGCTTGACGTCACATGCATTAAATGCTGCATTTTCATTGGTTAAAGGGGTGAAATAATGTTTTTATTTTGGTCGATCTATTTCGGGACTGAGCAAATGGCGGTCAGACTTTTACTGTCGATTCGAAGAGCTTTCCAGGCAGTTTTTTTAATGGTAGAGATTGTAATTAGGGCTTGAAATGAGTCAATTTAGATTATATTATCACTGGAAAATACGATGATGTGAGAATTTTGAAGTTTTCAACGGAAAATGAAGTGAAAATTGATCGCGATGGCGCCGAGTTGCAACTTGGCATCCGCTGATCCGCGGCTGAGTGATTTTTCTCTGTCCGATCGTGGACATTTCCAGGTATTTTGCTTTTTCCAGCTTGTTTTATACTAAAATTGACTAAGAATTAGTGACTGAATTTACTAATAAAACTTTTCTGGCAAAATTGAGCCAAGAAATCATCACAATATTGAAAATCGACGCCGATGTTCGCGGAAAGGAGAAGAAGAAGAAACCGCTTTATCGCGAGTCGTGTACAGATCATGTGAATTCCGGTTTTTGTTCTCAAATTCCGTTTTTTTGTGTGGCAAATTCCGGGTTTTTCATTATAAGGGTAAACAGGTCTGGATAGAAGAGGAGAAAAAATGTATAAGTAGCTTCAAATATAATGATATTCAACATACAAATGGGCAAAAAGCTGACAGTGTCACAGGATTTTATCATGCAAATGTACACACACACACATGCATATATGTACACATGAATGTATACACACACACAGAGGAGGGATGCATGAAGATGCATTAAGTATGTGTAGAAAACAGCATCAAAATAAATCTACACAATAATATTTCCACGACGTACAATGTCAAATGACTATCTGTGCGTTTTTAAAAACCAAGCTCTTACAGCAAGACAGATTACTTTGTTTAATGTTATTAACATGCTCCAGTACAAAAATGTCAGTATAAATTGGCACTACGTTTAATTTCTTGTTGTTGCATCCCCCTTCCAGACAGGCCCTCATTTTCATTTCATTTCTCTCCCCCTCTCTCTCATTCTCTCACCAGTGATGCGACCCGTATCGGAGGCTAGCTCCCACTCCAGTTTGTCCAGGGTCTCCCTGTCGTCAGTGTTCTGCTCCACCTTCTCTTCACCGAAATTCACATCGTATCGACTGAGATCCTCCCCGTCCATCACTGGAAAACACAAATGTGGAAGAGCGGTTAACGAAGGTGGCAGAATGGTTAAGACGTTCGCCTGCCAATTCAATGCGTCAGTTACCCGGGTTCGAATCCCGGCCTCAATCAATCAATCAATATTTTGATTGTCCATTTTACAGGAAATTCTTTCTGCAGCGATAAAACAATCAACAAAACAACACAACAAGACAGAGACATAGTATGTAAAACCTTGCCTTTTCTTTCCAGTTTGATGGCAAAATCGATCTGAATGTTGAGTCCTTCGGATAGGGACTTAAAGCAAGTCTGACCCGTGCGCTTTACGCCCGTTAAAAAATCCCACGACAGTTGAAAGTCAATAAGAGCAGGGAGAAATCTCGCTGCCTGGTATGAACCTAACTGACTGCCAGGTTTCCCAAGTCCCACCACATCTCCTCACCCATCCCCCTAAAAAAAATGGGTAGTGCACTAGAGGCCATGCACTCTCTGGTGGGAGGAGACCGATTTTACAGAGACTTGTCTCTGTGACTAGAATATACAACCACCAAATCTTAGTTATAAATCACTATATAATTAGAAATGAACACGTATCAGACTACTTTGAAATTGTATTGTCAATACACATGTACTTGACAATGTCAAATAGGTTTCAATAACTGCTGCTATACACTTTTTGCTCTTTTTAAAGATATACAGTACATACCCACAGCCCTAGAGACACACGACTTATTTTCATTCAATGACCGCCGCGTTGCGACACTTTTTTGTTTGCATGTTTGCTGTAGCCTTTATAAATCAAAGATATATACCTACCCACAGCCCTAGACGCACGGCCGGACTCCTCATCTCCCAGCTTGCTCCCCGCAGACCTGACCTGGCTTTGCCGGCTTGCAGCTGTGGGGCGGGGCGTGATCTCCACGTCGCTGCTCTCCATCACAAAGTCCTGCACCTCCGTCTCCCACTGCCCGCTGTCCAGGGGCAGGGAGTTCTGGGAGGCCACCCAGCTGCGGGTGCGTGAGGCGCTCAGGGCGCGGATGACAGGGTCTGCTTGGTCGTTGTCGTCGTCGTCGCCTGTCCAACCGTCCGCGTTGGTTTTCTGGCGACGAGCTCTGTGTTTAAAAAAAACAGGCCAATGAAATATTTCTCCTAACTAGAGCGTGAAAATGCTAGATCAAGCAGCCATGCTGCAGCATTTTTGGCTCCAGTGACCTTGACCTTTGACAACGGCCTTCATCTTTGAACTGGGCCTATATATCCTAACTACCTATCTGCATGCAAACTTTCAGCCTCCTACATGCCTCTGTTCAAACGCTGTCGTGGTAACATAGCCACAGTCAGCCAGGAACAAACAGATCAATTCCCCTGAAAACTTTAGCAGCTCTCGCTTTGCAAAGCATGCTTTCAAGCAGTAACTGGAAAACAAAAGAAGCAAACACTTACTCCCAATCCAAGTCTGTAACATTTTCATTTGACTTCAACTTGCAGGTAGGCATGGTTTGAATTGATAATCATCTTGAAATTAAATTTTGTTTTCTTAAAAACTGAATCTTCTTCTTCTTCTGCGTTCCCAGGCCATATTGCCATAATGGGTAAGGTACATATGTGTCCCCACTGCGCACAGCTGACACATTCCGATTTCGGAGGAGGAAAACTGAATCAACATACATCACTATCCAGTTTCTGGTGATTTGCACAGATACAATAAAGCACTTGATGGTTCTATCACTAAATCAAGCATAGACCAGGCGTGGCTATGTTTATAACTTTGACAATCAAACAAGAGCCATTACAGTCTTCAAAACTATATTCCGATTCTTCATAACAATCTAAATTAACTAAAAAAACACAGTCTTGAAAACTATATTCTGTTTCTGCGAAATAATCTAAATTGACTCCCAACGAACAGTCTTCAAAACTATCTTACGTTTCTGCGTAATAATCTAAATCAACTCCAAAAACAGTTTTCAAAACTATATGCTAACACCTGTTTCTGCATAACAATCTAAATCAACTCCAAAAACACATGGAAAGTTCCTAAGATAATACCCAATAACCCATGCAAAGAAATCAAATTCTGCAACCAACGTTTAGCTGTCCTGAAACAGACCCACAGTGTCAAAAACACACTTCATGGCTGAAGTAAAATGGACAAGACATTCCCAATACATAGTCACAGTTACCTCCCCCTCTTATCAGCGTCCAAGTCGCTGTCAATGGTGGGCAGTTTTCGGCGCTGTCGTTTGCTGGGCTCCGCGCCCCCCGTGGAACTGTTTGGCCGCAACGCGTTCGCCTCATCCTCTTCCCCCGGGTGCTGGGCGGAGAAGGGGCGCGCGTTCGGATCTGGCGTTTCCCACCTCCTTCTCTGCCGACTAGAAGGGGTGGCGGGGGTGGGGGCACGATCCCCGGGAGTGGGTGTGGGGGCTTCTTCTTCTTCATGGGGAACTGGGGTGCTGGAAAAATGGCAACAACAAATTTGCATGTAGAGAGAGAGACATGTATTTTTGGAGGTTGTGTTTTACCATGACTGATGGATATCAAAGGAATCTGTTTATCAGAAAAAAAGATGCACCATAAAGATAATATTACACATATTGCTGTATTTTTTCAGACTATAAGGAGCTCCTCATTATATAAGACCCCACATTTTACACCAAAATCAGATTTTGCTCTAAATACTTTCTTACTAAATTACTAGTCATGTTACCCCGTCATGGGGATACCGGGGGGTCTTTTGCATAAATAGTTCTCCCACCTTCTGAAAGTTCTGTGCTTTAACTTCCTCTAATCTGTCACTCTCTTTGACTCTGCCTTTTCCCTCTGCTTGCTGTCATCTTTCTGCCTTTCCAGTCCAGTCACCTGCCTTTTTTCCAGAAACACTTTCAAAAACATTTCCTCCAGCTGAAGTCGGACATGCTGGGCCTAATTATTTCTTACTTAGGGGCGCAAAACAGCAGCATGATGCACTCATAATTGACAGGAAACTGGGGTAGTGGGTGGATGCTTCGTGCCTCCTTACGGGGAGCTGGACGACCCCGCCTTCTCCACGAGTCTCTCCCCGTGAGGATACCGGGGGGTCTTTCGTAAAAATGGTTCTCACAAGTTCTGTGCTTGTAACTTCCTCTAATCTGCCACTCTCTTTGACTCTGCCTTTTTCCTTTGCTTTCTATCATCTACTATCTTTCTGACTTATTGGCCCATTCTCCTGCCTTTAAAAAAAAAAATCTTCCAAATATTTTTTTCCTTTGAGCTCCTTCAAAATCGGAATATGTCGGCTGTATGCAGAGGGGAGACCAGTGAAAACTAAAAACCTGACACATATGTACCTTTCCCAGTATGGCCATATGGCCATGGAACACAGAAGAAGACAGGAAACTGTCTGGCTGCTGTACGTGTAGTGCATCACTGAAGGGGGGGAGTCAAGAACATTAGACAACATATAGACTGACCCCGCACTGTCCTCAGGGTTCCAGGACGTGGGTGCCCCTTTCAGCTGGCTGCTGTACGTGTAGTGCATCACTGAAGGGGGGGAGTCAAGAACATTAGACAACATATAGACTGACCCCGCACTGTCCTCAGGGTTCCAGGACGTGGGTGCCCCTTTCAGCTGGCTGCTGTACGTGTAGTGCATCACTGAAGGGGGACAGTCAAGAACATTAGACAACATATAGACTGACCCCGCACTGTCCTCAGGGTTCCATGATGTGGGTGCCCCTTTCAGCTGGCTGCTGTACGTGTAGTGCATCACTGAAGGGGGGGAGTCAAGAACATTAGACAACATATAGACTGACCCCGCACTGTCCTCAGGGTTCCAGGACGTGGGTGCCCCTTTCAGCTGGCTGCTGTACGTGTAGTGCATCACTGAAGGGGGGGAGTCAAGAACATTAGACAACATATAGACTGACCCCGCACTGTCCTCAGGGTTCCAGGACGTGGGTGCCCCTTTCAGCTGGCTGCTGTACGTGTAGTGCATCACTGAAGGGGGGGAGTCAAGAACATTAGACAACATATAGACTGACCCCGCACTGTCCTCAGGGTTCCAGGACGTGGGTGCCCCTTTCAGCTGGCTGCTGTACGTGTAGTGCATCACTGAAGGGGGGGAGTCTGCTGCAGACGCAACCACTGTCACAGGCTCTTCTCCCGCTGCCACCGCATCCCCCAGACTGCTCTCTGGGCGCCACGACCGCGGTGCCATGGCGTACACTGAAGAAAGTATGATCACTATCAGTAACAGTAGTGGTCTTCTTCTTCTCCTTGGGGCCCACTATCAGTGGTAGTCGTGGTTATAGTAGTTGTTGCAGTCATAGCAGAAGTACATGGTTATAGTAGTTGTTGCAGTCATAGCAGAAGTACATGGTTATAGTAGTTGTTGCAGTCATAGCAGAAGTACGTGGTTATAGTAGTTGTTGCAGTCATAGTAGAATTACATGGTTATAGTAGTTGTTGCAGTCATAGCAGAAGTACATGGTTATAGTAGTTGTTGCAGTCATAGTAGAAGTACGTGGTTATAGTAGTTGTTGCAGTCATAGCAGAAGTACATGGTTATAGTAGTTGTTGCAGTCATAGTAGAAGTACGTGGTTATAGTAGTTGTTGCAGTCATAGTAGAAGTACATGGTTATAGTAGTTGTTGCAGTCATAGTAGAAGTACGTGGTTATAGTAGTTGTTGCAGTCATAGCAGAAGTACATGGTTATAGTAGTTGTTGCAGTCATAGCAGAAGTACATGGTTATAGTAGTTGTTGCAGTCATAGCAGAAGTACATGGTTATAGTAGTTGTTGCAGTCATAGCAGAAGTACGTGGTTATAGTAGTTGTTGCAGTCATAGTAGAAGTACATGGTTATAGTAGTTGTTGCAGTCATAGTAGAAGTACATGGTTATAGTAGTTGTTGCAGTCATAGTAGAAGTACATGGTTATAGTAGTTGTTGCTATAGTAGAAGTACATGGTTATAGTAGTTGTTGCAGTCATAGCAGAAGTACATGGTTATAGTAGTTGTTGCAGTCATAGTAGAATTACATGGTTATAGTAGTTGTTGCAGTCATAGTAGAAGTACATGGTTATAGTAGTTGTTGCAGTCATAGCAGAAGTACATGGTTATAGTAGTTGTTGCAGTCATATTAGAAGTACATGGTTATAGTAGTTGTTGCAGTCATAGTAGAAGTACATGGTTATAGTAGTTGTTGCAGTCATAGCAGAAGTACATGGTTATAGTAGTTGTTGCAGTCATAGCAGAAGTACGTGGTTATAGTAGTTGTTGCAGTCATAGTAGAAGTACATGGTTATAGTAGTTGTTGCAGTCATAGCAGAAGTACATGGTTATAGTAGTTGTTGCAGTCATAGCAGAAGTACATGGTTATAGTAACATATTTTTCGGACTATAAGGCAATACTTTTTTCCCAGACTGAGACCCTTGCGCCTTATAATAATTATGACTAACGTATTTTCCGGACTACAAAGCGCACTGTTGTCTAAGCCTCACCCCCTGAATTTCATTAAAATTCTGGAAAAAACAACAATAAAGCCGCATTCAGTGTCTAGGCCGCAAGAGACTGAAAAAGAAAAACGAAGCTGAGAAGACGAGCAGACGAACTCGTGATCGAAAGCCACGGCAACTTCGACGGCCCGTGTTGCACTCGCACACAAACTACACATAACAGTACAGACCTAATCTTCACCATAACGGACCTACTAAATACTAGATTCTGCACGACGACACAACACAACACAAAACATGACAAAATAATGCACTGGCAGTTCATTTTCAGTCACAGTTTGCACACACGAATCTTTTACCGCACATACAACTCAGCTGACAAAATGGTGCAGCGCATATCGCAGATACGAAACCACGGCAAACACTAATGCGCCAGCTGCTTTCATTTATTGGATTTTGTGAGTTGCTAGCATTCAGTAAGTGTTTCAGTGCACACACAGTTTGATACCGGAAAGGAGCTGCTTTTCAACTTCTTTTTTGTAAAGTGAGACCATTCACTGAGTTCCAACTTATGGAGTGAGACCGATCACCTAGTTTCAACTTGGAAGTTGACTTCGCATTTACGTGTGCACAGAGTTCGTAAAGATCGACACAATCGAGACTGTTTCAGTTCAAACTTTGATCATAAACTGCTCAGTGATGACACGTGTGCATAAAAGTGGTGAAATTTAGTGGTCAGATTGTGATATCGCTGATTAAATTCCTCAGTATCGGCCTGAGAACGGTTCGTTTTTACCGGCAATGTCAACACGCACAGGCTGGTGTTGACGACCAGCCTAAAATACAGAAGGGAAAATATTCACAAATTAGCCGCAATTGTTGTTTTAGCCGCAGGGGTCAAAGTTGAAGAAAAAAGTAGTGGAAGATACAAGTAATAAAACAGTAACAAAATCTTAATTTTTTGTGAAATTTGGGGTTGCGCCTTATAGGATTAAAAATATGATAGTTGTTGCAGTCATAGTATAAGTACAAGCAGCACTCGTATATAAGAGAAAGTAGTAGTGATAGCAGCTCCAGCATAAATAGTGGAACTAGTACTACAGACAAACCCCTATTTTACGACCCTCTGTTAAGCGACCACCTCTCATTTGAGACCGGATTTGTTGGCACAGATGCATTTTACTATGTAAACGACCTCTCTTAAACGACTTCCTCTAAAACGCGACTTACGACCGCCATTTTGTTGGTTTTTACGACCGTTGCTGTCGTCTGCATAGACTTCGAGCAAAGGGAAACAACCAGGGTCAAGGGCCTGAAAGCGGAGTCGCTTCCCTTATTGTAGAAAAGATGGCGGAGAGCGTAGGAAAAGAACGAAAACCACTGACTTTGAAAAAGAAAACCGCTGACTTTGGACGAGAGTGGAGGTGATTAAAAGAAGTCGGCAAAGTGAAACTGTAATATCGATTGCACAATCCTATGGATTTGGAAAGACCCAAATTCAGTTTTAATATGTCATTGCATGTGTGCATGAAGAAGAGAGTATGAACTGTGCTGAACTTTTTTTTTCTACGGCTGCCAGTGAAAACCTCCGTCATACGACCCCTCCAATTTACGACCGATTTTTCCGGACATTTTGGAAGTCTTAAAATAGAGGTTTGTCTGTAGTCAAATTAGTAGTTGTAGTACTAATAGACGGAGAAGTAATGGCAAAAGCAGTAGTAGTAGTAGTACTAGTAGTGACTAAAAAGAAAAGAATCACATGATAACTAAAGAAAATTTGACACCATGTTTTTTAACAGAAAGGATTTCACATTAGGCTATGCATTAAAAAGCACTGTAATAGAACGCACAAAAAACAAACAAATTCACATGAGCTCTCACATACAAGCATGAACAATTCCATCTCCCATTACAATTTTGAAATCATAACCCCCCACGCCCCACCCGAAAAACCCCTACAAATTCACCCTTATTACAATCTTTCACACACACCGGAAGAAGAAAATAAAACCAACAGATAAAACACAACGTACATTTGTTGCTGATTTTCATCTTCTCCGTATGTGCGGGTGTGACCGGCCGAGACTTTGACCCCGAGGCCTGTGCCGGGGTCACAGGTCGTGACCCTGTGGTGACCTGGGCTTCGACCTTGACCCCCGCCAAAAAGAATCCCTCCATGGGCGACTGATATTGCGGGGTGTTGGCGGCGGATCGCTTGGCAATCTGGGAGAGTGCACTGCTGGGTGTCTTTGTCAGTATGCCTTCCACCCTGAACGAAACAAAGGCAGACTGCTGCGTGTGAGGTGAGACAAAGGAGCTGGAATTCTTCTTCTTCTTCTTCTTCTTCTTCATCGATCGCTCAGACAATTCCCTGTCATAATGAGCGCAGATGTGTCATGCTGCCGCTATGCACCTAACTAAGAAATAGGCCGTCTTCGGCTGGAGAAAACCTTTGGAAGAGTTTCTTGAGAGAAAAAAAGGCAGGAGAATGGATCAGTGAGGCAGAAAGATATAGTAGACGAGAATCAACAAAATGGAAAAGGCAAGAGTCAAAGAGAGTGACAGATTAGAGGAAGTTACAAGCACAGAACTTCCAGAAGGCGCGGGGGAGCTATTTGTACGAAGACACTCCACTATCCCCACGGGGAAATGAGCTCTTCTGGTAGCCATACCAAAGATGACTCTCATGGCTTACGGCTTATTTCATTTCCCTTGTTAAATAGAAGGCATAATCAATTTTTGCCACTCGCGCACACAAAAGAGAGAGACAGAGAAAGAGAGAGCAAGGTTGTTTCACTGACAAAATGCTTTTTATTGTGCCACCAACATCAAAGGGGTAAATCTACCTAAAGCATTCATCGGTTTGTGTTGTGTGTTGTGCCGTGTTGTGTTACAACGTGTTAGATTATTGGACGGAGTTGGTTTGCTTTACATTGGTTTATTTAAGTAAATTTACCTATCTTCTTGCATGTGTGCGTGCGTGCGTGTGTGTGCGTGCATGCGTGTGTGTATGCTGTGTGTGTGTGTATGCTGTGTGTGTGCATGCTAGCATGCATGCCTATGCTTGTGCATGTGTGTGCTAGAGTGTGTGTTTTTGTCTGTAGTCTGTGTTTCCCTTCTTCTACATTTATGCACTTCCGACTTGTTTTCTCTTTCTTTCCAGCACATTACTAAATGCATTCCTCCAAAACAAAAAACAAACAATTTTTTTTTCTCGCTCACCCCATTCTGGACCCTGCTCGACTCTGTGCCCTTGAGGAAGGTCGCGACCTTGCGCTCTTTGGTCGTGCGGCGGCAGATGGGGGGCGTGATTTGGCCACAGATTTGGGTCGAGGGGCGGGGGTGGTGGCTGGCGGAGGTTTCTTCTTCGTTGTTTCAGTGGTAGTGGGTTTTACCATTTCGTCCACTGTGGGTAGTTCTGCCGTGGGAAGCTTTGTGGATAGCACCTGTGGGGGCAATGTTTTAGTTGATTTAACCTATTCGCGTAATGAGCTTTGGATTTATGTGTGTAAACATTGTCTTGTTTCATCTACAGATTTACATATTTACGAAAGTATGCATCTGGTTGTTTTTTTCTCAGTAATATTATTACTTACCGTGTTTTTCGGACAGTAAGGCGATACTGTTTTCCCAGACCGAGACCCCTGCGCCTTATAATATGACTAAGACTATGGTAACAAAATATCAGAGCAAAATCTAAATTTTGTGTAAAATTTGGTGGTGCGTCTTATAAAAAGGTGCGCCTTAGGCTGTGTGCAGATACAGTGGAACCTCCCATATAAGACCTTCAAAAAACATCCAAAATGAGGTCTTATAAGGGAGGGGTCTTTTAAGAGGGGTAATTTTAATACTTACAAAGAAAGGCAATGTCTCAGAGAAGTAGGTCTTATGTGGGAGGGAGTCTTATAGTGGGAGGTCTTATAAGGGAGGTTCCACTGTATATGCGCAAATTCCGCACGGAAACCCATGCACAATCCGCCCCCAAAGAATATGGAAGTAAGAAATATGAAAGAGTGTGCCCATTACGTGCGGAAACCCATCCGCTTATTTCTTATATAAAGTGTATGAGGTTTCCGTACGGAAATGCACACAAGGCCTGAAAAATACCATATTCATTCTTACACACACACATGCACCACCACAATACTATTGTTCTCCTCACACACTCACTCACACAAATAATGATTTAGGCTGAAAAAGGCTGAAGAAAGGCTGAAGCCCTCTGAAACTGAAGTTTTTTTGGTAGTCTAAGCAATAAATACAACATTAGAAGTAGAATTGATATATTTACTTCATTTTTATTCACATATAACAAGTAATTCTATTCTCAATTGGTCTCTTTTCCATGTAAAAAGTTACCTCTGGGGCCATCAAAAAGCCTTAAATCAGCCTAAAGGCTGAAAAATCTCATGCCTGCACACACACTCATGCACATATATACACACGCACACACAAGCATGCACACACAAACACACATTCACTCACTCACAGAATCCACTAATCTACCCACCCTACACACATTTTTCTCAACCTTCTACCCCCAAGCACACACTACAGAAACACACACACACACACATATACAGTCACACTGTTCTGACCTGAGTATATTCTTTGGTAGATGGCTGGTGTGAATGGTTTCTGTTCAAGGAAGCCTCGTCGATGCTGAGAGGGGGTTCTTCTACGTATGAATGATCCAGGACTCGAGTGCCCTCCCTTGATTTGGGGATCCGCCCCCGTTTCTCTATGACGCGCGTCGTCTCTCGAGATTTGGATAACCGGCCGGAGGATTTGGAGGGAGGCTTGTCTTTCTCTTTCTGTGCTAACCTGTGACATGGAAAAAGCATAAAATGTATTTTGTTGTTGCTGTGTGTGTGTGTATGTGTGTGTGTGTGTGCGTGTGTGCGTGTGTGCGTGCGTGTGCGTGCACATGCATGCGTGCTTGTGTGAACTTTGATGTTCTTCATGTAATATGTTATGCAGTTCTGCCATTCTATTCAGTACTTCAGAGGTGTAGCAAATTATGAAGAAACATAATTAAAACATAGGAACTTCAGCATAAGCACATACCCTTCACATCAAATTCAAATTACTAAAAAAAACAAAAAAACAATGTGGCCTCATTAAAAATAGAATTAAAATGAAGCATGTATGCAAACTTTTCACACACACACAAAAAGATAACTCCAAGAGTTTTTGCCTAAAAACAGAGTACAGCAAAGGGTTTCATGTAACATATAAAATTAAAATAACAAAACACATGTAAAACAGCCTTGGTTGGGTGAGTACGATAAAGTTTTATTAAAAATCGAAATATTTACGATTTTTTAAGTGGGCGTTGGTGTGTTTTCATTGTATGATGTAAAACAGCCTTCTGTGAAACAAGGAAAAATAAACTTTCAAACCAATAAAGAAAGAAACAGAAGGAACAAGTAAAACAATCAACCCACCTGTCCTGATGCTGCATTTCCCACGCCTCCATGCCCCCTACCTCCTCCACAGTGTAGGAGTGAGACTCTGCGCTGGCTGAGCGCTGCTCCTTGGGCTGCTTGGACAGAAAACAACACATGTTCTGCTTCTACAAGACAACTCTTCTAGCACCGTGGTGGGAGCAACCCGAATTTCACAGACGCCTTTATGACTATAAAGTACCTAATACTTACATTTGCCTTGTACATCACTCTACACTTATACCAAAAGCAAAGACATTCACTGCCAAGTACCCTGCCATGTGTTTGTCTATTTTTAGAGCTTAGGTCAGTGGGGGGGTTTCCCGTTAAAACAACACATGCGCACTCAGAAAAAATTTGTTACTCTCTTGTCGGTTGAGATGCAACGGACAACCAAAAAAGTTAAAAAAATACATGGCAATAGAAGAGTTCATGAAATGTTAATTCTTTAGATCACAGCAAAATAGTTAAACATCTCGTTGAATTCTGTACTGTTGCATGAAATAAACATTTGAAAGGAGGGGGGGGGGGGGGGTACTAATTGTCGGTTGAGATGGAACGGACGGACAAAAAGGTTAAAAAAATACATGGCAATAGAAGAGTTCATGAAATGTTAATTCTTTGGACCACAGCAAAATAGTTAGACATCTCGTTGAATTCTGTATTGTTGCATGAAATAAACATTTGGGCCTACAGTTTTTCTTTATTGTAAAATGACAGTGATATATCTTCTTCTTTTTTAAAGTCAAGATGAATAGGGGTCACAGAAATTACTTGAATTCTGTATGGTTTGATATAAAAAATTAAAAAACCGAAAAAGAATACCATTATTTTTGTTTTAGGTTTTGGCCGTTTTCATTTTCATTTTGAAGCAGGATTCCTTTGACAGATTTGGGTTAAGATCATTCAGATCTGCAGACTGATTAGATCAGTTGTTAAACTTACTCATACTCAATCAAAGATAAAAAAATATTCTGAAAGCATGTTGTTTGTCTACATGAAAGCTTACATGCAATAATTATCAGTTTCATGTTTTGCGTACGGAGGCTGCAGACAGTAAGAATTGCTAGGTCACCGTTATGTCAAAAATAATAATAATATGTCAAATCATTGATAGCACTTCAAACAGATTCTTTAGCTAATAGACATTTCTTCTTCTCCCATTGAGTATCCACAATCATCAGTTTGATTTTATGACACTATATGTGGTTGAGGTCCGAAGTCGGGCATCAAAAAGAGACAAAATAAAGAAATATTCTGAAAGAACACAGTACGTCATTCTAAAATTGTCGTAATTTATATTTACGTCACATTTTGCAAAGTTCGATCAGTTGTGGCCACTTGTAATCATCCCTCATTTCTCAAAAAAAAAATTGTTTGCAAGTGGTTCACTCACATCCAGATTTATCTCTTCGACGCCATGGTTGCTATGGTTTTGTCACTGTCTGGTTGAGGTAAACAACTCTAATTTTCACGAAGTTCTCTCCCCTAGTTTTTTCCAAAAATCGTCTATTTCACACACACACACACACACAAATCACTTACAGAGTGACTGACATCCACCACTTTCACATTGGAAATGGTGACACGATTGCTGCCTTGTTAAGATAAATTTAACACTTTCACACACACACACACACACACACACACACACACACACACACACACAAATCACTCACAGATTGACTGACATCCACCACTTTCACATTGGAAATGGTCACTCGATTGCTGCCTTGCTCGGAGGAATTGGAAATGGCTTCGTACAAAGACTGAAAGTCCACATGCCCCTCTCCCTCTTCCCATTCCACTGAAAAAAACGAGAGCGAGTTTTATCAATATTCACATCCTTATAGGGCAACATTTTCTTAAGGCACATTCCGAGTTTGATCAATATTCACATCCTTATAGGGCAACATTTTCCTAAGGCACATTCCTACTCACGCATTATGTGCATATGGACACATCATATATAAAACTTAAAAGCATACAAATGTTTACTGTACGTACATACTCACAACTCACACAATCTTTAGCAGAGATCTTTGGAATTCAGTACAAAGAAAAGCGACATACTGATGGATCAAAGAGGAAAAAGCATTGTCAAATGTAGGAATGAATGAGGAAGGTGCTTCATACACACACACATGCGCGTATGCACACACACACACGTCACAATAACAGCATGCTAGCAATACAATAGAAACACGCTCACAAAAACCTTAACTCACCATCATCATCATCCTCACCCACTCTCCCTCCCACTGAACTGAGCCGAGGGGTGACGGATGTCAAACCTAAAGAAAAAGTATAGAGAACATTTGAAACAAATCTGATTTTTGCACACACTGAACACTCAAGAGTGAAATGATGGAGATCAAACCAATCCAAAATTTCAAGAATATTTAAAAACAAATAAATCATGGGTTTTTTTCTCAGAAAGTGAACAGCATCATCTGTCACACACACTCACACTCTCTCTCTCTCTCTCACAGGATTTTTTTTTTCTTTTTCTCCTCCGTGTGTATGTGTTTAGGCCTACTCTTAATTTATACACGTTCAAAATGAGTGTAGTTAATAATATTAGGTTTGATTTTGTTATTGTTGTGCTACTATACAGGGTTGTTTTTTACATTCTTATATTGCTTTGTCTGTGCTCATTTTCATTTTCCATTTTACTTTTATATTTGTAATTTGTTTTCAGAGGGCTGGATGTAAAAAAGCATGTTATTGCTTATTCTATTACCCTCTATAAATAAAATTCATTCAATTCAATTCAATTCAATTCAATTCACACACACACAAATTTAAAAATAACTCAAAGTGCAATTTTGAATAGTTGGGAAATAACCCATGTAAATAAAGACAAAACATAACAAACAAGAAACCTGAAGAAGGAGTGACTGAAGAGGACGGAGAAGAGCCGTGGCCGCTGGTCAGCCGAGGGGTGGACATGTGGCTGACCTCGGTGCGACGATGCTGCTTCAGCATCAGCCTCTGGGCGTAGGACAGGGAGTGAGGCGCTGACTTCACCTCTGGCATGGAGGGGCTGCCTTTCTGGTCAGTGCTGGTGCTGGTCGAGTGCTCCACCATTGTCACTTAACACGCACAGACAAAAAAGACAATAATAGAAAGCTTCAGCATCAGCCTCTGTGCATAGGATAGGGAGTGAGGCGCTGACTTCACCTCTGCTATTGAGGGGTTGCCTTTGTGGTCTGCGCTGGTGCTGCTCGAGTGCTTCACCATTGTTATCTAAAACATAAAAACAAAACCCAGAAAGCTTCAGCATCAGCCTCTGGGCAAAGAACAGGGAACGAGGCACTGACTTCACCTCAGGGACCAAGGGGCTGCCTTTTTGGTATGCACTGTGGTAGTTGAGTGCAACTTCACACGCACAGACAAAAAAGAAAAAAATAGAAAGCTTCAGCATCAGCCTCTGTGTATAGAACAGGGAGTGAGGCACTGACTTCACCTCTGGGACAATGGAGCTGGCTTTCTGGTCTGTGATGTGGTAGTTGAGTGCTCCACCATTGTAACTTAACACATAAAGACAAAAACGAAAAAAATAGAAAGCTTCAGCATCAGCCTCTGTGTATAGAACAGGGAGTGAGGCACTGACTTCGCCTCTGGGACAATGGAGCTGGCTTTCTGGTCTGCGATGTGGTAGTTGAGTGCTCCACCATTGTTACTTCATGCATAGACAAAATAGAACATAAGAAAAGACATAAATATGATGTGCTACAGCTTTGGGAATGGTTTTCTTTATCAATCTTTATCAGTCACCAGATATAATTATACAGTCTGAGTTGACTTCAGTAGTCTGAGTTGACTTCAGTAGTGCGACAACCCAACAGACCAACCACAATTGTTCGCAATTACCGTAAGAGGTGGATATAATACCGGATATTCTTTTAGTAATAAAGGAGTAGAAACTCACTAAATCAAAACGATCATAAACAAGGTGCCTATAATATCGGATGCCAGTTAGGCGGGGGTTGGGTGTACAATAAGCGAGTGCTCACTGATAAAACCCCCAAATATTATAACTCTGAAAACTAGATTATACTGAGAGATGTTTATATATTCAGATATACAGTGAAACCCGTTTAGTACGAATTCCAGGGGAGAGGGCCAATTAACTCGTTGTAAGCATTGCTCGTTCAAACCATTTTATCGATTTTGGCAACCCTGACGAACCTATCAATCGGTCCTCACATCTACTGTGATGTGCGTGCTGGTAAAGTGTGAAAAAGACAGAAAAACGGAAACAACACACTTACCCAACAAAGCATGGTTGTAAGCCCAGTATCCTGTATCCATAGGGTTTTTAATGCCGATTACTAACGCTTTAAAACAGTTTATTAACACACGATAACATAAAAAACATAAAATCCACACACGCGCTTTAAGAGAAAGTTAAAATTTCCCCGAAAGTCACAAGATCAGTGCGCAAAGAGTGAGTCCAGTGTCGTCTGCTTGCGCTGCAGACACCCAAGTTGTTATATCGGCCAATCAGAACTCCGCTTACATATCGAGGGGTCAGTCAAGATGGCGATGCTGTTGCCAGTGTGTTCTCGTTCTAGCCAGGTAGTTGTGCAAGAAAGCTTGACTTTGGGATGGCGGTGTGGTTGTAAGTGCGTTCTCGTTCTAACCATGTAGTTTTTGCATAAAAGCTTGACTTTGGGAGTCAATAAATTGTACGTTATATGCAAGTTGCTCGTTGTAGCGAGCTCGTTGTATGCAGAATTATTTAACAAGGAAAAAGAAGGCTTGTGGTCGGGAATTTTGAAACCACTCGTTAAATACGGGCTCTCGTTTAAACCGTACTCGTACTAAATGGGTTTCCCTGTACTGAGAGATTCTATTTGTAAATATTGTAGAAAAACGGAAAACAGAGCACAAAATGGTGCATTCAAAGTCACTAGAAACATTTTTATTTTATTTTTCTGTTGCATTTATCAGTTCAGGCCTATTTTGCGGAATCTTTAAGTATACACAGACACAATGACAATTTAGACAAAAAGAGAAACACATGCCCAGAATTCAGTGGCAAAATGATGCTCTTCTTCCTGAATAAATAGGAATGAACACACACAAACACACACACACACACACAAGCCCCACACCCCTTACCCCACCCAACACACTGACACATAAAACCTATACATACACAAAATGCACAGCACAGCACAACTCTCCCTTGCCCCCCCCCCCTCCCTCCTTTCCCCCCACCCCTCAACACACACCAACCTGGAGACTTCACAGGGGAGACGACAACAGCCTGTTTAGGTTTTGCCTCAGGGCTGGTGGAGGAGTCGTCCCCCTGTCTCCAGGCCATGAGGGCCTGCTGGAAGGAGGCAGCGCTGTCGGCCTCATCGTAAGCCCCGTCCAGCAGAGACCCACTGGCACTGCGGATGGCCGCTTGACCACCGCCACTCCCATTGCTGGCCCCATTGGTAGTGGCACCAACTATGTTGTTTTGCTGAGATTGCTGTTGTAGAGGAAAAAAGAGAACGTTGAAAATCTCATAATCTTCGACTAAACTTTTTGGGGGTTCAATTTTATGGGGAAAAAGGGAAAGGTGAACATTGGTTTAATGATGCCATACAGATACAATTGATGCTGTACAGATAATATTGATGCCATACAGATAAAATTGATGCCATACAGATAATATTGATGCCATACAGATAATATTGATGCTGTACAGATAAAATTGATGCCATACAGATAATATTGATGCTGTACAGATAAAATTGATGCCATACAGATAATATTGATGCCATACAGATAACATTGATGCTGTACAGATAAAATTGATGCAGTACAGATAATATTGGTGCTGTACAAATATTGATGCTGTACAGATAAAATTGATGTCATACAGATAAAATTTATGTTGTACAGATAAAACTGATGCTGTACATATTAAAAAAAAGAGAAAAAAAAAGAAGAAAACTGAACATTAGTTTGAAGATTCCGAGCAGCTTAACTTTTTTTCCTCAATGTCGACATTGCTGTAATAGAATATTACAGGACAAAGACAAAGTTAGGACAAAAACAAAGTTGAAAAACTGATTATCTGCTGATAACTTCTTTTCTTTGACATTGTTAAGGAGAATAAAAGGACAAACTTACAAATCAATATTATGATGCTTTGTGGCTATGTATTTTTGTTCTGTAATGCTGAGAGTGCAGTAGGGAAAAAAGATACAGTTGAAAATCAGTTTATAAAGTTTTCAGATTGGTATATTTTTTTGTTTAATATGACAATGGCCTCTTATGCAGAATTTTGTTTGCATTTGCTATTTTAAAATTCTGTTACAATTTCAAAGTTGACTGTGGCGTGCAGATAAAAAGGATTCTACACTTTAAAATGCGTGAGCATATGCACACACACACACACACACACACACACACACACACACACACACACACACACACACACACACACACACACCACAGTCTCCACACCTTCAGCGTCACTTTCCACTAAGACAAGATGAAGCATAACTGTTCAACGATACCTGATAGTTTGAGTCCCTTGATGTTGATCCTACGCTAGCGGCTGACCTGTTTAAGACAACATCAAATCATCTGGATAGACTAATAGCCAAATCAACTTTGCAACAATTGATACATTTATGAACATTGATTCATCAAGTATCCAGGCGAAAAATCTGCCGTAAGAAAGTGAGAAAGGGATTCGTCAATTAAGTTACAAGATGAATGAAACCACCTCGGCCCACAAACACCGGAGTTAGTACACCGCTTAACTCATTCACATCCGAACGATTTTGATTTATTAAAAAAACTCACAAATCACTCCAGCCATACACACAAACGAAACATACATAAAAGGAGAAATGAAGGAAGATTAGGTGGTTTTTTACTTCAGGTTAAGACATAGGGAAGTGGTAGATCAGACTTTTTTATATATAGACTTTATATAGAAAAACTCTCTACACAGATTGGTTTCCCCACAACAAACCACTACAAAAGCAAAGTCAGAGGCAAAATTGTGGTCTAAGGGAGCAAAGGGAGTTTAGAAGTGACCAATGACCACAGATTTACTTCCCTTGAAGCAAATGCATCAAATTAACAGCTATCTATTAATTCCAGACATATATGGCCGGAAAGACTTGAATGAGTTAAATCTGAACTTACAACTTACTTTCTGTCAAACTCATCACTAAACTGAGTGGCACAGTGGTAGAGCGTTCGCCTCGTGTCAACTAAACCCGAGTTCGAACCTGGGTACAGAGGATTTTTCCTCTCACTTTGCACTAGGCCTTATGACCTGAACGTGGAGTCGTTCGGATGAGATGATAAACCGAGGCCCTGTGTGCCCATGCACTCAGCACACGTTAATCCCAGTGGCAACGAAAAAGTTGTCATTTGGTCAAAATTTACCCCCCTCCCTTTCCTTCCTCACCAGTCACACAAAAATTGCATGCAAACTTTATTTTATTTTATTTTTAAATCGCGCGATGCACTCTCCAGGTTGGAGCAACCCGAATTTCACAGAGACGCCTCTGTGACTATAAAGTACCTAATACTTAATACAACAATACCTAATAATAAATACCTATGACAGATATGCTGATTACTTTAAAATCAAACAATACCTGAGCTCTATTGTGCATAGTTACAGATACTTAGACCCCCATCCCTCCTTCTCACAATCTGCTACTTCTGTCTGTCACTTTCTCTACTCCAATCCTGATGGAGAATGTTCGGCTATACAGTCAACCCCCTCACGAATGGCCCTCTGATTTACGACCTCCCCTCTTTTAAGACCGAAATATGAATGACGGATCGTTTTTCTTCAAAACTTGCCTCCTCATTTACGACTCCCCCTCTAACGCGTTTTACGACCGTAAATCTTGTTGATTTTACGACCGATGCAACACATTCTGACAATTATCAGTCGCAAAAACGTATGATATCTATCCTTCTCGGCCTCAGTTCGAGCCGACGCACAGCTGGGGTACCACTGTTGTTAGCCAATGTCAATCTCTCGAGGGTCCGATCTCGCGAGGGTCCGATCTCGCGAGGGTCCGACCTCGCGAGATTTCTCTGCGCTAATTCAAGCTGCGCTAGGGCCTACTCCGGATGTTTCATTCAAGAATGGCGGAGAAAGCACAGTGTAGCGATGTGGGTAAAAAAAGGAAACGTGTGACGCTCACTCTTGAGCAATGATTTCAACATATATGAAAAAAGACATGAACATTTATTTGTTCAATTAATCTTCATCTAGTTTGTTCTGTGCTTAATACACCGTTTTGAAACTTAATCTTTTAGATATGTTTATCAGCCATAAATTAACTTATACACACACAAATCCTCTCTCTCTCTCTCTCTCTCAATCTTGATTGTTAAAAAAACCTTCTGGACTTTCCTGGTATTGTAGTACCTCCAGGATCATCCCACTATCTTTATTGTCATTAATGTCCCATATGTGCCTGTTCCAGGCCGGAGGATGCTAAACAAACTTTCGTCGTTTGTCTTTCTCTCTCTCTCTCACACACACTCTCTCATTACATTGTGCTTTTTTTCTATAGTTTTAACTGTAAAACAAGCCTGTACCTTGAACTGGAAGGGGGTGTGGGGCGTGGCGACAAGAACTGCCTAGGTCCTGTGGCCTGCAACATCAGCACAATGATCTCCGTGAAACTGTTTTTGTAATGTGCCACAAACTGGAATCAGTCATGGTACTGGACGAAAAAGGTGTTTTTTCTCTGAAAATATTTTGGTGGTTCAGATGTTGTCTCTTGGTGTGGTCAAGGGGTAAAGATTCCTTTACGGTGTGGTCAAGGGGTAAAGAGTCCTTTACGGTGATCAGGGGAAATTGCTCTTGAAGATGACTCCATAAAACTGTTAAAAATTGCAGAAAAGGGTATCTCCTTAAGCTTAAAACCTCCTCTGACATTCATTTAAGGCTTTACTTTAAGCTTGGCGAGTGTGTGTGGTTGGTTTTTTTTCCTCTCCAAGTGCATTTATTATTATCTATCATTATATGCTGCATGCGTGTATATTTATATGTATCTTGTATCTGCACCTTGTATTTCCCGGTCACTTTGTTTAGATTGTAGTATTATGAATTAGTATTGCGTGCATGTATTTTTTATATATTTTTGTACTGTATTTTTCGGACTATAAAGCAATACTTTTTTTTCCAAGACTCAGACCTTATAATGTGACTGATGAAATAGTAAGAAAATATAGTAACAAAATCTGAAATTTGGGTAAAGTTTGGGCAGTGCGCCTAATACAAAGGTACGCCTTATAGTCCGAAAAATACGGTATCTGTGAGGCGCTTTGAGCTGTTGTTTCAGGATATTGCGCCGTATAAAAGTCATTCATTACTATTATTATTATTTATTTACATTCACTTTTTTGGTTAATTCAGAGAATTCATTGAAAAGTACCATGCCTGAGGATGAAGCACAGTACTCCGACTCACTGAATCGAACCCTTAAAAGCTTGGTCAGAGAGAACATATACAGTGGAATCCTGCTATCTCAAAAGCACATCACTCAAAAAGACTGGGTAACTTTTTGGTCCCAGTTTAATCATTTTTATGCCTCAGGGGTCATTGGGCTAGCAACCCAAACTCTCTTCTCCTTTTTTCTTTTTTATTTCCTTCTCTTCTGCTTTTGCTTGTTGCTGGAAGTGGGGCCTGTTCCTTCCCGGCTGAACTGGGGGGGGTTTTGGTCTTAACCCAGTGCAAGCACTTAATCCTTTATCTTTTTATCTGTCCCTCTTCTGTCTAAGGCCTAACTTTTCAGTTTCTTCTCAGGCTTTGAGCCTTTTCTTCCGGCATAAGTGGTAGAACCTCCCGGTTCCGTGGCAAGATAATCAAAGAGTTGATTGTGGCCACGTACAGTGAAGAAGAAGATACCCAAAAGTTTTTTCATCTCAAAATATTGGCTCTCAAAATAAAACGTTGGTCCCTCCAGTTTTGAGTTAGCCCATTTCCACTGCATATAACCTTACTTACATGGAGAGGTATAGATCGATGTCGCTTCAGCGCCCCTTTCAAGTGGAAAGCCGCAAAACAGCCGGCACAGTAGTACTCTGAGCACTGAACACAGGTCTGAAACAGTCGAACATTCACCCAATTTAAGCAAGGTTTACAGGGTTGTTGTTGTTTTTCTATCTTCTTTCTCTAATTCTAATTCTCATTCACCTCATTTTTCTTCTACTTTATTCTCCGCCATCATCTTCTTATTCTTCTACCATCTACTTTTTCTTCTTCTTTTGTCTGTGAAAAGTGCACAAATAGACAGTCCATTCTCTACACAGCTGTTCCGTCGTACACAAAGTCAAGCTATTTAGTTAAAAGATTGAATCTAAAAATCTGTGATAAAAAAATAACACTAAGCATATCCCTATAAAATATTTTGGCTGTATGTTCTTAATGATATTCTAAACATATTTCTTCCATCAGATTAATTGTAAAAACTTTCTTTGTTGAGCAGTATCACGAAACATATTTAGTAGAAATCATTCGCTTAGTATCCCAAACATAAACAAAATCACCCGTGAGTGAAAATCTAAATTTCCACTGAATACAATTGATTGAGCCACATACTACAGCATATTTCTGACTGTTATTTATGAAAAGGTACTTATGGTAAACTAAAAATGGCTAAATATTCCTCCCAAAACAGCTGTGTCTATCACAAAAGTGTCAATGCATTGCAGATCCCTCATACTGATGCAAAGCTTCCTCCTTGCTGTTATCTGCTGGTTTGCATGCAGTCATAAAGCACTGTGCAAAAGGCACTTCTGTTGTTATAGTGACAGTGCAAACCTGGCATGGGCATATGCACACTTCTTTAAAGTGTACCTAATCAAAGACCGACTTGGTTCGACATCGTCCATCATTAACCCCTTCACTGCCAGATAAAAACAGAGAAATTATCGATTTTCTTATTATAAAATCCGAAAGAGATCAAGACATGTAAGACTCAATCTGAGAAAATGGTCTAGAGATGTATCTTTCCTGACTTGTCTAAACCAAAACGACATCATTCCAGGGCTATGACATCAAAAGTTATGACATCATACACCCCTAGTAGACATGGGCAGGGAAGAGGTTAAAGAGCAAAGACTCGTTTTCTGAAACAGGCAATGTAAATCACAAGATTTTCCAAGCACCTATGTCGCTAGTAGACAACACACATACTGCGTAATAAATAATATAAGATATTTTTCTTATATAACAGCCAACAAAAGGTGCATTTTGACATTGCTAAAAAAAAATCATATTTAAAAATATAAAAAAAATAAAAATCACACACACTACTTTAATTTTCTCAAATAAATTAAAACTTCCTATCTAGAATGACAGGGTAAACACACACAAACACATCAAATTGCCAGCTACAGAAATGCACAACATAAAACAATGTATTAACCCCTTCACTGCCAGAGGAAAACAGAAATTATCGATTTTCTTATTATAAAATTTAAAAGAGACCTGTTAGACTCAATCTTAGAAAATGGTGTAGAGATATATTTTTCCTGACTTGTCTAAACCATCATTCCAGGGCTATGACATCAAAAGTTATGAAATCATCAATAATATCACACACCAGTAGTAGTCACAGGATTGGGCAGGGAAGGGGTTAATAACGCTTTTCATTGCATAAGATGCTATGCATACTTACCATGGAGGCGGCTCTGTCTTCGCACTGGCCACATTTAGCTCCCTTGTTCTTGCTCTCCTGGACCGGATCGCTATTTGGGCTTCGTTCGGCAATGTATTTCATCGTACCAGGCCCGCTGTTGCGTCGGGGCAAATCTATCAAGTCAGCAATAACAAGCTCCATTTCAGATTGCAAAAAGAAAGTTCAGTCATCAATTAATACAAAAAAAGGATAACATTTCGAACGACATTTACTTCCAGTTTTTCCCTGTTAAACAAACATGATTCAATTACTAAAAAAGAAGCCTATTTTGCTCTTTTATGATCAATTTTACATGTGAAAATGTAGATGTAGCTACATCATACTACAAGATTAATCAACAACAACCATATTCAAAATGTCCTTTGCCGGTTACGCCCTGTACATGCCCCGCCCTGTACCTCCCTTCCCCCTCACATCTTAGGTCCCCGTCCTCCTTGTGACCTTTGGGTGATGTACCTACACACCCTTGACTGGGTGCAAATCGTTTTCTGGGATGCACACCCTTAATTGGTGGGGTGCACACCCTTAACACTGAGACATGTCTGCCACTCGGCGACATTTAAGCCCCACATGGCACATTTTGTGCTAGGATGTCCTTTACTTTTAGTATTAGACCCCCTCCTTTACCGGGATGTACACCCTTAATTAGTGGGGTGTACACCCTTAATGGGGTGTACACCCTTAACTCGGAGACATGTCTGCCGCTCAGCGACATTAAAATCCCAAGTGGCATAATTTGTACTGCAATGTCTTCTACTCTTCTTTTTACACACCCACACAAAATTTGGAGTGATTCTATACAGTATTTCACGAGATATAGGAGGGTGAAGAAAAACGGAAACATGTCTGCCGCTCGGCGACATTGTATTTCCGGGGGATAATTTACGTACGAATGTGTTATACTCTTAGTGTCACATCCTGACACAAAATCTGAAGGGATTTTGTCTTCTAGTTCACGAGATACAGCTTGGACAAGAAATATATAGCGCAAAGAAGGAAATTTTGGTTTTCAAGGTCACACGTCAAGGTCAAGATGGCGATAATGTATGCTCGGATGTTTTCTACTCTAGGTTATACAGTACCACACACAAATCTGTCAAGTACAAATTATGGCTTAAAACCCAATTTTTAGACCCCTACCACTTTCAAGGCCTACCGATCTCCCTGACCTTGACCTTGATCGGTATCCATCATCAGAACGGCCATAAGCCAAAGTACCTACATGCCAAATTTAAAGACTCTAGGACATATGGTGTGGAAGTTATGTCCCCTTACAGATTTTTGGTTTTCAAGGTCATACGCCCAGGTCAAGGTCACTGCGGTTATAATTTATGCACGGATGCTTTCCTCTCATGGTGACACACCACAAAACAAAATTTGAAGCAATTCGGTCAAGCGGTTCGGGAGATATCCTTGGGACAGACAGAAAAAAAAAGAGAAAAAACAACAACAAAGAAACACACACGAACGAAAACATACTCCTTTGCGATCGTAGATCGGCAAAGGACAATAAAATAAATCATTAACTGCAAAACCAGTCTGCTGAGCTCTGTTTTTGCTTTTAAATTAACTCCCCTATGAAAATACATATATACAATAAATAAAAATATAAAAAAATACACACACACCAAAAAATGTTTTCATAAAGTCAATGTAATATCATACCACCACAACTGATTCCGGACATTGGCACACTAGAAGGGGTACTAGACATGCATCACACCTTTGAAAGTCAATGAAATGTCAAAGTAGTAGTAGTAGTAGTAAGTAGGAACAAACAAGCCGTGAAGCTTTTTAGGAGTCCCATCATTTTAAACATTGGCAGGTAGTGTTTTGGTCAAGGTTTGGATGGTTAAAACATTTTCCTATGAAAATAAATGAATCAAAGCTTCTAAATATACTAACACATTTTGGAACTTCATCAAGACGATATTTGAAGATCACATTTTAACTCAAAAGGTAATTCATTCCACATAGCAACCTTAAAGGAACAACATTTAAGATGTAACAAGTTTGGACATTCTTGCTTCTACAGTGGAACCTCCCTTAAAAGACCTCCCATTATAAGACTCCCTCCCACATAAGACCTACTTCTCTGAGACATTGCCTTTCTTTGTAAATTATTAAAATTACCTCCCTTATAAGACCCCTTCCTTATAAGACCTCATTTTGGATGATTTTTTAAGGTCTTATAATGGAGGTTTCAATGTATTATTTTTCTTTACAAAAATTTGTATGCAAATAAATAACAATAAGTTCCCTTATAAGACCCCTCCCTAAGGAGACCTCAGTTTGGATGATTTTTTAAGGTCTTATAATGGAGGTTTCAATGTATTATTTTTCTTTTTACAAAAAATTGTATGCAAATAAATAACAATAAGTTCCCTTATAAGACCCCTCCCTTATGAGACCTCATTTTGGATGATTTTTTAAGGTCTTATAATGGAGGTTTCAGTATATTATTTTTCTACAATTTTTTTTGTATGCAAATAAATAACAATAAGTTCAAAGTAATGGATTGTTTGTTTCTTTTCTTTTTTTAACAGCATAGTACATTTATTGCATTTTATTAGAAAAAGAGGTGGAACTTTAGCTGTAGCAATACACTGGTTTATGGAAACATAATTACTTTGAAACATAAATATTATTTTGAATGTCACGAGAAAAAAATCAATTGAAACTGTTTCATGAGTATTAAAATGACATGAAAAACATAAATAAAAAGTTAGTAAATTAAAAATATTAATATATTAAACAAAATAATATCATGCAAAGTGGTTGTCATTTCACTTACCTAGTGGTTCATCTTTCAGCACCTTAACTCCCTTTTTCTTGGAAGTCTGCCACCACACACACACACACACACACACACACACACACAGACACATCATGGCTTTTGTTTCTTCTCTCTATATGAAATCTTTATATTTATTATCATATTCCACTTCTGGCATTTTGGTATGTTCAGAACCTCCCGAATGCTTTGGAGTTTCACTGTGTATCTCTTGTACAAAGCCACACATGGTTTATGGACAAAGAAATTCTGTCTCTGAATGTGCATGATGCATCCTCACATGCATGTATATATGTGTGTGCGAGCGTAAGAAAGAAAGACCATAAGCACGCACAAGTTACAATTGATGAGACTGGATAATACTAATTTTTTGGTACAATGGTAAGAGCATTTTCAAAAACCTTCGTATGCAAATAAGCACATGCATATTTTTCAATTTCTTCATTAAAAAATACTGAGAACAACACACACACACAAAAAGTATTAAAAAAGTATATTATTTGCTTATTCAATGTTCCATCTGGAAATAAAATTTTGACATGACTGGACTTGACACACACACACAAATCAAATATAACGCCAGGAGTTAGTCACATACACACACGCGCATGCACGCACGCACACATACATACACGCACACACACTCACATACACACTCTCACATAAACATCAATGCTAGTTTCTCACTTTATTGGTTTTGTCATGAAGCACTTCACTGGCATATTTTGTCAAGGTTCCTGTCTGCCCACGCTGCCAGAAACCCCCACCCTGTCTCCTGAAACAGAAGACGCCTTCATGCATTGGTTGAAATAAAACACAAAAACACAAACAAAACCCCCCCCAAAACTTTGAATAATAGTTTTTAAGCATAATTATGGATTGGGGTTAAAATTTGCATACCTCAATCATGTACCAAGGCAGACATAGGCGTGTTTGTAGTACAACATATTTGTATATTAGTTTACAAATGCACATGTCTCGTTCATACATACTCACAAAATTACATTTATATAAGCACACACACACACATACACACACATACATGCGTGTGCACACAAACAAACACTCACATGCTCGCGTGCGTATGCACACGTACACACACACATATACACACATACTCACACAGTCACAACACTCACATACAGAATTAACTAGAAACATAGCAAACACTCAGGTGTGCTTACGCAGTTAAAGGCACGGCCGGAGTATAAAAGAGGGGAAGCGCTCAGAGCGCGCCGCATTTGGATCCCAGCTGGCGAGAGAGACGGTTCGCCCTTCTTTGTTTCCTGTTGTGCGAGCCACCGCGAGGCAAAGCTTTTCTGGCGAAAAAGACCTGATCCCTGGGATCGGTTGTTTTCCCTTTAACAGAATATCCTTTCTGTGCTGTCCTTATCACCAAGATTGCTGACAATACACACAGAGACACACGCATGACACACTCACTCTCTTTCCTCTTTCTCTCTGTTCATGGCCATTTTCAGCTCCTTCAGTCTCTCCTCCATCTTTCTGTTCTCCTGCTCCAGTTTCTTGGTGGTGTCTTTGCCATTTTTCATGTTCCTGCAAAACGGAAGAAACAGAAAGGAAATTATGCTAAGGAACAATCTCTGTTTACTAGGAGCTGGTCTGTCTGTCTACTGGCTGATTATATACTGAAAATTAAAAGAAAAGTTACGGAAAGTCGAAATTTTAGGATTACAGTCTGCTAAGAAACAAGATTTGGAGTGTTTGTGGATTCCTAGAGGAGCTCTCTCTTTTTCTCTGTCTGTCTCTCTGTGTGCATGCATGTGTGCATGCATGTGTGCATGCACATATGTGTGTGTGTGTGTGTGTGTGTGTGTGTGTGTGTGTGTGTGTGTGTGTGTATGTGTGTGTGTGTGTGTGTGTATGTCTGTGTGTGTGTATGTGCGCATGCATACATGTACATGTGTGTATCTTTTTTCTTTCCAGGTGCTAAAGAAGTTCACACTACTTTCCTGCCTTCATCCAAAGTCGGAGTGTGGCTGCCCATGTGGCGGGGTAATAAAAAATGTTCACACACGTAATGTTCTCATCCCTAGCTGGTGCATCTGTACCATAGTGTTCAAGTGCTTCGGCTGTTGGGATGATCCCTTGAGTCTTTAAGCCAGGGTACGACAACAACAACTACTTTCTTGCCAATTGGCATGCCTATAATAAAACATGTCACCAGTTTTCATGTCATTTAAAACACCTCTAATTAGCAGTAATCAATCTACAAGTGTCATCAGATATCATCAAGTATACTGTACGTTTATCTCCAACATGTAGAGCTAGAGAAAGTATGACAAATGCATAGGAAAACCTAATATAATGGCAAATTGCTTTAAAGAGAGATTTTTCTTCCCAAATAACATCCCAACAGCTACTGATTCATATAAAGAAATCAGAATTTTAAGCCTTGCACAATCTTACTTCTTTTTATTACTAAATCAGTTTTAACACTAAATGCATGTTTTTCTTCACAAAACTGATATAGAAAGTGTTTTGGCTCTTTCTTTCTAAAGAATTGATTTTTTTTTTTAAAGCATAGAAAATATACGTTGGGCATGCATTGAATAAAATCAAAAGACGTACTCAAAGACAATAGATTTTTTTTTAATCACACTGAAACTATTGTACAAAATAACATAATAAACAAAAATGATTACGGTAATAAAGGCAATAACAAAAAGATGAGATACGTCACTACATGATAATGTGGCTCTAGGGAACAGTCATGTTTGAATTTTTTAAATACAGGGCTGACGGAGAGAAAAAAGACAGTAATGAATTCATTTTTTTTTTTTAAGTCCCCCGAAAGTCTGACACAAAAATGTATTATCAACATAACAAAAAGACTTGGGAGGAAAAAAGAAGAAAGAGAACAAGCTAATGACACAAACACAATCAATATATACATGTACACAAATCTTAAAGAAGCAATCCAATAAACTTGAAAGTCTGGTAGTGGTACAGAAAGATATTATCAACATAAGAACATTTGAAAACAGAGAGAGAGAGAGAGAGAGAGAGAGAGAGAGAGAGAGAGAGAGAGAGAGAGAGAGAGAGAGAGAGAGAGAGAGAGAGAGAGAGAGAGAGAGAGAGAGATAGAGACAGAGACACAGAGAGAGAGACAGAGACAGACAGACAGAGAGAGACAGAGATAGACACAGAGCTAAAAAAACAAAACCACACGCTATCACTATATGCAAAAATGTTAAATTTCTGATAATTTTCCTTCCTCTGAACTGTTCCTGATGTACTCAATAGATCCTCAAGAGTTTTCAAACAAATACAAATCAAGAAACATTTTGTTTCTATTTCTGATGATTTTCTACAGGTTCAGAAATTAACAACTACAAAAACAAAACAAAACAAAGGGGGAAATATCATACAGTAAGCATGAATTGTCAATGAAAATCAAAACATAGATTTAAGATAAATACTTACAGAAAAGCTGACCTTAAAGTGCAAGCATGAGAAAGAAAATCCAACATGTCTTAAATCTCTCTCTCTCTCTCTCTCTCTCTCTCTCTCTCTCTCTCTCTCTCTCTCTCTCTCTCTCTCTCTTATATATGTATTATGTCCAGAGGGCTGGATGCAAAAAAGCATGTTATTGCTTACTCTATTAACCTCTATAAATAAAATTCATTCATTCATTCTCTCTCTCTCTCTCTCTCTCTCTCTCTCTCTCTCTCTCTCTCTCTCTCTCTCTCTCTCTCTCTCTCTCTCTCTCTCTCTCTCATGATCTAAGAAAACGATATATCCCACAAACATTCTTCAATTATCCAAACCAGTTTCGTTTTAGCCTGGTTTTTGCTTCTACGAATGAGAGAATTGTGCGAAACCTATCAATTTATGTATATAAAGCTTTATACGTACGATCAGTCATGATGTCGTAAGAAATGTTCATTTTGTAAATAATGTTACAGTCAGTACTCTGTTATATTGTGTTATCCTGTACCCCTTCATGAGGGGCAAAGGCCTTAATGAATAACTTGAACAATTGTCATTGTCATTGTCTCTCTCTCTCTCTCTCGCTCTCTCTCTCTCGCTCTCTCTCTGCCTATGTCTTTCAGAAAATTAACCCACACTTTCTTTTGGTAACCATCCGCATTAACATGCGCACTACTGCTGGCCTATTCATTAAAATTGTTCACTGTCTCTCTCTCTCTCTCTCTCTCTCTCTCTCTCTCTCTCTCTCTCTCTCTCTCACACACACACACACACACACACACACACACACACACACACACACACACACACAGGGCAGGCCAAATTTGTGGAGTACATAATAGTATTACATTTTTTGTCAATAAGATTTTTGAACATATATGATCACATCGCCATCTGCCTGCAAAACAGACGTAACTCAAAATTGGTCATCTTCGATGTATTGGACTTACCAGTTGATCTAGACAAGCTACATCATCTAACAAAGCTGTAAAACAACAATTTGCAAAGATAAAACACTGATGGTGATGCTAAAGGAACAAAAAATGACGTGATGTGGCCTGAAATGACCAAAATATTGAGTTTTCCATTCCTCATGTGAAGTGACTTCATTCGACTTATGTCTGTATTGCATGCGGACGGCAACATGTAAACCCTTCATTGTAATTTGTTTTTAATGAAACAATCAGTATACACATTTTGTTACATTCAAGAAAAGTATCGAATCTGGCAAACAACTCAAAGACTTTTTTTTTAATTAACAGTAACAAAAGAATGCAACAATGATTCTTAATTTTAAATCATATGAATTTTTGCTATACCCAAAAAAATTCTCAATACTTACTGGGCTCTAAGTTTTACGGACACATCCTCTTTGCGTCCTGATAAATTGAAAGACGACATGGTAATCGTTGTGATGATAAGAAACTGAGAACACTTGCACTTCAAACTTCTACATCGCCATCTGAAAAAAAAATATGGTATCCAAGTATTATCTCTACCCCTTCCCCTCCCATTTTCTTCCAACATTTTAAATTAATAAAAATGTGGTAAATGCAGTAGGATGAAGAATCAGGATATAAGAACCAAAAGAGGGCATAAGTGAATACGTTAAATGTTGTTGTTGAAAAGACATTACAAGGAAGTAAGGTAATTATGTAAATACTTTAGCACAATTTGTCCTCTGTCTTTGGCCAAGAAGGCAAGATCTTTTTTTTTTTACTGATTTCTTCTTCTTCTTCTTCTTCTCATCTTCCTTCCCTCACACACACTCTCTCCATCTCCCTCCCCTTCTTTCACCAGGCAAGGCAATAAGATGTGTTTTAATCACTTGGGAAACAGAGCTCTTCTAATACGTCAGACCAACAATGTTCCAACATGGAGAGAGAGTCAAGTTAAATCAATGATAGGCCTTCTGTCCGAATCATGTCGGAAGATGGGCAAGGGGTGGCAGATGAATAATATCATGAACACAGAGAAAGAGAGAGAGGGGGGGAGAGAGAGAGAGAGAGAGAGAGAGAGAGAGTGTGTGTGTGTGTGTGTGTGTGTGTGTGTGTGTGTGTGCATGTGCATGTGCGTGTGAAGGTCAGGTAGATTAAGACGACTAGGCCTCTCGGCCTCTCAAGCGTCTTTTCTTTTTTTTCTTTTCCTTTTTTGGGGGGTTGGCACAGCTGTGACGGTTTTGGTAGACTATTCGTCATACTGGTATTTTAATTTACTAAGGTTTGGGTCTTTGTCCAGGAGGTTTTTGAATTTGTTAGTATCAGGTGCAAGTCCTCTCAGTGAACTTGTGAAGTCCTCTCAACTTGAGAGTATGTGCACTTATAATGCCATACAATGAATTCAATTCCATGTAATTGAGACAACTTACAATAAACTTAATCAAACAATCAATAATAAACATCCTCTCAGTCATTAACACATGATAAAGTGGTTTTGTTTCTAATTCAGTACCATAAATCTTGCAGTTGCACACAAAAAAGTTGATACAAATGAAAAATATGAGCACAAAAGGAAGAGATAGTACTGCAGCTGTAAGGAAAACTGTTCCCAAATGTTTGGCTATTCTACTAAGTAAAAACACACACACACAAAACAGAAGGGGAATGAAATTTATTAGAATTTTTTTTTTTTCTAACAGAGTCACCCAATATTGGAACAACCTCCCTGCACATACTAAACTGGCCTCAGATACTAACAAATTCAAAAACCTCCTAGACAGTGATCCAAAAATTGCCCTGTTAAAGTACATCCATGATTAGTGCATCAATATGGATGCTAAAAACCGCCACAGCAATTGCCAAACTAACCAAAAGGAAGGACGCATTGAGAGGCTGCAAGGCCTGGTCGTCCAAATACCTGACCTGACCTGACCTGAAATTGTCTGTAACTTGCAATATGATGAATATCAACACTTGTAGTTGTACAGATCAATTAATAACTAAATTATCAATAAAATTAAAATAAGTGACAACCCACAGTAAACAGCAATGTATGTATAAACAAGCCTACCATTCCTTTCAATTTCATATATTCCAGTTTTGTTTTACCAGCTTATAACTCAGTATATCGATCTACGATCAGCTGCACTTGAAGTGGTACTTGGAATCAGGAATGCAACGATTCATGAGAAAAGCGTCAAAAAATAAAGCTTGCGTTGGAAACGAGGTGTTGTTAGCCAGACCAATCCCGGAAGATGATGACAGATGCAACCCAATCCCACCACCAACCCAGACAATTACAGACACGAGAAGGAAAGGAAAAGAACAAGCAAAGGCGTGTTTGCTTCTTACCGGCTGCGTCCTCAGTAACCTGCGTAAACAACAAAACAATCTTATCAACTCCCGTTCCACTTCTCGCGAGAGATTTGGAGAGCCACAAAAACGTCGCTTTGCCCAAAACAAAAACAATAACAACTTATTGTTTTGCAGGATGCGTATGATGATCTTATTCATGAGATCCTCTTTATGCGTTTTAGATATGAATCGTCGTCGTGTTTTATTGATCAGGAATTGATCCAGGCCTCACAAAGCCGTCAAAATACTGGTCTATGTGCATATGACCTGATACACTGCCAAGCATTTTTCAATTACACATTGTTTTGTATGTTTCCATGGAAACTGATCAAAACATTGGCTGGCTGGCTCAAATTTTGCCCGGGGAGGATGCTAGTGCGCGCGCGCGCGTGTGTGTGAAGTGTAGGCCTAGTGCGCCTACTTGTGCACACATAGGGCGATGTGTGCGTATGTCAGTGAGAGAGAGAGAGAGAGAGAGAGAGAGAGAGAGAGAGAGAGAGAGAGAGAGAGAGAGAGAGAGAGAGAGAGAGAGAGAGAGAGAGAGAGAGAGAGAGAGGGGGGGGGGGGCATAGCACCCAGGTCAGGCGCTCAGGCTAGAGCCTGGCCATTTTTTTCATTACAAAACACACCACATGCGCACGCTAGCGCGCATACACACACACACACGCACGCGCGTGCACACACGGACACTTCTTTGATGTGAAAAAAGCTTACGACCAAGTATGGCACTATCGACTATTACAAAAACTACAAAATCACAATGTTACAGGTAATATGTATAACTATATAGAAAATTTCTTATCAGATAGATTTATACAAGTAAGAGTTGGAAGTACATATTCAAATCCCAGAGAACTTCAGATGGGTCTTCCACAAGGTTCTGTTATTTCACCTATCTTGTTTAATATATTGATAGCAGATCTACCAAATAATATATCTAAAGACACAGTCTTAGCTCAGTACGCAGACGATATCTGCATGTGGATGAAGGTAACAATGAAGCGTAAAACTCCACTTAGATCCTTGAACAATACCAAAAAACTATATCAACGTGAATTAGATAAAATAAATACATTTATGAGAGAAAATGGTTTAATTTTATCATTAGAAAAAACACACATAGTACTTTTTAATTCGGGATGCAACCCAGAACAACTTCCAGTTTTTACCATCAATGGCACAGTAATGAATTATACGCAGAGTGTGAAGTTTCTGGGTGTTTTCCTTTCATCAGAGTCAAAACTTACTTGGAATCAACATATAGATTACATATTAAACAAAGCAAGAAAGGCTTTAAATTTTCTCAAAATTATAAGTAAACAGCGTTGGGGACAAGATACAAAAGCGCTTCTATGTCTTGCTAATTCTCTTGTACGATCTCGATTAATTTATGCTCAGGAAATTTTCTTTAGTGCTCCAAAATATTTGTTAAGCAAACTACAATGTATCGATTGTAAAGCCTTTAAACTGGCACTTGGGGTACCAACCCATGCTTATAATCTAGGATCATATAAAGAAGCAGGTATTCTACCTCTCGATGAATATCGAAAGCTTTCTGCTGCAAAATTTGTATTAAAATCAACAGTAGGCTATATGACACATTTTGTAAAGAAGAAGTTAAGTTAGATACTGAACATGATTTTGTTAAACGAGCTAAAACAATTCAATCTTTGCAACCAATTAATTCCTTTGTCTCCGATATTATTAATTGTAAAGAATTAAAAAATAAAGAAATTGCAGCTAAGCCATCTTTTTCGCCAGTACCGCCTTGGGAACAAATTAAACCTGCTTTTGATATTGATCATACAGATGTTAACAAAAGTCAATCTCCAAACATATTAAAAAACTTAGTTAATTTACATATGGAAAGTTGTTATAGTGGATGCATTAAAATATACACAGATGGGTCTGTTCTTCAAAATGGGAATACAGGAGCAGCATTTATAATACCCTCGTTAAAAATAGAGAAACGATATTATATAGGTAAATATTATTCCATTTTTACTGCAGAATTGTTAGCTATTTTAATGGCATTACAATATACCGCAGAATTACCTATAAATGCTTGTAAAAT
>CM065681.1:18426833-18489333 GCA_017654935.2 Phymorhynchus buccinoides | reverse complement strand
TTGTTTTCGTAAATCTCATTTGGACACCTTCTAAATGATCAATATGTTTTCTCAAAAAGGGACACCAGACAGGATTTCCATACTCTAATAAGGGGCGTACTAATGTTTTATAAAGAGGTAGCATAATTTCCTTTGATTTATTAGTGATTGTCTGATTAGTAGTCCAGCAGTACGGTTTGCCTTTTTAACAGTATTGTTGATGTGTGGTTCAAAAGATAGTAATGGATCAACTATAACACCAAGATCTTTCAGTCTCCGCATCTGTGCTCTCAAGAACCCTTCTGACACCACCATCATTCATAAAATACTCATGCATTGGGTTCTTTATTCCAAGATGCATCACCTTGCATTTTTGACAATTAAAATTCATCAGCCACTCCCCTGACCAATCAACCAAAGAGTCAATACACTTCTGAATTTTTTCTTTTGATTCCATATTATCATTTACTGTGGAATAGGCTTTTGCATTATCTGCAAATATTTTAACTTCACATTCAACCTTTTCTGGCAAGTCATTTATATAATAAATAAAAAGGGTAGGGCCAAGGACACTTCCCTGGGAAACTCCACTTGTAACTTGTATTTTATCCGAACAAGAATTATTAACATTGACATACTGAGTACGTCCATGTAGAAAATCTTCTATCCAAGATAACAGGTTGCCATTTACACCATAACCTCTTAGTTTATGTACAAGTCTCTGATGTGGCACAGTGTCAAAAGCTTTGCGTAGATCTAAATAAACAGCATTAATGAATTCAAAAATCTTTTGAACGAAAACCCAAATTTGATAACAAAATTTAAATGTTTTGATGAATAAAAAAAAAATATATATATATATATATATAAAAAAGCCATTCTCTTAAAGATTTATCTTTTTATTAGTTTTTGATTTAAGAGACGCAAACCACTAAATAAATTATGACAAGTCAAATTCATCGAGAAGGGGCGTAATAAGGGCCGAGAGGCCTATGCATAGCCCTACATCTACCTACCTACCTAGCATCAACGGGCACACCATCATCCAGCGAGGACATCCAATCATTAATCGTCACTAACAACTGTGTGACACACGAGCATTGCATTTTTGGGGGTGGAATTCCATGCCCCAGCATTTTGAGACAGACTTATAGACAGACAGAAAAGAAGGAAGACAGACAGACAAACATCGATACAAAGGAAGACATCCTTGGCGGAGAGGATAAGGGCAAAAGTAGGTTTATTGGTGGAGACGTTTTGTATGCTTTCTTTAAGATTATTAAATATTTCTGTTAATAGACAAAAAGATAAGGAAAGACAACCGCTATTCTACTCCATACTTATTTTCATCATTTTAACATTAGCTTTAATCGTATCCAACGAGAAGAAACAAACAACAGTTATAGCATTGTTATATTAAAATATCAAGACAATAGCAATGGCTTATTTTAACACCTAAATATTGTTTTTGAACATTGGAAAAAAAAAGTAGCAGCATTTATCTCCCCTAGGTCAGCCATATTGTGTGTATGGCTTCACGTAGACCGACTGGTTGATCAATACATACGATACATTTTGATAACACCATGCCGTCTATAGACGTCAATCCTCCGCTGCAAACGGAGGAACCAAAAAATGAAGAGACAACTACTCTCAACAAACCTTCTATTGGAATCATTTACCCCCCACCTGAAGTGAGGAGTATCCTTTCAGTTTCTCTGTCATCGAGTATGGCCTGTCGGCTGTCGCAGTCAAAAGTGTAGCTCGTGCAAATCTGCCGCTCGCTACTATGAGAGTGTGTATTATAATTTATATATATATGCGACATGGTTCAAGTAAAGAAAGAGTGAAATTTGTGGTTGTCGCAAATACACACATAGTATTAGTAGCGAGCGGCAGATTTGCACGAGCTACACTTTTACATAGGAATACATAGGATGATGTCCGACTGCAGGCCAGCCTAGGCCTCTTCTGTCGGCTCCGAGGTAGTATTTACTTTGATAGTTTGATCGTGGTCGGCATTGTGTTTGAAGGGTTCGTCCCTCCACAATTTATCCAGGCGTGCTTCAAAAGATTGAACTGATGGCGCATTCACTACATTGGCTGGCAGATTATTCCACACATCTACACTACGGCAAACAAAAGAGTTCTTTCTTAGGTTTAAATTTATCCGGTGTTTTGCCACTTTGTATTGATGACCACGAGTGTATTGCTCTGAATTATGCAGTGGTATAAACTTAGACACCTGGCTGTCGTATTTTCCAGTGAGAATTTTATTCATTTCAATCATGTCTCCTCTTGCTCTTCTATATTTTAGTGTTGGCAGCCCCAGTTTCCTCAGTCGTTCTTCATAATTTAGGTCTTTCAGTCCTGGTACTAGTCTTGTCGCTCTTCTCTGAACATTCTCTAACACAATTTGTTGTCTCTTATATAGTGGTGACCAAACTTGATTTGCATATTCTACATGGGGTCTAACCAGTGACTTGTATAGTAGTAGAAACGTACGTTCGTTCATAAACTGGTATGTTCTTCTGATAATTCCCATGATAGCGTTAGCCTTGTTGACCTTATTATTTATATGTTCGTCAAATTTAAGTTTCTCGTCTATAAACACTCCAATATCTTTTGACTGCGACATGACCTAGACTGAGACGCCCAAAGGAAAAAAACAAAGGCTATATTCTAGGAACGACGGAATTAGGTCAAGCCGCAGCGATTTTTCTCGTTGAAAATCCGAACCGTGATTTTGGCCATGTGCCAAACGGTCACTTCCTTTGCTTGTTTTTATTGGTGGTTATTCTTGGCGCTGACCATCCGAGTTTCTTTCTTTCGGGAAGCAGACACCTACTCGGTCATTCGGGAACGATCTTTTTTTACGCGAAGACGGACGATCGCGAGAGACAAGCGATCCAATATTTGGGTCCAATTCATTCGTTTATCATTTCTGAACGGTAATTACATAATTCTTTAAAACAAATGCGCAGTTACATTTAATTATTTTTCTACAAGTACACCAAATTTGGTGCATCTACGATAAATCTCAATGCTGCTCAAGGTCTCCACAAGTCGGGAGGTGTTACGTCGAAGCCTGTCCGACATGTTTTCTGTCATGCTCACATTGATGTTGCGATCTTGTGAGTCGCACAAAAAGCTTAGGCCTAATCTGTCTAATGTTTGGGGTTGATGTTGCCCCTTTGAATAAGCTTTATTTTGGTACCAATGCTTTGTTTATTGGCAAAAAAAAGAAAAAGTTATGGCTGTTTTATTCATCCAAACATTAATACGGTAAGGGCCGGTAACCTTGATCAAAATTTTCTTATATAGCTCATGTAAAAAAAGCTATCATTTTAAAACGTCGTAACTTTCTCAATTTTTGACCGATTTTGATCATTTGGGTATCATTTTAAAGGTCTTGTCGGGCTCTTTCCATTGACATAAATTGCGTTAGGATTTGACAAAAAGTAAATATTATTTTTAATTTTTATAACCTCCCTACTATATTCACATTTATGCCCGTCAAGAACGATAATCTGTTGACTGAAAAAGCAATCGCTATGTTCTTTTCTGTTACTAATTATCGTTCTTGACGGGCATAAATGTGAATATAGCCAAAACAAATCAGTTGCAGCACTCAGACCATGTTCAGGGATAGTGAGTAGTGACTCATCCTAGTCAAACTTTTCGTCAACAAATGCATTTTCGTATATTTAATAACGCATCTTGGTTAGGAATATGTCGGAGTTACTTGTAGGTTTTCTTAAGACATTTTTTGCGTCCCGTGATTGAGCCCCGTACACGTAGCCTGGAGGATGTGACATACGGGCTCATACCCCTAGCCTCTGCAAAATAAAAATAGCTGCATGTCTTCTTCTCTTGATCGTGGTTAACCCACGATCAATGAACTGACCATTCTGGTTCCTTTTGGAGAACAAAAAAGACATCACAACTGCCTATTCAGTATTCAATATGTCGTTTGAATCCCCAGGGACATGACTCCTTTAAATTGGTCTGTGGTTAGCAATGACTGTTCAAGCTGTCTACTGCCAACTTAACACAGTGTTGTAAGCTGAAATCCTTGAAGAACTTCGTAGGCGAGTTGTAATTTTCTCGGTACCATATTCTCTGTACATGTGGGTTATCTCCCCTCTCTCTCTCTCTCTCTCTCTCTCTCTCTCTCTCTCTCTCTCTCTCTCTCTCTCTCTCTCTCTCTCTCTCTCTCTCTCTCTCTCTCTCTCTCCATTGTGTGTGTGTGTGTGTCTAATCTTTCAGTCTTTGTGTCTGTCTTGCTCTCTCTAGAAGAGCTCTCTCTCTCTCTCTCTCTCTCTCTCTCTCTCTCTCTCTCTCTCTCTCTCTCTCTCTCTCTCTCTCTCTCTCTCTCTCTCTCTCTCTCTCTCTCTCTCTCTCTCTCTCTCTCCTCCTCCTCCTCTCTCTTGTCTTTTTCTGTATGACTGTCTGAAAGGGTGGGGGAGGGGGGCATGCTCTGGAAATCCTTTTTTTGGAGTGCCAAAAAATGTGGTTTCTGGTTTGTGTGGTGCCATCAAATGTGGCTTCCAGTTTGTAGAGTGCCGAAAAATGTAGCTTCCGGTTTTGGTAGTTAATAATAATAGCTGTAAAAAAGCTGGCATGAAATCCAGGATGAGAAACCTTAGGAAAACATCAATTGCAAGTTTTGTTAGCAATACCAATTGTGTGCTGAAACTTTGGTAGCCCGCCCACCCACACACACACACCCCCACACATACACATGCACGGGATAGACCTGCTGTATCGCAGGCCCGATATGTCCCACGGGACTGGCCCCACACATATATATATACACATACAGTGATACACATTTGGCATACACATACAGTGATACACACACAAGCGCGCAAACGAGAGAGAGAGAGGGGGGGGAGAGAAAGACAGAAAGACAGAAACAGAGAGAGACTGAAACGAGTGAAAGACGACGGACAGAGACAGAAAGATACTGTAAGACGATGGACAGACACATAACACTAGTGAGAACAAAGGACTTTCCATATATTTTGTTCTCCTTTATTTGTGATAATAGAACTAGAAGTCTAGAACTTTGTTTTATAAGTTTATTAATATTTTTTAAAATATTGAATTCATGAATGTTTAATGTCTTCTATGTGCAGACCCAGAAGCTCTTTTCTTCAGAGTGCTCAGCTCTTTAGTAAGTTACATAACTTCATAAGAAATTAAGATTATATGCTTGCTCAGTTGCGGAACAATCAGTTCGACTTGGAATTTGGATTGACCTTTCATACTTAAAAAGATTTCATGTGCCTACTATAAAAATTGTATTGCCTATTGGAGTTCTGATTTTGCAAAGCTGTAGCATTTGGTCATATTTTATAAGTCCAGAAAATTAATATTTTTTATTACCCTTTCATCGCAAACAATTGAAGCTTAATTTACATTTATTGATTTTTGTGTAAAAGCGTAACAACTTAGATTTAAGTCAAAACTGAGAGGCAGTAATGAAGAAAATTTAACTTAATTCTCATAGAAGTTGGAACTTCATGATTTTGTTTTAGAACAAAATTGATGTCTTTGGATTTTCTATATTATTTTAATCGAGGATTTGTATTTTTGCAAAGGTAAGTATGATGACATGGGATTTTTGTAGTTGACTGTTTTAAACATTTTTTCTGTGCTTGAACAAAACCTGTTGCTAATATCTAGTCTTTAACCCAGCTTTTAAGACATTGTCGACAAGACCGCCAGCTTTGTCGCCAGAAATGGACCCGAGTTTGAGCACCGCATCCGGCAAAACGAAGTGAACAACCCCAAGTTCAACTTCCTGAACCCCGCCGATGCTTACCATGCCTACTACCAGCACAAGGTCAAAGAGTTCAAAGAGGGCAAAGGTCAGACTGGGAACATATTCCTTTGTTTAACTTTTCGACTGGTACAGACATTTGACGCAAAACAAAAATAATAAATTACCCTGTAAAATATGAAAACAAGAAGTACACAGATATTCACAAATGTTTTAAAGTGTATGAGAACAAAACTTAAAGGGAGAAAGTACAGGTTAGCCTAAAAACAACACCACCCAAATGAAGCAATGCCCTAAGAAAGAAAAAAAGCATAAAAAGGACAAAAATTGTGGAAGAACTCCTCCCCCCCCCCCCCCCCCCCCCCCCCCCCCCCCCCCCTAAAAATAATAAATTGCAAAATAGGCTGGATTGCTGAGATTTTTGTTGCATCTGTAATTTTAGTAGAACATTTTAAATGGCATCCCAGAGTTGTTCCCTTTTACATCATGATGTAATTTCCAAAATTGTCGTTAAACTTGAGTGATGCTTTCAAGGAAGGGTGGTGATAGACAATTTTTGTTAATAGTTCAGCATAATTAGATTTTCAGATTCTAAATTCTTCATTAAATTTGTAGTTTATCTAAATGATTTTATTTTTAACGTTATGCTATGCTGGAGGGTATTTTTTTAGGTAATATTTGCTCTAATAGTAATACAATTGGGCATTTGCCATGGTGGTCGTAGTGTAGACTAGACATAGTGTCTGACTACACTTTTGCCTGTAGTTGTGTGACCTCTCTTATTCAAAACCTTTAATTTAAATTCAATTGTCCGCTTGTCCGTGGCAAATGGTCAATTGGTTTCTATGTTAGCAACATTGAATGACGTTTGAGTGACATTAAAAACTCGACCTCGAATATTAATTTTGTTTTTGTTTCGTATTTTCTCTGCAGGTCAAGAGCCATTGGCCCCTAAGGTATGTTTTTGTGGGTTTAAAAAAGAAAAGAAAGACAGAATGAGAGAGAGAGAGCAGGGCTGCCTACCATCCCCCCTAAGGGGTATTTGTCCCTGGAAACAGTTACAAATGGCACCCTGTCCCTGGAATCCACTTTTTGGTCTGCTGTCCCTAGAATTAGAAATTGAGTAAAATCAAAAGTTGAGCAGTCACTTGTCTTGTTACTATACATGTTAGCTTACCTTACTATTGAACACAGGAACACTCAAAACAGCATACACTTATTGAAATTTCTTCTAGCAATCTTACTTTTCTTAGCAAACATGTTACACGTACATTTATGAACACCAAAGGATCTTTAATAATATTGAAGCACATTGGCACCGAAAATCCAGACACAAAAACCAAGCTTGCTAGATTGCGAATTATGTTTGTTTTGACCATGATGCATGACATTCACATTGCGATGTTTGTCCCTGGAAATAAATCTGTCCCTGTTTTTTAAGCGCTTTGTCCCTGGAAATTGCAACAAGGGGTAGGCAGCCCTGAGAGAGAGAAGGGGTGTGGGGCAGAGGGAGAAGAAACACAAAAGGGATATAACAAGTGGTCGTGATTTTTATGTAATTTTAAAACGCTCTTTGACGCTATTATAGCCAACAAATCCTTGACAAAGGGCAGTCCGTCTGAAATATCGGTTGAAATCTATAACTTGCTCGTTTTTTTGTTCGGGTGTGTATTTTGTAATCTTTTTTTATTTTTATGAAAATGATATTATAACTGCCACATCAGATTTTATGGGGAATATCAAAGCATGTGCTGTTATGCTTTTTGTCTGCTTTTGCGTTAAAGGTTCTCTCTTGTGTATGTATGTGTGAATGTGTACATTTATCTACAATGTGCCTGTCTGGTATGCAGGCCCAGCTCTTTCCTCTGAGATCTGCCCCAGAACCAGTCAAAATCCCTGAAGTGTTCATTCCAAAAGACCCTCCGGCTGAGTTCGAGTTCATTGTTGATCCTCCTTCTATTTCGGCATATGAACTGTAAGTATTGGTTTGATGAACATCTATGGTTAAAACCATAGTATCTTTATCAATACCCAGAAAATGGCCCTTTTGTACCTATGTTCCTTTAATCAAAATAAATGATAATTAGCAGAATTTATATAGCACCCATCCTACTATGTAGGTTACAGGGCACTTTACACATGACAATATTTGAGTAATTTATGGAAAATAGTATAAGCAGGAAAGGCAGTATCTTTAAAAAACATACTTTTTTGCTGAGAAAGTCAGGTTTAGGGTTTTAGAAAAATCAAATACTTTGTTGTTGATTAAAAACCTAAAAGACAAAAAAAGTGATTTGAGAGTCAAGCCGACAAGCTTTGTGTAAGAATCCTTTTTTTTATATTGTATTACTGACACTACTGAAGATAGAGTCAGGGAATGAAAATGAACAAAGATATTGCCTGCATGTGTCAGGAATGGGTTATACAGTCACACAGCATCCTTAGCTCATTCCGCCCTGCGCCTGACAATTTGTCGGGCTCCCTAGTGCAACTACCAGCGCCTGCACCCGACAAACTGTCGGGCAGAGACCTCTATTTACTTTCCTTATCAATCTAGAAACTATTAATGACTAAAATATGTTTATTCTGAAGCTATTTGCGTCCGAATGATCGCTAAACTCGTTGCACGATTTTAAATCATTTGCAAGCACTTCATTGTTGTTTTTTGTGTGTGTTTTGTAATAAAATTAGTACCTCTCTCTCAGAACCTGCAGGCTGGGAGTGCAGTCTGCAGGGCAAATGGACAGAGTGCACACAACACAACAAGCACCGTCAGCATTGGTTTCTCTTTAAGTATATAGTATAACTACCTAGTGATGATTGATAATCCTTGATGCGTTGAACTAAGACTTTGATTTCAACCGCTTGAAGCCCACTAGCTGGGTTTTTTTGGCCATAATTGATGTAATTGTAACCAATAGCTAATGACTCCAGAATTAAAACCAATGAAAGACAGGTTGTACCAACTGGTAAAAATATGAACAGTGAAAATTGCAGGATGTTGGAAACTAGCGCTTTGTGTTTTGTTTTACGCAATTGTTTTGAACCTTTAGAACTGAACTTGAGTCATGCCTTTGGACCAAATATTTTCTTTGAAAGGACCAATCCAAATGTTTTTTTACTTGTCAGGGATGTGGTGAAGCTGACGGCTCAGTTTGTGGCGCGCAACGGTCGCCAGTTCCTGACCACGGTGATGCAGCGGGAGCAGCGCAACTACGTGTTTGACTTCCTGCGTCCCCAGCACAGCCTGTTCAACTACTTCACCAAACTGGTGGAGCAGTACACCAAGGTCAGTCACCAGCAGGGAGTGGCAAAGGGAGGTTGTAGCTGTGCCTGTAGCATGAAGCCTGTTCAACTACTTCACCAAACTGGTGGAGCAGTACACCAAGGTCAGTCACCAGCAGGGAGTGGCAAAGGGGGGTTGTAGCTGTGCCTGTAGCATGAAGCCTGTTCAACTACTTCACCCAACTGGTGGAGCAGTACACCAAGGTCAGTCACCAGCAGGGAGTGGCAAAGGGAGGTTGTAGCTGTGCCTGTAGCATGAAGCCTGTTCAACTACTTCACCAAACTGGTGGAGCAGTACACCAAGGTCAGTCACCAGCAGGGAGTGGCAAAGGGGGGTTGTAGCTGTGCCTGTAGCATGAAGCCTGTTCAACTACTTCACCAAACTGGTGGAGCAGTACACCAAGGTCAGTCACCAGCAGGGAGGGGCAAAGGGGGGTTGTAGCTGTGCCTCTAGCATGAAGCCTGTTCACCTACTTCACCAAACTGGTGGAGCAGTACACCAAGGTCAGTCACCAGCATGGAGGGGCAAAGGGGGGTTGTAGCTGTGCCTGTAGCATGAAGCCTGTTCAACTACTTCACCCAACTGGTGGAGCAGTACACCAAGGTCAGTCACCAGCAGGGAGGGGCAAAGGGGGGTTGTAGCTGTGCCTGTAGCATGAAGCCTGTTCAACTACTTCACCCAACTGGTGGAGCAGTACACCAAGGTCAGTCACCAGCAGGGAGGGGCAAAGGGGGGTTGTAGCTGTGCCTCTAGCATGAAGTCTGTTGTGTTCACCTACTTCACCCAACTGGTGGAGCAGTACACCAGGGTCAGTCACCAGCAGGGAGGGGCAAAGGGGGGTTGTAGCTGTGCCTCTAGCATGAAGCCTGTTCACCTACTTCACCCAACTGGTGGAGCAGTACACCAAGGTCAGTCACCAGCAGGGAGGGGCAAAGGGGGGTTGTAGCTGTGCCTGTAGCATGAAGCCTGTTCAACTACTTCACCCAACTGGTGGAGCAGTACACCAAGGTCAGTCACCAGCAGGGAGTGGCAAAGGGAGGTTGTAGCTGTGCCTGTAGCATGAAGCCTGTTCACCTACTTCACCAAACTGGTGGAGCAGTACACCAAGGTCAGTCACCAGCAGGGAGGGGCAAAGGGGGGTTGTAGCTGTGCCTGTAGCATGAAGCCTGTTCACCTACTTCACCCAACTGGTGGAGCAGTACACAAAGGTCAGTCACCAGCAGGGAGGGGCAAAGGGGGGTTGTAGCTGTGCCTCTAGCATGAAGCCTGTTCACCTACTTCACCCAACTGGTGGAGCAGTACACAAAGGTCAGTCACCAGCAGGGATTGGCAAAGGGGGGTTGTAGCTGTGCCTCTAGCATGAAGCCTGTTCACCTACTTCACCCAACTGGTGGAGCAGTACACCAAGGTCAGTCACCAGCAGGGAGGGGCAAAGGGGGGTTGTAGCTGTGCCTCTAGAAGGTGCACCTTATAGTCTGAAAAATATGGTAATTAATGCAAGTTCGGGGAGTAGAGGCAAAATCCACAGGTTTGGCAATAAAAACTATCTTCTGTTACATTTTTTTGCATTTATTGTTGTTTGGATTGTGTGCAGATTCTTATTCCGCCCAAAAATCTGAAAGAGAAACTTTCGACAGAATCTCAAGGGTACAAAAAAGTAAGTTCATGCTTGGTCATTTTTCTATGCTTGGGGGTTTGGGGTTGAATATCTTTATTTGTAGTTAGCCAATAGGGGGATTGGTTTCGAAACATGCAAATGCTGTGCCAAGCATCCAGTATCAGAGAAAGAAAAATGAAAATGTGATACCAAAGGACATGTGGCAGCTGTGATGTAAAGTGAGCGCAGCCTTCTGAGTGTGTCAAGATTTTAATATCGGAATACCTGCGTAAAGGGGACGATGAAAACGAAGATTAAAAAAGACGTTTGGGGCATTGTACAGATTCTTTCTCTTTCCAGTAGTTACTTTTCAGTTCTTCTGTAAGGTAGTCCTATTGCCTGGATGCATGTGTATCCCCCCTCCCCCCCATCACACATGTCACATTGCTCTTTTTACCCAACAAAGACAACCTAAACCCGAATCCCAGTCTAACCCAATGTAAGGGAACACGACCAAGTTAGGAAAAAGTGTTCATCCCGGGCGAGCCCCCATAATTGTCACGATTACCCTACAAGAATCGACAAATACCGAAACCAATAGGGCAATCACGACTAACCAACCAAAGTTCTGATGAACACGCTCCCCACCCAATCGCGCACTCCCACACAAGGCAAAACACAAGGGGTAAAAGATAACAGAATTTACTAAGACTAAGCACAAATAACACACAATAACAATGCTGATAAACACGATAAACCTTTCAACAACAAAAAACAAAGCTCATCAGCTCTCAAAAGGGTGAGCCCCAAAGTTGCGTCCAAAACAAAATCAATTAGGCGTGTCCCAAAACAAGTTTATCAATGTACAGTCACTCGGGAAAGTCCCCAACAATACACATATATACACACATACGCTGATGAAGGATGAAGGTCATGATGAACGACAGTCAAAGGATAAAGTATGTGCAACAAGTTAGTCAAAAGGAGGAAAGGTCGAAGACACCACGTCGTCCGTGAGCACCCTCCCTAGCTGCGGCCGAGGGAGGGCACAACCCACACAGAGCGTTGAACCGAGGAACGCACGCTGGAAGACCGGACTTGAAGAGCCGCAGACCGGGCAGACTCAGGAGAGACCGCCCTCAGGAATCCTCATGGAGTGCAGGCGTCCCAACGGCAGGAAGCACAAATGCGGACCAACCCGTATAGGGCCACTCTCCAGCTAGCGGCGATCGCAGTTCCCGGCCCCCAACCCACGGCGCTTAACTACTGACGTGCAGGACCTCCAGGAGAGGACACATGGCAAAGGAGCCGAATGGCAGGTCCAAAGGATGGCAGGTGACCCCGGAGAAACCAACTGGAGAATGTCGTGGGCCCAGTCCGGAAGAACAGAGTCCGGAAGAACACAGTCCGGAAGAACACAGTCTGGAAGAACACAGTCCGGTGGAACACAGTCCGGTAGAACACAGTCCGGTAGAACACAGTCCGGTAGAACACAGTCCGGTAGAACACAGCTCTGAAACCCAGAACGGTGACGGATATGTAAATATTTGACTCAATAACTAATATCTAGGGGAAAGACTAAAGAAACCACGAAAGACTAATTCGACGCGAATAGACGGTTTATGGAACGATTCGGAATAGCAAAACTGTTGGACTAATAACACCAATGACATCTTTAATGACACACGAACCAAACCTATTTACAAGCTAGTTCTCTCTATTGCCGAGGGATAGAGGGAATTAACAAAAAGAGTAAATAAGGAACAAGAAACGTTTATCTGCTCTTGGATCGCAAGGACAAACTATCCGGGATTACAACGAGCAATAACTTGTCCTAGAACCGAAAGGACAAAACGAGATTGAAAAGTGAAATGTAACCAAAATGTAGTATTTACATAAAACTCGTTGTCTAGGAGAAGTGTATGCTGCTCGGAGACGCGCTAGTTTAAGCTACGAAACGATGACAGTAGCCGAAATTGTGCAAATAAACAGTGGGCGCGCACCACCAGACACGGCCGGAAACACGAAAGTAAACACACTGATAATATAATAATGTCTCTTGGTCTAAACAAATCACACTTCCGAAACGAGGCCATGAGCTAGTATAACCGCAAGATTTACAACAAGCAAATGGACGAAAGTTAACACAAATGCCAACAATGAGCAAGAAACAAAAGAACAATGAAACAAAAGCAGAAAAGTAGGTTTATTCCTACATATCTCTTGGGACTTCGAACAATTTGGATGAAAATAAGCCCCAAGCAAGCAAATAAAGAGTCTGGAATTACATGGCACAAAACGCCGTGAAATATGTTAAAACAAACGGTGCCACAACGGTCGAATAAAGTTCTATGAACTTTAGGACTGGAACTATCCATAACTTAACATATGCTTTAGAAACTAACCAGAAGCTTGTGCTGAGGGTGGTCAAGGCGGCGTCAAGATGTCGGGGTTCGTCTCGTTGTAAAACTGAAGAAAACCGGAATGGAATGGGGAGGGGGAAACTAGAGCAGGACAGCTCTCACACTCGGGCTGAGTGCAATTGAAGGGTCAAAGAGTAGTGGCCACTAGGAGAAAGACTCCACTGTCGCAAGGCAGCGACCGCTTATACCAAGCAGGACTTAGAGGGAACCAAGTCAACAGAAAAGAATAGTCGTCGTCCAGTCAAGATGTCAGCCGTCCAACCCCCGAAGTTCGTGAGCGTCTACGTCACGGTGTTAACTCTTTCTCTTTTTTTTTGTTGGTTTCTTTTCCTTTTACACGGCTTGCACGTGAAGATAAAGGGGGTCGGGAGTATTTCTGCTGTTACTGGTAGCAATTACAAAGCGTAGCACTCTCTGCTAACTGGTAGAGCGTTACGGAAAGTAGAAAAGTGCAGGGGGAATCGTCACAGCAGGGCTGCCTGTGACACTGGTGTTGCTGAAGATTTCAGAATATTTTAGTAGTTGTCCAGTATCATTAGTCTGCTTGGAATAACCTTTAACTTTCCCATCATCTGACATAGCCTGTTTTTTTCTCTTCGGTCTTTCCTAAAACATTATCCCCCTCTCTATTTCAAATTCTATTATTATTATTTATTAGTCCACTCTCTATTTGAAATTCTATCTCAAACCTTGTTGATGGGTGTGTGTATGTCTTTCATTTTTCCTCTCGAGTGTTGATTGAAATATTTTGTAGCCTATATGAATATATGTGTATGTGTAAAATGTGTGGTATATCCTGATTGGTATTTGGTACTTTATTGTCACAGAGGTGTTGCTGTGAAATTCGGGTTGCTCCCACCTGGAGAGCATGTCGTAGCCAGAGGCGTGCCACCTTTTTTTTATATTTGCAATGAATGTTTGTGTGACTGCTGAGGAAGGAAAGGGGGAGGGGTGTGTGTGTGTGTAAATTTTGACCAAATAACCTTTTCGTTGCCACTGGGTTGAACGTGTGCTAAGTGTATGGGCACACAGGACCTCCGTTTATCATCTCATCATGTGACTTATTCATGTTTTATGGTTGTTGACTATAAAGCAAGTACAAGTGCATCAAGTACAGTTCATGAAGGGTTAAAACACAGAGAGATGTGTGGGCAGGTTCTGAATGACATCAACTACAGAGTGGAATGGCTCAAGTTCCAGGATAGAGAAAGAAAGAAAGAAGAGGACGCTGCCGAAAGGGAGAGAGGTGGGTGGTGGTGGTGCTGATGGTGGTGTGTGTGTGTGTGTGCGCATGGGTGGATATGTGTAACTCTGTGTGTGCAAACACGCTAATGATGAATAAATTAGGATGTGAAACTTTTTCTGTCATCTCTTTTTCCTCCACTCTTCACACATACACATGCACATGCATCACATACACGCGCACACGAAGAGGCACACGGTTACAAACACCACATGTTTTGTATACCAAATGCACGCATGCACACACACATGCACATATGGGAAAAGTGGCTTAGTAATAGTATAGTCTTTTTATGGGCTAGTCACTTTTATTTTTAAGTATCTTTGATTTAAGAAATTAATTTTCAAGTTTCAAACTCGTAAAGAATTAATATTCTACTGTTCCTTAGTACTATGCCAGAAACCACCTGTGTGTTTATGTTTACTTTTGAGTAATTGAAATATATATGAATGTTGTGAAAACAAGAACACCACCCTCATAATGAATGAAATGTGTGTTTGACAGTGTCATATTCACAGATTGACTGGCACGACTTTGTGGTTGTGGAAACAGTGGATTTCCAGCAAAATGAAACCGGTAAGTTTCAAATTGGAACACATTTTTTGGGATTTAAAAAAAATTTATCTTATGTTTTTTTGACTTTATGTTAAAAAAAACCTAGTTCTTCTTTGATTTCGACCAACTTTATACAGATGTGAATGTTCACACTTGGGAAGCTTCCTGATTTTGATTGTAAGAGGATTTCCTTTTATGCAGGGATGTTTATCTGTTTTGTTGTTTTCAACAATGTGTAATTTAACTGTTCTCTGAGTGGGGGTGAGGGGCAGAATGGGAGGGAGTGGGGAGGTTGTGGTAGGCAAGTGTGCAAGCAAGGATGCATGCATTTTTATATGTGTGCTTTCTACAATGCTGTATTGTCTTCATACTGTCTTATTGATCATGCTGTGTTATGTGATTACAGGCAACTTGCCTCCTCCCACCACCCCTGATGAAGTAGGGGCTCGCATGTTGAACCAAGAAAGATACGAACGAGGAGAAATTGCTGTAAGAAAATAATTTGTGTGTTTGTATGTATATCTGCCTGTGTGTGTGTGTGTGCAAATATTCCTTCCAGTCTTGTTATGTGGAGTGATTGAAAACAGCGGGGCATTTTTATGTACACATTTTTGATAGGTCATATTTCCAGGACTATTCTATTTGTATTTGCACTTATTTTCCACTCGTAACCCTTCACGAAGGACTTAGCTGTAAACTGATTCCTCATTGCAATTGTTCTCCTCATACCATCGTTCATACAGCTATCACTTTGCAGTAGACATTAACTTTAGAATCATGTTGAAATATTATGGTTGATGTTAATGAATAAATAAAAGCTGTTTGTCATTTTGTTTGATGTCTCGGTTTACCTTCCGCAGATTGACGATGCTGTCGAGATGGAAGTGGAATCCGATGAGGAACCCGAAGAAGAGGAGGAAGACGAGGAGGAGGAGAGTGAGGAGGAGAAGGAGAGTGATGAGGAAGGACCGATGGTGCCTCCACTCCCCCCTCCCCCCAAAACAGCCCCGCCCGAAGAAGACAAAGAGCCCCAGGTAAAGGGTGTAAATTCCATACATGTCATGATAATAATGGAATTTTGGGGGGAAAGAAATCCCATTTTTTAGCATTAATGGACTGGAAAGTTGTGAAATTTGGATTAACAGAGCTGCCAACCATTACGTTCCGGCCGTATTTTGATACGGCGACCTTTACAAAATACGGTCCGGTACAAATTAATACGGCGACAAACTATAGCTTAACTTCTTGTCAATCCGAGTAGGCTAATCGAGCCAACAGACTTGCCAGGCCTATAGCGGACCTAGAGTGGCTGTAACAGACTTTCAGCCGTTTGTTGCGTAACTTCTAGTGAATCCAAGTAGGCTAAGCGAGTCGAGACTTGCTGGTCAATTTTATGGCTGAATCAGACATCGCCGGTTGTTGTGGTAACTTGCCTCGGTAATCGAGTCAAGAGTATGGCTGAGGCTATTTTTAGTAACGACAAGCGGAAAACGTCATAAGAAAAAGACCAATCGCTGCTCTTTACTCAAGATTTCTTGTGATTTCATCCAATCAATGAAGGCGGCAGTAAAGCACGTGAAGCTGCTTGTCACTTTTCCGTCAGTTGCGTTCTCGAAGCAGCAAGCACTATATTACCTAGGCCTAGTTCGTATTCTTCAAAGTTTGTCATCATCTTCAAAATGGACAAGAGCGCGAAAAAGAGAAAAAATGAGGAGACTGCACCTTCGGGGAGTGGTGGAAAAAACCGGCAACAGCACTTTCTGGCTTTGTATACAACGGACTTTCCGTGCATCATCGCATCGAAAATGGGTCCAACGTACGCAAGGTGCACCATCTGTGACATGGATTTTGTTATCAGCCACGGTGGCGCAAACGATGTTTCAACTCACACGAGGTCTACCAGACATAAAAAGAAAGGCGCTGCCATCGAACAGTCATCAAAATTTATGAACTTTTTTACTACCGCGACTCCTCCAAGTGCAAAAGCAGACGATTCATCTTTGATTAGGGCCGAAACGTTGTTCACACACTTTTAGGTGGAACACAACATTCCACTCAGTGCTGCTGACCACGCAGGAGAGCTGTTCAGAGAGATGACCTTCTTTGTGTGTGTTGTGCCTGTTCTGTCTCTGTCTCTCTCTCTCTCTCTCTCTCTCTCTCTCTCTCTCTCTCTCTCTCTCTCTCTCTCCTCTCTCTCTCTCTCTCTCTCTCTCTCTCTCTCTCTCTCTCTGTTGTCACTGTCTGTGACTGTGTAAGGTGTTTGTGTGTATGTCTGTCTCAATCTGTGATTGTGTGTGTGAGTGTGTAAGTCTAAGAGAGAGAGAGTAATAGTATTACTATTAGTAGTAGTAGCAGTAGTAAAGTATGTTATTGTCCAAAAAAACCTCTTTGTAATATAATCACTGATACAGTCAGTGATATATTTTTTTTAATCAACATTTGTTCAACTAAAGAAAATCACACACAAAATAACCGCGTGGAAAAAAACCCCATATGAAAAATACTGTCGAATGGTTGAAAATACTGAGAAGAGTCATAAGTAGTACTGAGAAGAGATTTGGGGGTTGGCAGCTCTGAATTAACCACTCCACAGAACTGGTTAAGTTCAATGCTGGGGAATTAAAGCGCTCTTTGAAAATCTACAAACCCTTGAGCAAAATGGTACCACTTTCCAATGTGTGTGTTTTTGGTTTTTTTAAACTGATAATGAAATGGCTATTGCTTCTTGGGATTTGTGCACCATGTGAACGCTGCAGATTTAACAGATGTGGCAGCTAAATCAGGGATTTGAAAAGACAATATTCCACAAACATTATTTGCTATGGTGCATAAGTCTGTGTACTAAACTCGAGAGAAATTGTAGCCTCATGGCCTATTTGTAAGCGTAACAGTGCCATGCTAATAGCAATATTTAAACTATATTGATTGAAAAGTGATGAGTCCAACAATTTCATTGGCTCTTTCACACAGTTCTGGGAAATAATTGAACTAAAAACATCAAAACGCTACACTCACACAAGCACATGAAGGTGAAATAAACAATAAACACGATGAATAAAACAAAATTTTCGTCTTTAAAAAGACTTTGACGAGGTGAATACAATACACTAAACTTAACAATGACGGCAGTGAATGGATGACGCATACTAGACAGTTCTGGGAAATGAATCTAAACTGCAAAAAGTTTACCTAAAAATAGATGTCAGTGTTATTAGAGTAAAATCAATGTTGTCAGCTAGTTGATGTTAGTTACAGTGATATTCAGCTCTTGAAACTAAATTTTGATTGCATTGAAAAGATAAGTTTGTGATAGATTGTATTTCACACAGTTTACAGCCTGAATCTAGAATTAACGTGTGCCGTTCTTTTGTTTTTGTTTTTGTCTTAATTGTTTTATTTGACAGTTAATGTGTCGGGTTATTACGGTCAGTGTTTCTTTTTCCTTTGTTCAGGACATGGAAGAGGATTCGGACGAGGAAGACAGACCACCCCTCCCTCCCCCACCCCCTCGACCCAAGGTGGCCCCTCCCCCTGCCCCACCACCCCCTCCTCCCCCTCCCCCATCAGAGGCCCCGCCCCTTCCTGCCCCACCCCTGCCTCCCACCCCCGACCAAGTGGTCATCCGAAAAGACTACAATCCTAAAGGTAGGTGTGATTACCAATGTTCATACAGACGCTATGTTTTGAATTGTAAATTATCTGTAGTAAACAGCTGTTTGCTAGCAGAGACGCATGAGCTGCTTAGAGAGAAATGGCGACAACCTAAGCCTTGCCAAAAAAATTGTAACCCTTTCACCACCAACATCGCCTTTTGACATTGGCTTAACACCTATGTCACTAAAAGGCATCCTCAAATCTGGGTTTGTTATTCAATGGTTTTAGGATTTTAATTTTGGGGAGACAAGGATAGGCCTTATTTTATACATGTTATTCAGGATTCCACACTATTGCAAGCGCCGTCTTTGTTGTACCAGATTAGTTTGATATAAAGGTTTTTTTGCTGAAAAACGGCTGGCGTTGAAAGGGTTAAAAAGTAGAATGACAAGAAACAAAGAGGCAAACTGAACGCTAACAAACAACATCACAGAATGCACGGAGACACTTGTGCAGAAGAACCCAGGCTTTGGCTCGTGATCAACGGTTCTAGGAATGTAGTGAACAGTGTTGCTGTGTGTTGCATATGTGCACCAACAGATGATTGTGATGTTTTTAATGATATTATGGATGTGTGTGTGTTTCAGCTAAGCTGGTTGGTCAGGGTGAAGCTCCGGACCAGTACATGATCTCTCCCATCACCAATGAAAAGATCCCAGCCAACAAGGTGCAGGAGCACATGAGAATAGGTGAGCCCCCCCCCCCCCCCCCCCCACACACACACACACTCTCTCTCCCTCTCTCTCTCTCTCTCTCTTTTCTTTCTCTATCTCTCCCCAACCCCTCTCAAGACCTGCCAACCATTCTTCTTTGAGTGCAATTTCTTCTGCTAACTTTTTTTTCGTTCTTCAGCTTGATGCCATAGAATCCTGCTCTTTTAAAAAAACACCTAACACTTGCTGATTGTTCAGCTTACAGAGCAGCACAGCTGCCATGTGCATAAATGTTTCTTGTAGCTAACTTCCCTGATATTGTGTGGCTCCTGCTAACAAAGTATTGAATTGAGAGTGAAAATTCTACAATCCTGCTGCCCTGAATCAGAAAAAAGAGAGAATTGATCAGAGGTTTTCCTCAGAATTTATGGATAAGCACCCTTGTATTGACTAAATTGAGGTATTAATAATTTTGAGTGTTCATATACTTGATGTACAATGTGCTTACTGGATTGTTTAAGACTTCCCACATAGGGTCTCTGGACATACAACTCCTCTAAAAAATCTCCCAGATACATTGAGATATATAACTTCTAGACTTCGTATGCTACTGTCACCAGCAGTGAAATATATTGAATCAGTAGTTAGCGCAGCTTCCTAAAATTCCTCTCAGCTGCTACAAGCATTCCTCTGTAGTCTGTTAGGTTGGCAGCCTGTTTTTCTTTTCTCTCTCTATTACTGTGTTACTACTTTTGTAACAAAAACTGGTAAAAGCTGACCAGAAAATGCTTGCAAATCCTTCATGATTGCACCACACGTTAATCAAGTAATTCCATAGCAAATGGCTGCAGAGTGAACTTCATTTACTCATTAAAGTTTCAGAGATTTATGGCAAAATAAGTGGTGGTCTGCTCAACAATTTGACGGGCACAGACACTGGTGGTTGCTTTAGTGTGTCTGACAATTTGTCGGGCGTAGTGCGGAATGAGTTAACATGAATTGTGCAAGGTGATAACTCAATCGCATCCTTCCGCATAAATAAATGAGACATGTGACGTGATCATTGAGGACGAATTGCCTAATTGTATGAGGAAGAAAAACGAAGCTGTCAGCTTGACGAATTCACTTCAAGGGAAGTAAATGTGTGCACACCATAATTTGGTCATTTCTAAACTTGCTTCGCCCCACTAGACCATGTTTACGCATCTTATTTTGCGTTTGTAGTGGTCTGTAGTGGGGAAACCGATTTCTGTAAAAAGTCTGAACTGTCATTTCCCTATTCCTATACCTGAAGTAAAAACCTATAATCCTATTTCATTTCTCTTGTCATTTATGCCTGTTTTGTGATTTGTTGAGATTTTTTTAATAATTCGAAATCCTGCGATTTCTAGGTTCGCCGCTTAGTGTAATGGCTGCGATGTGATTGAGTTGATGTGGTTTGCGGTGGCCAGGTCTGCTGGACCCTAAGTGGATGGAGGAGCGGCAGAGGACCATCGCGGAGCGCCAGGACCAGGAGGAGGTGCTGGCCGCAGGATCCGACATCGACGTCAGCCTGAAGCAGCTGGCAGAGAGACGTACCGACATCTTCGGTATCGGCACAGAGGAAGCGCAGATTGGTAAAAAGGTGAGTGTAGACGTACCGACATCTTCGGTATTGGCACAGAGGAAGCGCAGATCGGTAAAAAGGTGAGTATAGACGTACCAACATCTTCGGTATCGGCACAGATTTGTAAAAAGGTAAGTATAGACGTACCGACATCTTTGGTATCAGCACAGATTGGTAAAAAGGTGAGTGTAGATGTGCCGACATCTTCGGTATCAGCACAGAGGAAGCGCAGAGTATAGACGTACTGACATCATCGGCACATAGGAAAGGCAGATTGGTAAAAAGGTTAGTACAGACGTACCGACATCTTTGGTACTGGCACAGAGGAAGTGTAGATTGGTAAAAATGTGAGGGAACTTTATCACTGTTCATCAAGGTAAATTGGAAATTGCTGATTGCAATGCATCAGAATTGTCAAGATTTGCAAATTTCAAAGGATCAACAATTGTTGCCAGAGGATTTGTTTCTAATGGCAGAGGTTTTGCCTTTCTTTGCAGTGTGATCTGAACTTTTAAACACCATTTTGAAATGGTTTCTTCCTGAATTATGCTTTTTGGTTATGTGAAGAAGCGAGTTCCCTGTTGCCCCTCTGCTTCTTGGGGTTTTGGTGGTCCCTGTACTGTGCTTTTCATTGGATTTGACTTCAGATTGGCAAAATGTGTTTCTTGTGATTGGCAAAATTTGAAATACAGAAATGTATTTGGGGATGTTCCCTTTTCCCCTTCACTACTGTCCAGTGTCTACTACGGGGTGTGTGGTGTCCTTGATGATGTCATAGTCCTGGAATGCTGGTTTTTGGTTTAGACAAGTCTAGATCATTTTCTCAGATTTAGTTCAACAGGTCTCTTTTAAATTGAATAATAAGAAAATCGATAATCTCTCAAGTTTTCTGTGGCACTGAAGGGGTTAAACAAACTAAGATTAGGAAGTTAGAGTTGTCAGTTGGGTGCTTTGTTGTTTTTCCAGAGTTATTGTCGTTTCACTCCTTGATCAAAATGGTGTGAAAGAAAACCATTTAATATGAATTTGACTTCAAACAAAACACGAGTTTGACTTTATCAGAAAAAACCCCTCTTCAGGCTCACAGACGAAAGAAACGTGGAAGTGATAAAACACATTTGAAATGCCCGTTTATGAAAGGAGGTGTTTTTGATTTGTTAGTTTTTCCATGTTTTGTGAAAGGTGCACATGAAACTTTATGGCAGGAGAAGTTATTTTTGTGCGCATGTACTGGTGCATGTTTACTGATTTACAGATAGGAGAGGAGGAGAAGCGGGCGAGCAAAGTGCCGGTGATGTGGGACGGCCACACAGCGTCCATGGAGAAGGTGTCCCAGAGAGCGCGGGAGAACATCTCCATTGAGGAACAGATCCTCACCATCCACAAGAATAAGGGACTCCTGTGAGTGGTAGTGTGTGTGTGGAGAAAAAGTGAGAGAAGAGAGAGCATCTCTATAAAGGAACAGATCCTCACCATCCACAAGAACATAGGACTCCTGTGAGTGTTAGTGTGTGTGTGTGGAGAAAAGATGAGAGAGAGAGAGATAGGAGAGAGAGACAAAGACAGAGCATCTATAGAAGAGAGAGAGAGATAGAGAGAGAGAGAGTGCATCTCCATTGAGGAGCAGATCCTCACCATCCACAAGGACAAGGGACTCCTGTGAGTGTTAGTGTGTGTGTGGAGATAGACTAGACAGAGAGGGAGAGAGAAAGAGAATAGAGAGAACATGATCTTAGAGAAAATTAAAGCAACAAGTTCGAGACAAAACGACCTTAGAGAGAGAGAGAGCAAAAGAGAGAAAACGAAAGAAAGAATAGAAAGAGAGGAATGGAGTCAAAATTACATTTAAAGAATTTGAAAGGAATTATGTCACTATATATACAGTGACATAATTCCTTTCAAATTCTTTAAATGTAATTGAAAAAAAGAAAAGTTTGCGCTAAAGATTCATACCACGTCTGTGTTTCCTACTCCAGGATATTTGTGTGTGTGTGTACCATCAAAACCATACAAGCAATGTCCCTGAGACTTACCCGAAGAATTACTTATAATGGATGAATTTACAGCGAATGACAGAGAATTTATCAACAGCTTTATAATTGATCTTATCTCTGCACATTCAATACAGTAAAAACGACAAGATTGTGGTCTCTCTCCCACACTGTACTCACTCATATTATATAGTAGGAAACACAGACGTGGTATGGATCTTTAGCGTGAACTTTTTTTTTTCTTTTCAATTTAATAAATTCATATGCTTACTACCGTAGGAAACACTGACACAGTGGAAAAAGTTGTCCAAAAAACACCTTGTTTTTAATTTGTTGAATTTGTCTTCTGTGTTCAGACCTGACGAAGAGAAGGAAAAAATTGGGCCGGCCATGCCCAAGTCGTCGGCCGCCCCACCCCCTCCTCCCCCAGTGTCCGTGGCCCCACCCCCTCCCCCCATGTCCAAGCCGGCACCCCCTCCACCCCCCATGTCCAGGCCTCCCATGCCCCCCATGCAGCAGATGCCCCCCCGGCCTCCCATGGGTATGCCTGGGATGATGATGATGCAGGGACATCCCATGGGGATGAACCCTATGGGCATGAACCCCATGATGGGTGAGTGCTGTCTTTGTTCACAGTTAGGGCCTGTGCACATATTCTACGCAGAAACTCACCCGCATATCCATGGCTTATTAAACTGCTTCCTTTTCAGGAAGGAAATCCTTTTTTTGAAAAATCGGTAGACGGAATTCCGTTTTATTTATTATTTTCAACAACAACAAAAATAATAAAAACTGGGAAAAACAGCTTTGCTGTAAGCGAAAACTCGATTGCCGTTGTATAAGAGCCCCGATTATGTATCCAAATTGCTTTAAATTGATTAAAAGTGCTCCGCTTCGTGGGGGCGTTGCCCCATTACCTTGTTTTGAAAAATGTCAGGTTTAACCCTTGCATACCCCTTCCACTTATCTATCCCAAAACAATATTGGAGGTAAGAAATAAGCGGATGTGTTAGATGGATGGGTTTCTGCGTATATGTGCACATGCCTTCATTTCACTTATTTCCAGATTTTTTTTTGTTGCGAATTGTGCATGGGTTTCTGTGTATAAGGTCGGTAGATGGAAGAACAAGGGACTATGTTTATAGTGCATGGGAAAAACAGACATAATGGAATTTCGACTGAAATTGATATTTTGTTTTTACAAGATGGAGCAAGGATTCTTGGTCAATACACACAAAACGGATTTGAGTTATCTTATCTTGTTTTGATATTACAGGCTCAAACGCTTGACATTTCGAGATAGATAATTTGCGCAAATTGTACATAGAAGACATAATTTTGCTTCGTTGTTTCTATTGACTTCATTTAAAAAACAATCAAATAAACAATGAAATTATTAATAATTATGTTTCATGTTGTGGATACTGGTAGAATACGTAAAAGTAGACCTAAATATGCCCTAAATAGAAAATTGGTATTTTGGGGGTCGTTGACTATTTTTGGCTTTTGCTCAAAAACATTCTGAGCGACTTATGTCTGTTTTTTCCTATGCATCATTATGTGCATACGCCCTTAGTCTTTTGCCAAGTGTGTTCTTTTTATGCTTCTTCATACCTACTTGTTCATACTTAGCCTTACACCAGGTGTGTTCTTTTTATACTTCTTCACACCTACTTGTTCATTCTTAGCCTTACACCAAGTGTGTTCTTTTTATACTTCTTCACACCTACTTGTTCATACTTAGCCTTACACCAGGTGTGTTCTTTTTATACTTCTTCACACCTACTTGTTCATACTTAGCCTTGCACCAGGTGTGTTCTTTTATACTTCTTCAGACCTACTTATTCATACTTAGCCTTTCAGTTTCACCAAGTGTGTTCTTTTTATACATCTTCAGACCTACTTGTTCATACTTAGCCTTTCACCAGGTGTGTTCTTTTTATACTTCTTCAGACCTACTTGTTCATACTTAGCCTTTCACCAAGTGTGTTCTTTTTATACTTCTTCAGACCTACTTGTTCATACTTAGCCTTACACCAGGTGTGTTCTTTTTATACTTCTTCACACCTACTTGTTCATTCTTAGCCTTACACCAAGTGTGTTCTTTTTATACTTCTTTAGACCTACTTCATACTTAGCCTTACACCAGGTGTGTTCTTTTTATACTTCTCCACACCTACTTGTTCATACTTAGCCTTGCACCAAGTGTGTTATTTTTATACTTCTTTAGACCTACTTCATACTTAGCCTTACACCAAGTGTGTTCTTTTTATACATCTTCAGACCTACTTGTTCATTCTTAGCCTTGCACCAAGTGTGTTCTTTTTATGCTTCTTCAGACCTACTTGTTCATTCTTAGCCTTACACCAAGTGTTCTTTTTATGCTTCTTCAGACCTACTTGTTCATTCTTAGCCTTGCACCAAGTGTGTTCTTTTTATACATCTTCAGACCTACTTGTTCATTCTTAGCCTTGCACCAAGTGTGTTCTTTTTATACATCTTCAGACCTACTTGTTCATTCTTAGCCTTGCACCAAGTGTGTTCTTTTTATGCTTCTTCAGACCTACTTGTTCATACTTAGCCTTACACCAGGTGTGTTCTTTTTATGCTTCTTCAGACCTACTTGTTCATACTTAGCCTTACACCAGGTGTGTTCTTTTTATACTTCTTCAGACCTACTTGTTCATTCTTAGCCTTACACCAGGTGTGTTCTTTTTATACTTCTTTAGACCTACTTCATACTTAGCCTTACACCAGGTGTGTTCTTTTTATACATCTTCAGACCTACTTGTTCATACTTAGCCTTGCACCAAGTGTGTTCTTTTTATACTTCTTCAGACCTACTTGTTCATACTTAGCCTTGCACCAAGTGTGTTCTTTTTATACTTCTTTAGACCTACTTCATACTTAGCCTTACACCAAGTGTGTTCTTTTATACTTCTTCAGACCTACTTGTTCATACTTAGTCCTACACCAAGTGTGTTCTTTTTATACTTCTTCAGACCTACTTGTTCATACTTAGCCTTGCACCAAGTGTGTTCTTTTTATACTTCTTTAGACCTACTTCATACTTAGCCTTACACCAAGTGTGTTCTTTTATACTTCTTCAGACCTACTTGTTCATACTTAGTCCTACACCAAGTGTGTTCTTTTTATACTTCTTTAGACCTACTTCATACTTAGCCTTACACCAAGTGTGTTCTTTTATACTTCTTCAGACCTACTTGTTCATACTTAGTCCTACACCAAGTGTGTTCTTTTTATACTTCTTTAGACCTACTTCATACTTAGCCTTACACCAAGTGTGTTCTTTTTATGCTTCTTCAGACCTACTTGTTCATTCTTAGCCTTACACCAGGTGTGTTCTTTTTATACATCTTCAGACCTACTTGTTCATACTTAGCCTTACACCAGGTGTGTTCTTTTTATACTTCTTCAGACCTACTTGTTCATACTTAGCCTTACACCAAGTGTGTTCTTTTTATACTTCTTCAGACCTACTTGTTCATTCTTAGCCTTACACCAAGTGTGTTCTTTTTATACTTCTTTAGACCTACTTCATACTTAGCCTTACACCAGGTGTGTTCTTTTTATACTTCTCCACACCTACTTGTTCATACTTAGCCTTGCACCAAGTGTGTTCTTTTTATACTTCTTTAGACCTACTTCATACTTAGCCTTACACCAAGTGTGTTCTTTTTATACTTCTCCACACCTACTTGTTCATACTTAGCCTTGCACCAAGTGTGTTCTTTTTATACATCTTCAGACCTACTTCATACTTAGCCTTACACCAGGTGTGTTCTTTTTATACTTCTCCACACCTACTTGTTCATACTTAGCCTTGCACCAAGTGTGTTCTTTTTATACTTCTTTAGACCTACTTCATACTTAGCCTTACACCAAGTGTGTTCTTTTTATACATCTTCAGACCTACTTGTTCATACTTAGCCTTACACCAGGTGTGTTCTTTTTATACATCTTCAGACCTACTTGTTCATTCTTAGCCTTGCACCAAGTGTGTTCTTTTTATACTTCTTTAGACCTACTTCATACTTAGCCTTACACCAAGTGTGTTCTTTTTATACATCTTCAGACCTACTTGTTCATACTTAGCCTTACACCAAGTGTGTTCTTTTATACATCTTCAGACCTACTTGTTCATTCTTAGCCTTGCACCAAGTGTGTTCTTTTTATACATCTTCAGACCTACTTGTTCATACTTAGCCTTGCACCAAGTGTGTTCTTTTTATACTTCTTTAGACCTACTTCATACTTAGTCCTACACCAGGTGTGTTCTTTTTATACTTCTTCAGACCTACTTGTTCATACTTAGCCTTACACCAGGTGTGTTCATTCAGTGCTTCCTTATTATTGCCTTTTGTTTTGTTTCTTTAGTGTTTCAGAGGTTTGGGGATTTCCTTTGTTTCCCACATCATTCCCATGTTGCCGTCTTTTTCGGTTTTCACTTCTTCGGTTTTTCATTCGTTGTGTGCGTTTCAGGCATGCGTCCCCCGATGCCTCCCATGCAGCAGTCGATGATGGGGGGCCGTGGCCCGGGGGTGATGGGGGCACCCCCCATGGGGGGGAACATGCAACGCTCGCAAGGCATGTCGCAGGACGAACCGCCCAACAAGAAACAGAAGACGGAGGATAATTTGATTCCGGAGGAGATTTTCTTGCAGAAGAATAAGGTTGGTTTGTGGATAGTGTGTGCGTGCATGCATTTATGCGTTGCTTTTATTAGAAACTTAATATTTTGTTGTTTAAGATAAACTTTTGTACTGCTTGTTGTACTGCAGTTCAGTTCTTTTTTGAGTTTCAATAAATCTTGGGCAGTGATGATGACAGAGCAGCGCTGAGTGTGTTGGTGATGGTGGAAATGATAGAAGATGATGATGTAACATACCTCCAGTGTAGTTGATGATGCTGTTGATGATAATGATAAAGGTAGGTTATTCTTGATACAGTACCTGTGGTGTTGGCGACAACAATGATGAATAATTCATATCTTTATAATGATGTTGAAGTTGAATCAACTGTTGATGCTTGATGATGAAGTCGACGATGACAATAATAATCAACAACACATTATCTGTTATGGTTATGATACTTACAGGGCCGTGTCTCTTTGAAGGTGATGATGATGATAACGATGATGGATAATGATCATTATCCATTATTTGCATTGGTTGATGGAGGTGATGATGTCTATTGATGATGATGATGATGATGACAACATAATGGGTGAAAGCAGTTCAGGCATGTTCCTGAAATCAGGATTGAAAAAGCTGATAGAAAGCGGATTGACCATCTTGTTTTCCGGAACCACAGTCTTATAAAATCAAACATTACTGCCAACATTGAGGGCAGATTAAAACAAGATGATAGATATGCAATTCTAACACCCCTCATCCATCCTGTATACACAGACGCAGAAACATTGGACATTATTTTTAATGCGGTCACCACTTAAGGATTGGGAAGATTCAGAGAACATTGAAACGTGATAATTTCAGGATTGGGAAGATTCAGAGAACATTGAAACGTGATAATTTCAGGATTGGGAAGATTCAGAGAACATTGAAACGTGATAATTTCAGGATTGGGAAGATTCTGAGAACATTGAAACGTGATAATTTCATGATTGGGAAGATTCAGAGAACATTGAAACGTGATAATTTCAGGATTGGGAAGATTCAGAGAACATTTAAACGTGATAATTTCATGATTGGGAAGATTCAAAGAACATTGAAACGTGATAATTTCAGGATTGGGAAGATTCAGAGAACATTGAAACGTGATAATTTCAGGATTGGGAAGATTCAGAGAACATTAAAACGTGATAATTTCAGGATTGGGAAGATTCAGAGAACATTGAAACGTGATAATTTCAGGATTGGGAAGATTCAGAGAACATTGAAACGTGATAATTTCATGATTGGGAAGATTCAAAGAACATTGAAACGTGATAATTTCAGGATTGGGAAGATTCAGAGAACATTGAAACGTGATAATTTCAGGATTGGGAAGATTCAGAGAACATTGAAACCTGATAATTTCAGGATTGGGAAGATTCAGAGAACATTGAAACGTGATAATTTCATGATTGGGAAGATTCAAAGAACATTGAAACGTGATAATTTCAGGATTGGGAAGATTCAGAGAACATTGAAACGTGATAATTTCAGGATTGGGAAGATTCAGAGAGCATTGAAATGTGTCATTTCAGGACTGAGAGTGTTTCGCTTTCACCCATGTGACATGATCTGTAACAATGATGGTGTTGGTGTTTGCAGGGTCCTGTGTCGGTAAAGGTGATGGTACCAAACGTGTCGGACAAGCCAGAATGGAAGTTGAACGGACAGACCCTGGAATACTCTCTGCCTCTCACCGACACGGTCAGTGTTTGGGTGACCACTCACCATGATGATAATAATGATGATGATGATGGGGAGAAGGATATTAATGATGATGGGGAGAGGGATATTAATAATGATAATGACAGACCTGCCTACTGCTACGATTTGGCTGTAGCAGCTACGAAAAATAAAGCTTTGCTACAGAGCTACGGCAACCTTAACATTGCTACGGAGAAAACAAAATGCTGCCGCATTTTATTTTTGCTTATGCCGTTCCCGGTTTTGTCTGTTTCTAAGAGCAGACGCCGTATCACGCGCGATAACCTAGTCACTTCCGTTTTTATCAAAGTGACTGCGATGCGTTCTTATTACTTTCTCTGGGGAAAAATGGCGGACTCCAGCAGCAGTAGCGATTCGGGAGATGTTTCAAATGAAGAAAAACAAACCCAAACCAGAAAACGAAAATCATCTGGCACACCATCTTGTTCTAAGAAAAAACATCGGCCTGCCGCACAAGTTTAGAAAATAGCTTACACGGAGGAGTGGCCTTGCATCGTCAGAAGTTGACTCGGTGCGAACCATGCTCACTCAGTCACTGCAGTGCAACCTCTGCCATGCGGACTTCTCTGTGGTTCGGCTCAGGAAGAGAACAAATCGATTGCCGTCATTTGTGGATGCTACGAAAAAATTTGCCATGCTACTGAAATTGATGGCTGGGCTACTGATTGGGAAAATTCCAAGTAGGCAGGTCTGTAATGATGATGGGGAGATGTTTGATGCCGGTGATGATGAGCTTAAAGCTCTCTCAGACTGTCCAGTGTAACTGAGAGACACAGGTTGTGAGTCGCTCACCTGAACTTTTATTGAACATTAGTTCAGTGGTGGAAAACTCAACCTGATTATTTCAGCCAAATTGGACACTGTTAGAGGACCAGTGTGTGTAGGTTATGTGTATGGGTGGGTATAATTGTGAGCGCATTAGACAACTTTACAGTTCTCATTTGTAAGTCTCTTCATTTATTTATAGATTACGTGGACAAATTCCATATATGAACATTTGGTTGACTTTTTTTTTGTGGTTGAAAGCATCTTTATTTTTTAGTTCATTGTACTCTGTTGTGTGTTTTTGCACAATAACATGTTAACGTTTAATGATCTCGTTTGTTTGCCTCCTATTTTTAGAGTATTGGTTTTGAGTATTTTTGGCTCAGCTTAGTCCTGTTGACTGACGTGTTTAACTCATTCGCATCACAATGATTTTGAATGATTAAAAAAACTCACAAATCACTCCAGCCACACACACACGCAAAACATACATAAACAGAAGGAGAAATGAAAGATGATTACAGGTTTTTACTTCAGGTTTAGACATAGGGAAGTGGTAGATCAGACTTTTTTAAGTATAGACTTTATGTAGAAAAACTCTACACCGATTGATTACCCCACAACAAACCACTACAAAAGCAAAGTCAGAGGCAAAATTGTGGTGTAAGGGAACAAAGCGAGTTTAGAAGTGACAAAGGTATGGTGTGCACGCAGATTTACTTCCCTTGAAGCAAATGCATCAAATTGACAGCTATCTATTAATTCCGGACATATATTGCCGGAACGACTTGAATGAGTTAAAATATGTTTGGGTCGTTTGTGTTTGGCAGATCTCTGTGCTGAAGGCTAAGCTGAACGAGTCACTGGGAATGCCGGCAGGAAAACAGAAACTGCAGTATGAGGTGAGTGTGGGTCGGATCTGGCAGCACGCTTCAGAACATTCTCAAATGAGGGTCATAATTATTCCATGCCCACAAAAATGGGTGTCAAAATGCAAAAAGCGTGGTGGTGTCTTTTCTTTTTTCAGTTAGCAGTTGACACATCTTAACTTTTCTAGCACCATGGACAAAGATCTTTATTGCCAAGTACCCTGCCATGTGTTTGTCTTATTTTAGAGCTTATATGACTGTTCTTTCCGTTAAAGGAACGCATGCACACTTGAAAAAATAGTTACTCCCCTCTTGTCGGTTGAGATGCAACGGATAACCAGGAACGTCAGATTGTACACGGCACTAGAAGAGTTAAAATTTTAACATCAAGGCTCATGGGAAGGCAATGATTTGTCCGTTCTCTTTATGAACCAGATAACAACAACAACAACATACAGTATTTATACGGCGCTAAATCTTGATACAAATAAAATCGAAGCGCGCACACACACGCACGTTTATACATTCATAACGCATTTAGACAAAGATAACGCATACACACGCTTGAGAAATGGTCCTAAAGGCAAGAAAGAGGAGGGAAAGAGAGAAATAGCTTCAATGATGGGGAGACAGGTGGGTTTTGAGGTTTGATTTGAAAGCAGAAAGGGTCGGTCGCTGATGGAGGGAGAGAGGAAGTTTGTTCCAGGAGGTTGGTCCTGAAACAGCAAAAGAGCGCCAATAAAATGCATTACTATCAAAAGTGTTTTGAAATGTTTCCCGCCAGTGTCATACGACCATGTCTTGCTTAGTAGAATAGTACAGCAGCCACTGAGAGCTGTATGCTCTCTTCTGTAAAAGAATTCACTCCATTTTGTCCAAAAAACTGGCCTGGGCCTGTATTCACATTGAGATAGTATGAGACTTATTATCATGATATCTTAGAAGCCCTTCTAAAGTCCTATTTAATCCTACTACTTTAGAAGGGCTTCTAAGATATCATGATGATAAGTCTCATACTATCTCAATGTGAATACAGGCCCTGAACTACAAGGGACCCCCAAATAACAGAGGAGACGGCTGCTATTCCGAAAGGCTGGGCTGGAATGTTGTTTTTTACTGGAGATGCCATCATTTTTGCAAGAGAGGTGGGGACTGAGGAAAAAGGTGACAGGAACAGAAGATGCGCATGCTAGGAACAAAACATGTGCATGCTTAGAAATGTTAAAAGAAATTGTTTGTTGGGTGTGCAGGGTATCTTTGTGAAGGACTCCAACACGCTGGCCTTCTACAACTTCTCCAAGGGGGCCACAGTGCAGCTGCAGATGAAGGAGAGAGGAGGCAGGAAGAAATAGGACCCTGAGCAATGCTGGGAGCGAAAGCTGCATTGTAATCTACGTACCACACTGGTGGCCGAACGAACCTTTTAAGTAGGAAGATACGAGGACTGATGCAAAGCTGTGGTTAGGTGCGAAGGCAGGATTACATAGTAACATGTAAGATTGCAAGATGAGGGAATGGAATTGAAAATATTCCTGATGTGTTCATAAGGTGGATAGATTGGTAAACTACCAACAAAGAAAGGTAGAATTGGTACTGTGCCAACTAAAATTGTAGCGTGGGAAGAAAATGGAATGGTGACGACCAAGTATAGGGGCTGATCTTCTCTTCTTGACTGTGCATGGCCACAATCAACACTTTGATTATAAACGATCAGACACTGTTGTTTTACTCTCGGGCAGGAGATATTTTAGGTTAACGAAATGCAATGAGTGGCTACAGTATTGGGTTACTGTATCATACTGTGGCTACTGTATTGGGTTACTGTATCATACTGTGGCTACTGTATTGGGTTACTGTATCATACTGTGGCTACTGTATTGGGTTACTGTATCATACTGTGGCTACTGTATTGGGTTACTGTATCATACTGTGGCTACAGTATTGGGTTACTGTATCATACTGTGGCTACTCTATTGGGTTACTGTATCATACTGTGGCTACTGTATTGGGTTACTGTATCATACTGTGGCTACTGTATTGGGTTACTCTGATGACTGTTATTGTATGTCTTGTGCCAAGCTGGGACAGTAGACATATGACGCTCTTTTTTAATCAGTAACATTAGTCAAATAAAGCTTGCAAAGATAGGGGAAACTAGCCATGTCATACAATTGTACATTATATGCCAGAATATCAACTGTGGCTAAAAAAATCAGCACTTGATTTGCCCCAAATACCTTTTTTGCAAAGTTCAAAGCCATTTTATAGGTATTAATATTAAGTACTTTATTGTCACAGAGGCGTCTCTGTGAAATTCGGGTTGCTCCCACCTGGAGAGCGCGTCGCAGCCAGACTGCGCGCCACTGTATTGTTCTCTGATCTTTTATTGCATGCGATTGTTGCCACTGATGGGACAGGGGACATATGGGGGGTTTTTAATTTTGACCAAATGACAAATTTTTCGTTGCCACTGGGTTTAACGCCATGCTAAGTGCATGGGCACACAGGACCTCGGTTTATCGTCTCATGCCCGAAAGACCTTTTTTGCGAAGTTCAAAGCCATTTTATATGACAGAAGTATCTAAGGTGTTAGTGTAGCCATTTTAGGGGGTAGCTTTTGCTATGAAGCAGCAATGCACAAAGAAATGTCAAATAGTGATAAATGACTGTGGTCGCTCAAGGGTAGGAAAGAAGGAATGCTTTACTAGGTTTGTGTGTGGGCTGGCTTTTCATGCGCTTCGGAAACGCATGTCAGGTAATGTCGACATATAGAGATTTGTGAGTGACATAATGTTGGGTCATGATTCGCTTCAAATGCCTGACAGGCTAACAACAGTGTCTGATTGCGAATCGGCCTCTTCAATGTGCATGTTCAGATGATGTAGAAAATTCAGTCGTTAAGTAAAATGATTTTATGATGTATTAACAAAAGTTCAATATTCTCATATTCAGACTGATGTTAGAAGTAGGTGTAAAAAAAAAAGTGGATTTGAGATTTTATGGAGGAAAAATGGACTAAAAGTAGGTGTTGAAAGAGATGGATTTTGAGAAATATTATCCTTTCTCACCCCATGCACCCAAATAAATATTTGACTGAAAATCCTTGTGATGTGTTGAATCTATGAAACCACTACTTTCTCGCTCACCAAACTCTCATCAAGCTTGTCATCTTGCATTTGCCCATTTATTTCATGAAGAGGCATGTTACATGCAAAGTATGCTATTAATTATGTACATAATTAGAGCACAGTGCCAGGTTCACACTGCATAACCACCACACTGGCTCCATTTATTACATACCACCAAACAAAGAAGTTCCTTTGTTGACCAAGTGCTCTAGATACTCGCACAGATGTTTTATCATCATTGAAATTGGCATTTTCTTCTCTTCAACAGGTATGACATAATAAACATAAGTGTCAATGCTGAAATAATGTAAATGGAAAAATGTTGTATTTTTGCAAACCTTTGCCTAGTGAAACAATTAAATTTTAAAATGTTTTGCTTAAAGCCCACTCGAAGATACAAAGCTTGACATAAAAAGGGACGCAATTTGCATTTTATTAACAGTGAAGGATTTGGTGGTTTTATTTGAATCCTTTAACGTAATGAATTGTCAGTCCATTTCATTGTCACACTGATAATTTTAGATTATTTCTAGCACAGGATCCTAACTGTTATAGTTTGTTAAAATCTGTTCATAACTTTTATAACAAATTTGTTAAATGGCATGCAGTAACAAAGTCACATAAAAATGAATAAGAAATCATGTATCTGAACGACTGCCTGGACCAACTCCTAAACATGAAGCACTGTTCCTAGGTGATTATCAAACCTTCCACAAAATTAAACAGAAATTCTTCACTTTTTAGCCCTCCGTCTCACCACGGAGAGGGGGGAAGGGGCTGGGGCTTATTCTATTCTTTGTGTCTTCTGTCTGTCCACACAATATCTTGTGAATCACTGCACAGAATTACTTCAATTTTGTTATGTGAGGTATATGATGTGAAGCTGTTATATCCTGGTGAATTACCTTAAACTTACTGATCTTCATCTTAAGCTGAGTGGACATTTGACTTTGAAAAGAAAGTGTGGTCCAAGGTGATGCCAAGATTGTACACCGCCGTAGAAGTCTGAATGACAGAGTTCTCTAGGGTTTATAATGGGGAGGAAAACAAACAAATACAAAGCAAAAACTTGATGACCCCAATTCACGAATCTGATGTTGGATACGGAAACACAGATGTTTCATCAGATTTGTGTATGGGGGTTTGACAAATATTCTAGACTAGCATTTCTTAGATTCATGCCTCACAGATATCACAGTTGAATAGGCATACAACTGAAGTTGCATGTGTAGAGCAGGGCCATTATGCACAAAAAGAGTTCTTCCTAATCCTATGTTATATAATGTATGTGTCCGACTGTGGTGGGTCTATTTGTGTTCTACATGATGATGTTAAAACAACCGGTTTGTCATTGTCATCACCAACAACAATGACGCACCATTGTCATTGTCATCATCGTTATAGTTGTCGTCGTCATCTTCGTCCAGACAGAAACAGAAGCAACAATAACGGCGTCATTGTCATTGTTATCGTTGTCATCATCTTCGTCCAGACAGAAACAGAAGCAACAATAACAGCACCATTGTCATTGTTGTCATCATTGTTATCGTGTCGTCATCTTCGTCCAGAGAGAAACAGAAGCAACAATAACAGCACCATTGTCATTGTTGTCGTCATTGTTATCGTTGTCGTCATCTTCGTCCAGAGAGAAACAGAAGCAACAATAACAGCACCATTGTCATTGTTGTCATCATTGTTATCGTGTCGTCATCTTCGTCCAGAGAGAAACAGAAGCAACAATAACAGCACCATTGTCATTGTTGTCGTCATTGTTATCGTTGTCGTCATCTTCGTCCAGAGAGAAACAGAAGCAACAATAACAGCACCATTGTCATTGTTGTCGTCATTGTTATCGTTGTCGTCATCTTCGTCCAGAGAGAAACAGAAGCAACAATAACAGCACCATTGTCATTGTTGTGTCATTGTTATCGTTGTCGTCATCTTCGTCCAGACAGAAACAGAAGCAACAATAACAGCACCATTGTCATTGTTGTCGTCATTGTTATCGTTGTCGTCATCTTCGTCCAGAGAGAAACAGAAGCAACAATAACAGCACCATTGTCATTGTTGTCGTCATTGTTATCGTTGTCGTCATCTTCGTCCAGAGAGAAACAGAAGCAACAATAACAGCACCATTGTCATTGTTGTCGTCATTGTTATCGTTGTCGTCATCTTCGTCCAGAGAGAAACAGAAGCAACAATAACAGCACCATTGTCATTGTTGTCATCATTGTTATCGTGTCGTCATCTTCGTCCAGAGAGAAACAGAAGCAACAATAACAGCACCATTGTCATTGTTGTCGTCATTGTTATCGTTGTCGTCATCTTCGTCCAGAGAGAAACAGAAGCAACAATAACAGCACCATTGTCATTGTTGTCGTCATTGTTATCGTTGTCGTCATCTTCGTCCAGAGAGAAACAGAAGCAACAATAACAGCACCATTGTCATTGTTGTCGTCATTGTTATCGTTGTCGTCATCTTCGTCCAGAGAGAAACAGAAGCAACAAACCCGGTGGCTAAAATTCGTTCGTCTTACCATGTCTACTTCAGTGTATCTGTGATGATCGGTTATCTTCAAAGAAGATGAAAAAATGACTGCAGTACCTTTTGGAGTAACGTAAAAATGGTAGGTATAAAAAACAAGGTACCTGTGAAAAGGAGTCATTGTCAGTTGGAAGTTTCTCCTTTTCACAGGTACCTTGTTTTTTATACCTACCATTTTTACGTTATCTTCAAAGATGCGCAGATTGAACACACACACACACACACACACACACAGGCACTCACTCACTCACACTAACAAACAGAGAGAGAGAGAGCGAACACACGAACAAACGCTTTTAATGAATAGACCGTCCGTCCATATCACAAAGAAACATAGGAGGATGGGACAAGAACATGTTTGTAGCATTCCATTGGCCTGCATTAATCTTTATTGGAAAAAACCCTGTTTATAATGGGACCAGGTGATTAACTAGAGGTATGTGGAACCATTTAGCGTGTGGGACAAGTGGCATATGGGACAGATGAAATGTAAGCCTATGTAAGCACAGCTTGGTATAGGCCTATTCATCGCATTCATTGTCCCACATCCGCATGTTCACAGAGCCGCACATGTCCAGAATTCCACATATGATATAGGATAATATACAAATGCAACCCTTAAAATAGATAATCATGTTTTTAATAATCAAGGAATCGTTTTGATTTTTTGGATTTACGAAGATTTAATGTATAAAAAAATAACATCGACTTGTTTTTTTTCCAAGTTGTCTTCGAGTGCTCAAAGAAATAAGTTTCCATGGTAACCCATTTTTAGAAAAAGAAATCTCTTTTTGGGGTGAAAACCCATGTACGTTCGTGATTTCAGTGCTTCTGGTCTCCAGTCAAAATTTGCAATCAGTGTTGTTTGTTGTTTTTGTACCCTGGCTAAAAGACTCCATGCATCATCCCAACAGCCAAAGCACTTAAACACTATGGTACAAATGCACCAGCTAGGAATGAGAACATTACGTGTGTGACCGTTTTTGATTACCACGTGGGTAGCCACATTCCAACTTCGGAGGATTTTGGAAAACGGTGATGTTATGTTAGGAGCTTGTCATAGCTAAAGACAATCCCCGCATAACTATGCAGAGCATAGCAACATTTTAATGTAGCCTTGTGTGTTCTAGCCTATGTCTGACACATCCTTAAGCCAAGGCGATTTCCAATCAATCATTTTTAATCTTACGTGGGCTCAAAGAGTCAGGATATACAATTTTTGTTTTGGGAAATAGACACTTTGCAGAAAAGTGACATTTTTTGCGAAAGCGTTTTTACCACTACTAAATGTTTTTTCCCATCTTGATCATACGTCGGCAGGATCCAATTTTGGATGTAAACGCCAAGCGTTTTCTGAAAATGTGGTGCCATGGAAACTGTTTATTTCTAGAGCTCTCCTAAGCATCACGGAAAACAACTGTGGTAGCCTTTCTTCTTCGTAAGCCTGAAAAATCAAAATGATAGTTTGATGATCAACATTTGTATTAGCGACTTTGTGGGTTGCAATTATTTGGAGTCACCTTATACAATGCATGTATTAGGGGCCTACTAGTTTGGGTAAGCCTATGCCCTCTTTTCCACCGACAACAATGCATATAATCTAAATGTCACGTACTGCAAGCCTGCTTTGTTTAACACCCGGCTAAGCCATGCCTCACATGTTTTCCCTTTGTTATATATGCCCCCCACCCACCCACCCACTTTCTGAGACTGGCCAATTTAACGAGCAAAATAGATAAGAAACTTATTTCGCTCGCTTCAATCAGCCAGCCTGAAAAAGGCTTTTGCATTATGTGTGCATAATCCGAAGTGGTACTTTTTGGGTGAAAAGAAAAAACAAACAAACAACCAAAAACAACAACAAAAACATCGTTCTGAAAAGGAGCCTTTACTTCCCACGAAGCAGCGAAGACTTCTTCACGGTGCATACTAAATTAATAGCGTGTTCTTTTTTGCCTATCTAACTTTTGTTTGGTTGCGGTTTGGGGTTTTTATTAGAAAAAAATAGGTACAAAAAGCGAAACACACTATGGTCTTGTCAGAGCACAAGAACGGGAAAATACTTTAAACATTTCGTATAACATAAGTATACTGTATTTTGGACCTTTGGTAGCAATCCAGTATCTGGCAATTACTAATTAGTTTGATTACAGTCAAAACATAAAAAAAGAGAAAAACAACACCATCAACGAAACCAAAGTTTGTCAGCAACGAGTTGGGATCTGCAAGCCTAGTCTACAAACTGTTCAAACTACACTACTCACAAAAAGTTAAGGATCACTATGAGAAAACAGGTGCGCAATAAACTCCGTTCGCTCCTGTTATTTATTTCTTAGTCAAGCCAAATTGTTATGAATTCTTGTTCAGCTGTAAGTGGGCGATGTTGTGTTAGTGGAAAAATTGCACGTGATTCTCTATTACTGAGCTTGGCAGCAAAAGAAAAAGCGGAAACTTGCCAAAAAGGACCTTGTTTTGGATCGTTCTGCATGAACACATTGCACAAGCCAGATGGAAAAACCATTATGCACGTGCAAGCACTGCTGTTTATGTGTGAGATGCTGTCTCTTGCTTGGCTTTATAAGAAGACATACCACCAGTATTAGGCCTGATTTGACAATGCCTCCACGACGAAAATTGAGCGAGTTGGATAGGGGACGAGCTGTTGCATGGTTCCCAGATGGTGTTCCCAAGCGAGAAGTGGCCAGGCGACTTCAGGTGTCCATCTCGGTCATTGTCAGACTGATTCAACGCTTCACAGCCACTGGGAGGGTCCATGAAAGACGCAGATCTGGTCGACCGAAGAAGACAACTCCACGTGAAGATCGTCTCATTGAACGACAAGCCCTGCAGACAAGAACAGCCTCTTCCAGCATCATTCGAAGGCAGCTGAGGGTGGCTACTAACATCAACATCAGCCAGCAGACCATACGGAACCGCCTTCATGGGTTTAACCTCCGTTCTCGTCGCCCAGCTGTACGGCCACGCTTAACTCCAGCCCATAGGGCAGCACGCCGCGCCTTCTGCAGACGTCACGTGAGGTGGACACGTCAGCAATGGTCCCAGGTCCTGTTCAGTGATGAATCACGCTTCACCCTGAACCACAACGACGGCCGACTGAGGGTCTGGAGGCGCCCAGGGGAACGCTTTATTGACGCCACTGTCCAAGAAAAGGTGGCCTTTGGTGGAGGTTCTGTAATGGTCTGGGGGGCCTTCAGCCTTCACCACAGAACACCCTTGTATCATGTACAGGGTAACCTGACTGGCCTCCGATACCGGGATGAGATCCTTCGACCGCTGGCTGTGCCTACACTGCAGCAGATGGGACCGCCGGCTGTCTACCAGGATGACAACGCTCGCCCCCACAGGGCAAGGGTGGTCAACGACTTCCTGCAGCAGTCTGGAGTCAACAGAATGGAGTGGCCAGCATGCAGTCCCGATCTCAACCCGATTGAGAACCTCTGGGATGAGCTGGATCGCAAAGTGAGGAGCAACCACCCCCCTCCCAGGGATGCCCAGCACCTCTACCAGATGCTGCAGGCTGAGTGGCAGGCGCTTCCACAGAGGATCTTCACCACCCTGGTCAACTCCATGAGGACTCGCTGCGTCGAGTGCCAGAACAGCCATGGCGGATACACGCATTACTGAACTTTTGGGAGCATCAGAATGCCCTGTCTTGTGATTTCAATGACTTTGGGAAATCAAATTTCGATACGTACCCACTTTGATCAAATGTACAGACCAAACGATTGCTCGAAATTGAAGGCAATTGTGTATCGTTATCACTAAAGCATTGAATTAAATGTTGGCCAAAATTCAACGCATTGGCTTTCTTATTTGGAAAGTTATGAATTAGTTTGCAAGTGATCCTTAACTTTTTGTGGATAGCTTAGTTGTTGAAGACACCATTCTGGAAACGTAATCACCAAACTTCTTCTTCTTCTGCATTCCCAGGCCATATGGCCATAATGGATGAAGTACGTATGTATCCGGTTTTCGGTTTTCAATTTCCACTGGTCTCCTAGCTGCATTCAGACGACTCATTCCGATTTCGGAGGAGCTCCTAAGACAAAATTACATCGAAGATTTTTGTTGGGGGGAAAGGCAGGAGAATGGACCAACAACAAGGAAAGGAAAAGGAAGAGTAAAAGAGAGTGATAGATTATAGGAAGTTTCTAGCACAGAACTTCCAGAAGTTTGGGGAACTATTTGCATTGAAATGTCACCCGGTATCCCCAAGGGGGATTGCCAAGCAAGCTAAGAGGACGAGGGGGGTAGGGTCCGTGACTGACTTCTTTATTTCACCATCATTGTATTATTTTGATGCCTAAAAGCCGCCTCACACTATCCAACCTTTTCTTCTTCTTCTTCTTCGATCGCTCAGACAGTTTTCTGTGAATTATGAGCGCAGATGCGTCATGCTGCCGATATGCGCCTAAGAAATTGGCCCAGCAAGTCCGACTTCGGCTGGAGGAAATCTTTTAAAAAGTGTTTCTTGAAAGAAAAAAAAAGACAGGAGAATGGACCAGTAAGGCAGAAAGATAATAGATGACAGTAAGCAAAGGGAAAAGACAAAGTCAAAGAGAGTGACAAATTAGAGGAAGTCACAAGCACAGAACTTCCAGAAGGTGGGATATCTATTTATACGAAAAGACCCCCCGGTATCCCCATGCGGGAATCCAACCTTTTGAGTTGGAAGAAAATTGTGAACTCTATTAATCTACTTTCGAATGTGTGCCGGCTTCGCTATCACCAAACTAAGACAGGCCAGCAAACTCTCCGTGCTGTACAGCATACTCAGTGGCATGGTACATGGTGAGTGTGAACAGGAGCACAGTCATACCTCAGCCAGAGCGGCAACGTAGGGGTCATTCGTAACAGCTCCTCAGTGATCTGGCAACATCAGCAGCGGAGGCCAGAACTCCAGAGAGTCTCACAGCCGGAGTATGGCAGTTCCTCAACGGACACCCAGCAGATCCCCAACAAGTTAGCTTCTTTTTTCTTTTTGTTTGTCCTCTCTTCTCTTACTTAATCTCCCGGCCCTTTTTTAGTACATATAGTTTAACCTCCCCGATTCCGTGGCATAATAACCAGTGTGTTGATTGCGGCATACACTGCGAAAAAGAAGAAGAAAAGAAGCATTGGCTGTATTCCCACAACTGCCTTGGTCAGTTGGAAGTAAATGGTGCAGTCGTCAATTCCTTCCGACCTGGTTGGAAGGGTTTCATCCAACCAAAATTTTCATTTGTGATTTCTACTCACTCTGTCAAAAGAAAGGAAAACTGTACAGGTCACAACCATTTTCATCCGAGTGTGAGACGACTTTAAGATTACTCGTCATTGAGTTGTTTTTTTCTTGTTAAAACCCCCCAACAAACAACAACCAAAACTAGACTAATTAGGCCTATACAGAAATGCTGTGAGCTCGTGCTTAGCTTGACGTCGTTTTTTAAACAATCGACGCGAAGCTGTCATGGATCTCACAGACCAAAAAAAAGTTTAAAAAAAGAAAGTAAATCAACGCTGAACCCGAGCGGGTGCAAACATTTGGCAGGTAGATGACCGGGGACGGTGACTATCGGTGTGCCAAACCGGAAGCGAATCGGTTCAGAAACGCGCGCGTTATACGCCGCTTCACCTTTTCACGAATAGCTCCGCCGTGTTTTAACCGATTCGCTTCCAATTGGCTGTCCGGCTTGCTATGGCCCGGGCAAAGCCTGGTAGCAAATTTGAAGAGAATCGGGAGAGCGCGTCACTCTCAGAGCAGCGCCAACAGGAAACGGGGCCTTATAACTCCACCGTTTCTTAACTGAATCACTTCTAATTTGCTGTACTCAGCGTTACCAGTACTTGGCGTTACCGTTACTAGGCGTTACCGTTACTAGGGAGAGAGCATCACTCTCAGAGCAGCGCCAACAGGAAACGGGGCCTTATAACTCCACCTTTTCTTAACCGAATCGCTTCAAATTTGCTGTACTCAGTAAGGTGCGGGGGGTAGTAGAACGGGATGAGTGAAGAAGATGGAAAGAGGGACAGAGACAAAAGTAATAATAATATTTCACGGACCCGGCGAAACCAGTACTCAGCGTTACCAGTACGTGGCGTTACCAGTACGTGGCGTTACCAGTACGGTGCATTGCCAGTACTAGGCGTTGCGCTAGTTACTTTAAATTTAGGGTTACATTGCACACAAAACGACGATATGAAGCTATTGGGAAGGCGACACTTACCGGCACTTAGGGCAAGCAGGCAATCGGCATTTGTGTAGGACAATCTTACTTGTGATGGGGCAATTAGGACAATCTCACTTGTGATGGGGCAATTAGGACAACCTCACTTGCGATAGGGCAATTAGGACAACCTCATTTGCGATAGGGCAATTAGGACAACCTCACTTGCGATAGGGCAATTAGGACAGTCTCACTTGCGATGGGGGCAATTAGGACAATCTCACTTCTGTAAATTCCTGCAGAGGTTGCTGTGTTAGACTCCTTTTAGTGATGAATCACAGAATGCTAGTGTGGGAGTTAGAATTAATTGATCGATGTTTTCAGTTTCAGTTCCAAGCAGGAAGAGGGTAGCTGAGGCTATTGGGAAGCATTGAGAGAGAGAGAGATAAAGAGAGACAGACAGACAGACAGAGACAGGCAGAGAGAGATACAGACACACAAAACCAGAGACAGAGTGAGACAGAAGGAGAGGTAGGCAGACTGAATGAGAAAAGGGAAAGAGGAAGTAAAAAAAAATAATAGCGTACTAGGGAGAGACAAAGAGAGGGAAACACACAGACAGAAAAAGAGACATAGTGAGAAGGAAAGAAAGAAAGACAGACAGACAGACAGAGGTGGGGAGAGAGAAAAAAGAGCGGCTCACATTACATAGAGGTCGAGACAAACACCGAGCAATAGGGAAGCAAACAGAGAGACTAAAAGAGGGGAGAAGAGACGACAGAGAGATGGACAAGGAGAGTGTCGAAGCAAAGACACTTATGCGTACAAAGCATGGACGTTTTTGGTTTAACCCTTTCACCGCCAATGTCGCATTTTTGCACCACAATGATTTAACACCCATGTTACTAAAACTCTTGAAATCAGGGTCTGTTTTTCAATGACATTGTGTTCCTAATTTGGGCAGTAAGGATTGATCCTATTCTAAAAGTGTCACAGAGAAATCCCACAATATTGCAGACACAATCTTTTCTGTAGCCAAGTAAATTTAATGGAAATGTTTAACTCAAAGATGGCTGGCGGTGAAAGGGTTAAAGTTCAAAGGTTTATTTCTGAAAGCTCCATGGGAGGTACATGGGGAAAAAAGAGAGAAAAAAGAAAATCAAGTTGTGGACCAAATCAGAGACGAAAAGAGTGATGAGAGAATGAAGTAGACAGAGAGAGAGAAGTAGACAGAGAGAGTGAAGTAGACAGAGAGAGAGAAGTAGACAGAGAGAATGAAGTAGACAGAGAGAGTGAAGTAGACAGAGAGAGAGAAGTAGACAGAGAGTGAAGTAGACAGAGAGAGTGAAGTAGACAGAGAGAGAGAAGTAGACAGAGAGAGTGAAGTAGACAAGAAACAAACAAGAACACAAAGATGAAGAAAAATGTACTCCCCGTGGGGATATTTCGTAAAATAGTTCCCCCACCTTCTGGAAGTTCTGTGCTTGTAAACTTCCTCTGATCTGCCACTCTATTTGACTCTGCCTTTTTCCATTGCTTACTGTCATCTACCATCTTTCTGACTTATTGGCCCATTCTCCTGCCTTTTTACAGCAAACTCTTCCAAAAAACTTTTCTTTTCTGAGCTCCTCCGAAAACGGAATGTGTCGGCTCGGCACGCAGCGGGGAGACCAGTGAAAAACAGGAAAACGGACACATACGTACCCATTGTGGCCTGGGAACGCAGAAGAAGAAGAAGAAGAAGAAGAAATAAGAAGGAAAAGGTAAAGGGGAAGGAGGAAGCAAGGAAAGGGCTGGTGGAATTCAAGGAAGGAATGGGGGGGGGGGGCGTATAATTTGATTTCAGAATCTGCATGAGAAGGGTTCCTTGCATTTACCCCGACTGCTGATCGGTTCCGTTCTTTCCTGTCATGCTAATTTCCGTGTTGCTTTATACGTCTTTATGCCTGTTCCTCGCCTTAGAGCTCTTGGAGAGACAGAGATCGACAGACATAGAAAGACAGAGAAATGTAATCAGAGACGAAGAGACAGATAGACAGAGATAGATGAGAGAGAGTAACTCTCTGTGTGTGTGTATGTGTATGTGCGCGTGCGCGCGTGCGTGCGTGCGTGCGTGTATGTGTGTGTGTGTGTGTGTGTGTGTGTGTGTGTGTGTGTGTGTGTGTGTGTGTGTGTGTGTGTGTGTGTGTCGGTCGTATCCGATTATGGCTTCCAGATAGCTGAGGAGGTATGTTCTGGAGATTTCAACTGAAATTCGTTCGTAGTGAAGAAGCTTTGCCCAGGGATCACCCCCACTCTCATGGCATATGGGAACCCTAGGACATTTGGTTCTGGGGATAGGTTTCCCCAATAAAAGGCCAAGCTTAGGGGAAGACAGGGTAAAAAGCGCATGGGCGGGTAAGAAGCCCACCCCAATTATCTCATGAAATAAAGAAAATTTCAGTCAAATTTGCCCCTGAGACGAATGCTAGACATTAACGCTCGTTTCATGGGCAAAATGAGACTGAAATTTGCTTCATTTCATGAGATAATTGGGGTGGGCTTCTTACCCGCCCATGCGCTTTTTACCCCGTCTTCCCCTAGCTAACTCCCGAATCTGCAGCCTTTAGAGGCCGTGCAAATGCCTCCATTGTACAGACAAGAACGAGGGATGGAGAAAAGGATAAAAAGATGAGGGTATTAGGTATTAGGCACTTTATTATAGTCACAGAGGCGTCTCTGTGAATTTCGGGTTGCTCCCACATGGAGAACGCGTCGCAGCCAGAGGCGCGCCACTCAATTTTTTTGGCATGCAATTTTTGTGTGACTGATGAGGAAGGAAAGGAGTGGGGGTGGGGTGGGGCTAAATTTTGACCAAATAACAACTTTTTCGTTGCCATTGGGTTTAACGTGTGCTAAGTGCATGGGCACACGGGACCTCGGTTTATCGTCTCATCAGAAAGACTCCACGTTCAGACCGTAAGGCCTAGTGCAAAGTGAGAGGAAAAATCCCCTGTACCCAGGTTCGAACTCGGGTTCACTTGACACAAGGCGAGCGCGTTACCTCTGTGCCACTCTACACCCTTGGTGTACAAAGAGACAGAGAAAGAAAGAGGATGAAAGTGAGTAGCGTTTTGTTGCCCCCCTGCGGGTACCGGGGGTCTTTTGTATAAATAGTTCCCCTACCTTCTGGAAGTTATGTGCTTGTAACTTCCTCTAATGTATCACTCTCTTTCAGTATTTGACTCTGCCTTTTCCCTTTGATTACTGTCATCTACTATCTTTCTGCCTTCTCCTGCCTCTGTTCTAGAAACTCTTACTAAGATTTTTTGATTTTCTTCAGCCTAAGACGGACCTAACTATTAATGGGGGGTTTTCTTAATCGCATAACAACAGCGTGTGACCGAAAACTTTCTGAGCGATCAACAGAAAAAAGAGAGAGAGAGAGAGAGAGAGAGAGAGAGAGAGAGAGAGAGAGAGAGAGAGAGAGAGAGAGAGAGAGAGAGAGAGAGAGAGAGAGAGAGAGAGAGAGAGAGAGAGAGAGAGAGAGAGAGAGAGAGAGAGAGAGAGAGAGAGAGAGAGAGGGAGAGAGAGAGAGAGAGAGAGAGAGAGAGAGAGAGAGTGAGAGAGAGAGAGAGAGAGAGAGAGAGAGAGAGAGAGAGAGAGAGAGAGAGAGAGAGAGAGAGAGAGAGAGAGAGAGAGAGAGAGAGAGAGAGGGGGGGAGGGGGAGAATTGGTGTTCTGTAGAGAGAATTGGAGTTACCAGGGTAATTCAGTTTCAGAGGATGCATGAGAAGTGTTCCATGCAATTACGTCGACTCTTGATCGGTTCCATCCTTCCCTGTCACGCTGATTTCCGTTTTGCTAGAAGAGAGAGAGAGAGAGAGAGAGAGAGAGAGAGAGAGAGAGAGAGAGAGAGAGAGAGAGAGAGAGAGAGAGAGAGAGAGAGAGAGAGAGAGAGAGAGAGAGAGATATGGAGAGACAGAGAGAGAGATGGAGAGAGAGAGACAAAAAGAGAAAGACAGAGACAGAGAGAGAGATAGATAGAGAGAGAGAGAGAGAGAGAGAGAGAGAGAGAGAGAGAGAGAGAGAGAGAGAGAGAGAGAGAGAGAGAGAGAGAGAGAGAGAGAGAGAGAGAGAGAGAGAGACGGAAGAAAGAGATAGGGAGAGAAAGAGAGACAGAGCGAGACAAGAGAGAAGCGGATGGGGGTGGGGTGGGGAGAGTGTAACCCTTGGTCCTGTTTCTCTTCAAGGTACATAAACAAGGAAACAGGGGGGGGGGGGTATCAAATTAATTCTTCAACATGTTCAATTTTTCTTGGGAACAGAAACCAATATAACCTGGAAGTGAGTGTCATTGGCTTGGGTCGTGTTAAGGAAGAGAGAGAGAGAGGGGGGGGGGAGAGAGAGAGAGAGAGAGAGAGAGAGAGAGAGAGAGAGAGAGAGAGAGAGAGAGAGAGAGAGAGAGAGAGAGAGAGAGTACGAAATATTGGTACAAAGACAGGGCGGGAACAAAATTACGTGTGTGTTTGTGTGAGTGCGTGCATCCATGAGCACACACAGAGACAGACTCACACATACACACTCACACACACACACACACACACACACACACACACACACACACACACACACACACACACACACACACACACACACACACACACACACACTCACACAGAGACACTCACTCTCTCACACACACACACACACAGACACGCGCACGCACACACAGACACTCATTCACACTCACACACAAACACGCGCGCGCACACGCACACACTCACATACACACACACACACACACACACACACACACACACACACACACACACACACACACACACACACACTCACATACACACACGCAGAGAGAGAGAGAGAGAGAGAGAGAGAGAGAGAGAGAGAGAGAGAGAGAGAGAGAGAGAGAGAGAGAGAGAGAGAGAGAGAGAGAGAGAGAGAGAGAGAGACAGACAGACAGACAGACAGACAGACAGACAGACAGACAGACAGACAGACAGTTTCTCGCTGGTCTCCTGGCTGCACTAAAGGAATGACACTTTGCTAATGCGATTAGTGCTGACTTGTCTGCCACGTTCTTTCATGTTTATCTTGTGTACTTTGTTCTCTTTCTTTCTCTCTTTCTTTCTTTCTTTCTGTTTTATTTCTTTATCTCTTCTCTGGTTTCATGTAGGCCTATATATCATTGTTTACACGCCTTTTACCCCCCCCCCCCCCCCCCCCAGTGTGTTTCTAGTTTCTGTGTCTCTCTCGGCATTCGATCTTTCTATCTTTCTTCTTTTTCTGTCTGCCTTTCTCATGTATATTATGTCACAAGTACCGTGATAAACTAATGACATTAAAATCTCTCTCTCTCTCTCTCTCTCTCTCTCTCTCTCTCTCTCTCTCTCTCTCTCTCTCTCTCTCTCTCTCTCTCTCTCTCTCTCTCTCTCTCTCTCTCTCTCTCTCTCTCTCTCTCTCTCTCTCTCTCTCTCTCTCTCTCTCTCTCTCTCTCTCTCTCTCTCTCTCTCTCTCTCTCTCTCTCTCTCTCTCTCTCTCTCAAAGAAATGTTGAGTTTGAGCCTCACGGTGATTTTGAGCCTCACGGTGATAAGAGATTTGAAGTTAAAGTTGCCAGTTTTAATGTAAATGGGCTTCTATCGAAGCTTGATAACAAAGATTTTGTTTCATGTATATATCAGTATCATTTTGTTTGTCTAACAGAAACGTTTATTGCTTTTGATTTCGAGTCTTCAATTTTCAATGATTATATAATATTTACGTCAAAAGCACAAAAGTTGTCAATCCAAGGCCGATACTCAGGGGGTGTCGTTGTGCTGATCAAGAAACAGTTTTCTCAGTATATTAGTCGAGTTAACTACAATACTGACAATACGATTATAATCAACATTGATAAAAGTCTTTTGGGGACAGATTTGAATATATTTTGGATGTGTATGTATATACCACCGTGCGATTCACCCGTGTGGAAAACCACTGGAAATATTGTTGGTATAGATCAGTTAGAGCAATGTTTACTGGATCTGTATGATTCCCATGTTTTTCATGTTCTTATTTGTGGGGACTTGAATGCCCGAACAGCTTCAGAAAATTATTCTCAGATCAATGTAGAAGACACCGTAGAAAACCACGCATTTCTTAGAATACCACATGATAAAATAAAAAATACCTTTGGGGAACAACTTCTTGCTTTTTGTAATGCATTGGACATTGTGATTCTAAATGGATTACATAAATATGGTTTTGATGGAAGTTATACTTTTATATCTAGTGTGGGTGCAAGCTCGGTTGACTACTTTTTGATGTCGTGTGACCTTTTGGCTTATGGTTGTGTCTGACCTGTTTCTTTAACTGTTGAAAATGCCATTGAATCTGATCATCTGCCTGTCATTTTATCTTTATAGTGCTCAATCAAAAATCTAAATGTTGTCAATTCTGATCGATGTGATGCTTCATCTCTGGATACAGAAAGAATTGTGTGGGATAAAGAAAAAGAAAAAACATTTATTGAACAACTAAAAAGTACAGTCACAAAATAAATTGAAAGTTGCCTCTAATAACTTGCAAGTTGATGTTGACGATGCACTTTTTTTTTTTTTACATTTTCACATCATACTTTACTATAACACACTAACATCAACATTACATTTTCACATCATACTTTACTATAACACACTAACATCAACATTACATGTTCACGTCATACTTTACGTCATACTTTATGCATCGTATTGTCAGTGACTTCTCGCGTCAAACCTTTTTTTTTTTTAAACACCGCTCTATCTCTTTACCAATACAAAACACATGATAACACCGCTCTATCTCTTTACCAATACAAAACACATGATAACACCGCTCTATCTCTCTTACTAATACAAAACACACCTCGCTGCTGTTGCTGGAGATCAACCACAATTTTTTCCCAATTATTTTTCTTTTCTTTTTTTAAAACAAACATTAAATAATATGCAAAAATTAGTAGAATGGTAAATAAATAATTAAATTAATTAATAGAATTAATTCGTCAATAAATCTACAACTTAATGCCTCTAGATATAAGTACAACTGTTTCCATAAAAAAAGATGTGCCTATGGAAGAAAATAACCTTTAAAGAAACAGAATCCAAAAACAAAAAAACAAAAAGAAGAATGAAACTTCATCAGAAAGGGGGGGGGGGGGGGAAATCTAAACAAACAAACGGGAAAACAGAAGAAAACAGAGTGTATGTGTGTTTTTGTGTGTGCGCGTGCGCGCGCGTGTGTGTGCGTGTGAGCGCGAGCGCGCGCGTGCGTGCGTGTGTGAATGTGTGCGTGCGCGTGTGCGCGAGTGAGCGTGCACTTGTGTGTGTGAGTGCGCGTGTGTGTGTGCGCGCACGCGCTCGTGTTGACGATGCACATGATGTGTTTGTTGGTTGCCTTAAAAGTGCAAGCAGCTGTATGATTAAAAAAATGCTTTAATGGGCCACGAAACGAGTCTTTTAACTGGTTTGATAAAGAATGTGTTCAAGCTAAGAAACTCACCAGACATAAACTCAGAATTTTTAGACGTACAAGAGAAGAAGATGACAGGAAAGTGTATGTGGAAGAAAGAAAAAAGTATAAATCTTTAATAAGAATGAAGAAACGAAGTTATCGAAGAGAAAAACTTAAATCACTTGAATCACATCTGCCAAATTCATCAAAGTTTTGGAAAGAGCTGTCTGTTATGGGTTGTGGAAAGACAAAATCCAATAGGGGAAGACGGGGTAAAAAGCGCATGGGCGGGTAAGAAGCCCACCCCAATTATCTCATGAAATAAAGAAAATTTCAGTCAAATTTGCCCCTGATACGAATGCTAGACATTAACGCTCGTCTCATGGGCAAAATGAGACTAAAATTTGCTTCATTTCATGAGATAATTGGGGTGGGCTTCTTACCCGCCCATGCGCTTTTTACCCCGTCTTCCCCTATTAGTAACACCATCAGTCTTGACGAATGGCAAAATCGCTTTAAAAATGCATTCTCTATGGATGATGACGCAAGCACTATTGATCATTTGGAAGAGTTTAATCTTTCGGATGACGAAGACCATGTCTTGAATCGAGAAATTTCAGACACAGAGGTTCTCAATGCACTTGGTAAGTTAAATGAAGGTAAAGCTTGCGGATTAGATGGGGTAACAGCAGAAATGTTGAAAGCGGGTCATGAAGTCACTATATTTTCCCAAGGAACGTATCCAAAAGAATGGGCGAAAGTCATTGTTATCCCTCTTTTTAAAAAAGGTAAGGTTGATGATGTTGACAATTACAGAGGTATCTCTCTTTTAAGTATTGTATCTAAATGTTATACAGTTGTGTTAAATAATAGATTGTATAAATGGTTAGAGGAAAATGATAAGATTACAGAATGTCAAGCCGGTTTTCGGAAAAAATATTCAACAGTTGACCAAATTTTCACTTTATATGCTACTGTACAAAAATGTTTTTTGCAAAAATAAAAAGTTGTATGTGTAATGAAAGAGAAAACGGGAAATTGATATTTTTATCCGTGTCTAAATTTTGGTGTTATAATTTACAGGGGCTCAAATTTAGGCGATCACAATTTAATAGCAGAGTGAGTTTTGTTATGTGCATGCGCACGAAATTGTAATAGTTAAATTGTGAGTACTTTTTTCTTCATTCTGTCTTGGTTCCTGTTGGGAAGCAGAACCTCTGTTAAAGCGTAGCAGAGTAAGGGAAAGGGAAGAGGACCTTCCATTTCCGTGTAGTCCCCTAGTGCTAGGGTAAGTGTTATGATTGTTGAATAACTGACGTTGGTATTGGATATTGTTAATTGTAGTTCGTAGTGTATTAGTAGATGTTGACATTGTGTTAGTTGCTGAACAGTTGTACTTTTTGTGACTTCTTATAAAATTATAACTATGGTTTTCTGTTGTATTTATTGAGACTACAAACTATACTACCTTTTGAGTAAACGTTAACAATTTCGGATGAGAAAGTTAACTGTTATCAGTGAGTAAATTAATGATCATAGTTTTAGATCGTGTTTAGATGAAACATGTTTTGGAAACTTATTGTTATGTTTATGTTGTGTTGTGTTGTCTAGTGTCTGTAGGATAAAGGGGGAACGGTAGGACAGTAGAGGGAACTGACATTACGCAAGGGAACTAATTATGGACTTTATAAACAGGGACCCGGTTTGGTGACTGTACTGCACTGGAGTGGATGCCCTAGGAGAGGAGCGCCTCCATCGTCACCAGCAGCGTGGACAGCTGCGATCTGAGTGCTGGCGAGCATCAGGATGACGTCAGTGAATTGGGCGTCAACGTCGACTGAAGAGTAGACGTCTTTCAAAGCTGCGTCGTCAGATTGGACTTGACGACGAGTGATTGAACTTTCGCCTGGATTGGTGATATCTTTGTGTTCCCTTGTCCGTTTCCGTTTCCCCTAGTTATCTGTGTTTCTGTGTTAATAAATGGGTATAGTTTAGATCATTTGGAGTCCGAGAATTATCCACCAGGCCGAATGCGCGTGAGTGTTGTGAGAGTATGACGTTTATCTTTTAATCTGTCTTTACCTCTCAAGCACATGCTTTACAGTATGTTGCTTTCATCGACTTCCGGAAGGCCTTTGATTCTGTAAGACATGATAAATTACTTAACTGTTTACAGGGTCAAGGGGTATCCGGGAGATTTTTTGGTTCCCTGAAGGTCATGTATGATTCTTTGTTAGCATGTGTGAGAGTTCATGGAGAATGTTCTGAGTTTTTTGAATGCCCAGTAGGTGTGCACCAGGGATGTGTAATGAGCCCAACATTATTTTCTGTCTTCATTAATCAAATTGCTAATCATATGTCTGTATCAGGCAAACATGGTGTTCAGTCATTACCCGGTTTAATGGAACTGTTCATTCTGCTTTTTGCAGACGACATAACTTTATTATCATACACTCCTTCAGGACTCCACAATCAGCTTAATATTCTAAAAAGATGCAGTGATGAAATGAAATTGAAGTTAATCCTCAGAAAACAAAAATAATTGTCTTTCGAAAAGGTAGATATTTAAGTAAAATCGAAAAATGTGTTTTCAACAATGAAGAAATAGAGATAGTAAATGATTACTGCTATTTAGGGTACACGTTTACATCTAAAATTAGTCCGCAAAAAGGGACTGCTAATTTTGTAATGAAAGGCAAAACAGCAGCAATGAGTCTTATCAGGGCATTTCAAAAGTTTAAAGGAATGTCATACGTAACTTTTTTCAAAATCTTTGACGTGAAAATCCAACCAATCCTGTTATATGCATCTGAAGTTTGGGGTTTTCAAAGGTTATATAATATTGAAAAAGTTCATTTACTTGCATGCAAAATATTTTGGGGTACACCAACTAAGACTCCTAACAAGATGGTGTATGGAGATTTGGGCAGATTTCCATTATTTATTAATTCTTATGTTAATACATTGATATATTGGTTTCGCTTATTACAAATGGATCAACACCGTTTGCCTTTTTTGGCATATCAAATGCTTCTTGATTTAGACAGAAATGGAAAGTTATGCTGGGCCTCTAAAATTAGAGAAATGTTGTGTGAAAGTGGCTTCAACTTTATTCGGCTTCAACAGGGTGCTGGTAATGTTAAAGGGTTTCTTTATATCTTTAGACAAAGGTTGATAGATATGTTTATTGAAGAATGGTCAGGTAGTATAAGAGACAGAGACAGGTATTTGTGCTACAGATCATTTAAAACAATATTTGAACAGGAAATGTATATATGCCAGGCTGAAACGTATTCATTTAGAGTGGCGCTGTCTCAAATAAGATTTGGTATGATACCAATAAATAATAACGCGTTCAGATATAGTGAGAATGATATGTTAAAACGGTGCCCTTTTTGTCAAACTGAATGTGAGAATGAAGAGCACCTTATATTAAGTTGTGATATTTATTTAGATTTGCGTTTGAAATTCCTTCAAAAGCTTGCAAGATTACCTTTGAATATCTTGTTGAAGTCAGACAATCAAAATATGAATTCTCAGTTGTCTAAATTCATTTTCTCTGCCATGAAACGGACTGCATATTTACAGTAAGCAATTTATTGAAAGGAATGCTAAGTGTTTATAACATGTGCATATAATGGTATTAATTATTTTTGTGTATGGAGTAACCCCATGTAATTATTATGCTATGTATCATTTCCCCATTCCCTGATTTGAATTGTGGTCTGTGGCCAATGTTCAATTAAAACATTTCGTTCGTTCGTTCGTTCGTTTGTTCGTTCTCTCTGTCTCTCTCTCCCTCCCTCTCTCTCTCTCTCTCTCTCTCTCTCTCTCTCTCTCTCTCTCTCTCTCTCTCTCTCTCTCTCTCTCTCTCTCTCTCTCTCTCTCCCCCTCCTTATTTCTCTTAGTCTCTCATGTATCTTTCTATCTCTGTCTTTTTGTCTATCTTCTTGTCTGTCCTCTCTCTCTCTGTCTCTCCCCCTCTCTCTCTCCCTCCTTATCTCTCTTAGTCTCTCCTGTATCTTTCTATCTCTGTCTCTTCTTATTATTCATCTCTGTCTTTATGTGTTTCCCCACCTCTCTCCCTCTCTCTCTCTCATCTTATCTCTTTCTTGTCTCTCGTGTCTTCCTATCTCTGTCTTTTTTCCATCTCCTTCTCTGTTGTCTCTCTCTCTCTCTCTCTCTCTCTCTCTCTCTCTCTCTCTCCCTCCCTCCATATCTCTCTCCTGTATCTTTCTATCTCTGTCTCTTCTTGTTGTTCCTCTCTGTCTTTATGTGTTTCCCCACCTCTCTCTCTCTCTCACTCCCATCTTGTCTCTTTCTTGTCTCTCGTGTCTTCCTATCTCTGTCTTTTTGTCCATCTCCTTGTCTGTACTCTCTCTCTCTCTCTCTCTCTCTCTCTCTCTCTCTCTCTCTCTCTCTCTCTCTCTCTCTCTCTCTCCTCTCTTTGTGATGTTGTTGTTTCTTTCTTTGCACGGTATTTTTGCTGACCATTCCTGTGGCTGGCTTCTTGATTAGATTAGGGAAAAGGAACGACCGCTAACTAGATTACTACTGCTGTATATTGCAAGTCCTGCCTCGTGTACCTCCACTCCTCCTCTCTCTGTCTTTCTATCTCTCTGTTTCTCTGTCTCTCTCTCTCTCCCCCCCCTCCCTCCCCCCCCCCCCCCCCCCCCTCTCTCTCTCTCGTACTTTTTTGAAAGTTTGAATCGATTTACATGTACTTGTTTATTGTATTTTCTATTTAGTTTCATATTTGCTGATGACCCTACCCCGCTGTCCCCTTTGACATGGGCAGATGGCCCAGTTCAGTAAAATATTGTTCATTGCTCTCTCTCTCTCTCTCTCTCTCTCTCTCTCTCTCTCTCTCTCTCTCTTCACTCGATAAAATGTATTAGTGCATGAGACAAAATCCGAGAAAATAATGTACAATTGATGACATAAAACCGCTTTGCATGCAACAAAAGATAAATTGTTGGTATTCTGGGCCGTGGCCTTTTTTCTTAAGCCAAAGAAATTAAGTAAAATGATACAACTTCTTCAACTTTTCATTTATTTTCCAAATACCAAATACAATGATTTTAAGATTGGGCGCAACCAAAGACACATCTGTCCAAAATCACCGAATGCTGTTTCCCACGATTCCACTTTTAATGTTCACACATTCAGTTAGCATGACCGTTTGATTTTTATGACTTTCTTTAACCCTTTCACCGCCAGCCATATTTCAGCCAACATTTTCCATTAAATTTACCTGGGTAGAGACCATCAATCTGCAGCATTGGTGATTCTTCTGTGAAATATATAAAATAAGGTCTATCCTTACTTCCCAAAACTAAGACAGTTATGGTCTTTGGATAATATACCCCAATTTGATGCCTTTTAGTGACATAGGTATTACAATCACTGTGGTGCTAAAATGCGATTTTGGCGGTGAAAGGGTTAAACGAACAGGAATCCCGCATTTGAACACACACGCAATTCATTCGCGTGTCTTTTGGAAGCGATTAGTATATTTTCATATCTTCAAGCTTTTCCAAAGCTTTACACGAATACGTTCATAGAGCATAGTAGGGGGTTCCTTGCTATTTGCTTGCAATTAAGACACGTGAAAAAGATTTGTTGGCTATAACTCGATGCTTAACAGTAATAAATCAATGCCTTCTTTCAGCACCCAGAATACTTATTTGTCTTTGATGCTTATCATTACACAGGAATTTAGAGGCGGTTGATGTAAGATGCCTAATGAATCGGAGGTTTAACTATTTAGCTGATATATACTGAGAGCAAAAAGTTTGATTCATAACCAAGTATGCACTTAATAGAGAATAGATAGTTTTCGTGCACAACTGAAATTTTATTAAATAGCAAAAAAAAATCAAAAAAAATCTTGGATATTCATTAGTCAAAATTATGTATGAAACAGTGCCATTTTTAGTGACGTTACATAAATGGACAAGTACATTTTTTACAAAACTTTCAGACTTGTGCAATTTTCTTTGTAGGAAAAAATACACTATTTAATGGCGTGACCATCTTTTGGAAACATGTGGAGAGTAAAGTGTGAAATAAAGAGGGTGAGGCGCCATTGTCATTGATTGTGGATCCCGGACAGTTTCCATTCTAAGCAATTATCTGCCTGCTGATATCCTCTCTTTTTTTGCTTCACACATTCTCCCCAGTAATTTTTCATTTTTTACTTTGTTGTCTTGCCAGCAGATCTAACTAAATTGCGGGCGACAAAGCGGAAGAAAATATGGCGGCTCTGCCGAAAAGCGTAATGATGTTGTCGTTAACCCCAGCTCACGGGATGTAACTCTGTTTTCTCGAAGACAGTTTTCCACGGAAATTAACACAGGAATATCTCTGTTTTTAGTTCCCGAGCGAAGCTTCGGGAAGTATTGTTTTTGTTTCTGTCCGTGCGTGCGTGCGTGCGTCCATCCGTGCGTCCGTCCGTATGGCTGTCCAGCTGCGTTGTCTTGAAAACCATTCAGTCTGTTTCAATCACATTTGGTATGCAAGTTTCAGAGGATCTTAGCTATCAGTTGATTGCTTTAGTTTTATTTGAAGGTCAAGGTCATGCTGTTTAAGGAGTTCAACCCCCCAAACACTTAATCACTAATATATCGCGAACTTTTGCACGTATTTCAATGCATTTTTGTTCTGATAAAAGGGCTATAACATTATAATAACGAACTTGTCTGTGCGCGCGTGCGTGCTAATCACAGGGTTCGACCCCAAGGCTGTATCTCAAGAACTGTTGCATGGAATCGCTTCAAATTTACTGTGGTGGTGTATCACGGTACACAAAAGGTCCCATTCAAAAACAATAACCATGCTGCCCTTGACCTTGAAGTTTCACCTTGAAAATGTACATTTCTTCTTGTGGCCATATCTTTCACATCGTTGGACTTACAATGTTCAAATTTGGAGTGCAGATGCATTGGCTTATGGTAATTCTGAATATTTAGTATAAGAAAGTTCAAGGTCACAACAGTTTTTGTCTGCCGATAGGACCATCTGTAACCAGTCATTTACAACCACACATTTTTTAGACTGATTATTTTTTTGCCAATTGCTCAGTTTCTTGTCATTGGAGCACATCTGCGTCATGCTGCTGTTGTGTGCCGCTCAGCCGCTCGGGAACTTATCTGTCGCTCGGCAATACACTTGTTATTACGCCTTTTATTTTTATTCTCCTTTTTAAAGCTATTCTTCTGTTTTGCAAAGCTACAGTTCTTAAAGTTTATCTTTGGAAAGACCTGCGTCATCGTGTTTGTCTTTAATTTTGTCATAAAGATCACCGTGCACAGTGTTTGAAATATGCAAACAGATCAGCAGCTAGCGATTTTTATTTGCCTAAGCAGCTATGCTCTGGGGGTTTTGATGTGTTTTTTTACAGGCTTTATTTCATCATAAAATGCGCACTGTTGAAGGTCCTGTTAAGTGCAAGCGTGTGCATCCATTTGTTTTCTCCTGGCAATGATATTCCAGTCTCTTTTTTATTTTTATTTGTTTGTTTGTTGTTGTTTTGAACAACTCATGGCATATGGTTTAATGTGGATGGCCAGGGTTTCCCATATAATAGCTGCATATCGATGCACTGGAACAATCACAAAACGATGCAAGCTCGTCAGCGCAAGACTATTGAAATGTCAAGAGCACAAGATGTAGTGAAAATCGTACTTTTAAATTGGATAACATATGTGACCCAGCACCACGAAAGGGACATTAACTCGCTGGGCTAGTTTCTCACAACAGGCTTGCAAAGTCAAAATCTCATTTTTGGAGTTATGGGTATTTTTGTATTCTCTAATATCTTATCTTTCATATTTATAAAGGATAATCTTTATAAGTGTTTTAAAACGAGTAGGGCAATGCATTTTCTACAGCTAGGCTAGACTTTAGACTGCGCTTTCTCAAAATGACCGACGTTCACCCTACTAACTTTAAATGCTCATAACTCGGGAACGGAAAAATATACAAGAATGGTTCTTGTATCATTAGAAAGAGAATTGTCTGCAGTTTTCACTTGCATACGTTTCTCAGAATGGTCAGTTTGACACTTAATGTCCTTTTCGTGGTGCTGGGTCACATATTGTTTTAAAATTCTATATTCCAATAACATCACCTATAAATAGATAGCACATCAAGGGGCGTATTTATGTTCACAGACAGAAAGTAATCAAACAAGCAAACGGACTGAAAAACGGACAAAATAGCGACTGACAGTGAGAAATGTAATGTCATCAGCAGAGGTAATTAAATGTTTTTAGAGGTTATATTATGTAACTCTCCACAACATCACACCGAAAAACGTTCCCAATTGTTTGAATAACAGTAAGGTCAAGGACAGACAGACTCCAACAGACAGACAGACAAACAGACACCCACAGAAACCAAATGGAACATCTTCAGCATCGGTAATGGAACGTCGGACCGATTGTCGAATCAGACAGGTTTAAGTCCCACGGGCAATTATTGAGCTGCTGTTTCAGTTATGTCATGTGTCCCCATCTCTATGTGTTGCCTATTTCACCTCTTTGTGTCCCCGTTTCTAAGCATTGCCAATTTCACGGCTTTGTGTCCCCGTCTCTATGTGTTGCCTATTTCGTCTCTTATGTGTCCCCGTCTCTATGTGTTGCCTATTTCGTCTCTTATTTGTCCCCGTCTCTATGTGTTGCCTATTTCGTCTCTTATGTGTCCCCGTCTCTATGTGTTGCCTATTTCGTCTCTTATGTGTACCCGTCTCTATGTGTTGCCTATTTCGTCTCTTATGTGTACCCGTCTCTATGTGTTGCCTATTTCGTCTCTTATGTGTCCCCGTCTCTATGTGTTGCCTATTTCGTCTCTTATGTGTCCCCGTCTCTATGTGTTGCCTATTTCGTCTCTTATGTGTACCCGTCTCTATGTGTTGCCTATTTCGTCTCTTATGTGTACCCGTCTCTATGTGTTGCCTATTTCGTCTCTTATGTGTACCCGTCTCTATGTGTTGCCTATTTCGTCTCTTATGTGTGTGTACCCGTCTCTATGTGTTGCCTATTTCGTCTCTTATGTGTACCCGTCTCTATGTGTTGCCTATTTCATCTCTTATGTGTGTGTACCCGTCTCTATGCGTTGCCAATGTCGTCTCTATATGTTTCTGTCTCTATGTGTTGCCAATTTCGTCTCTATGTGTACCCGTCTCTATATAATATTATGTCCCTGTTTCTAAGTGTCCCCGTGTCTGTATGTCCCGTTTCTATGTATATATCTCTTTCTTATGCCTCTCCGCCTCTATGTGTTATGTAACCCTAAACCTAAGGCCGTTTACACACATAAGCGGAGATTCCGTGCGGAAACCCGTGCGCAATCCATAAATAAGTAAAACAAAGAAGGGAAAAGATTTGCGCACGTGTCCGAATTTCCCCTATATGCGTAAACGTTTATCCTTCTTTCTTCCACTTACTTAGGGTTTTCTGTACGGAACTTACGCGTCTAATGTGAACCCGGCCTAATACCCTAGGGGATACGTAAAGAAGGGGACACGCAGAGACGTGGACACAATGGAAATGGCACATAGAGGCGGGGGCATAGCGATATGTCCCCGGGGCTGCTTTTGCTCTTTTGTTTCCAGCTTGTTTTCAAATGTTTCCTTTCTGTCTTCTGTGTTCACCCAGTTTGATTAGAATGCGAATATGAATGGCAATATTTTAAGCTTGTCTCTGTCTGTCTGTCTGTCTGTCTGTCTGTCTGTCTGTCTCTCTCTCTCTGTCTCTCTCTCTCTCTCTCTCTCTCTCTCTCTCTCTCTCTCTCTCTCTCTCTCTCTCTCTCTGTCTCTCTCTCTCTCTCTCTCTCTCTCTCTCTCTCCTCTCTCTCTCTCTCTCTCTCTCTCTCTCTCTCTCTCTCTCTCTCTCTCTTTCTCTCTCTCTCTCTCTCTTTCTCTCTCTGTCTGTCTCTCTCCTCTCTCTCTCTCTCTCTCTCTCTCTCTCTCTCTCTCTCTCTCTCTCTTTCTCTCTCTCTCTCTCTCTCTCTCTCTCTCTCTCTCTCTCTCTCTCTCTCTCTCTCTCTCTCTCTCTCTCTCTCATTATTGTTTTTGTTCTCCAATGTTTTGCAATGAAAATGATGCTTCCCCCATGTCATGAGAACCCAGTGTTAACGACATTAAAAGGGTCCAGTGTCCAGTATCCAGTCTCTCTCTCTCTCTCTCTCTCTCTCTCTCTCTCTCTCTCTCTCTCTCTCTCTCTCTCTCTCTCTCTCTCTCTCTCTCTCTCTCTCTCTCTCTCTCTCTCTCTCTCTCTCTCTCTGTGACTCACAATTCCACTTTATAATATACACAATCATAGTCGTTGTGACGTTGGTTCTGTCAGAACTTCTGTTCCTCTATTGCTGTCTATCTGCCCGTTTATTTTCCCAACTGTTTGTCTTGTTGTCTGTCCCAGCCCCTATCCTTGTCTCTCTTTCTTCTCATGAAATCGCCACAGAATCACTGGGAGAACTTTCATTGGGCTTGTAGTCTAACAGTTTTGTTTTACTTCGTTCAAAAGTTTAAAAAGTGTAAAACACTGTGACAGCGTGACAATAAAGCAACATTTGATTGTCATCGGCCTCAGGAAAATATATTGTGTCAGAAAAAAACAAAGTTCCAGAAGAAGGCTTCTTCTTCTTCTTCTTCGCCCTAGGCAGCCAACTTCATCACGCTGAAGATTCTGCTGCACTTTAGGGGGTAGTACGAAAAACAAAGAAAATAAGTTCAGCAAAGATAGGGTAGATAGTGAGATAGGATGAGATATTATTGGGAAAAGATAGTCAGGAATTTAGTATTATGATAGGCGTACCTAAAGGTAAGGCGCCAGGGTATAGCTTATCTCTAAAGACACACTGACCCATGACGATTAAGTCCCTTGTTTTTCTGGGTAGCTGTGACCCACATACACATTCCCCCAACTTCAAATTGAGACTGCTCTTTAAAATGATGTTTCGTTTTGAATTTGGGGCATTTGTATGGGAGTCAAACCTGGTCAAAGCAATATTTCTTACCAGCTAGAAAAGGGAAAACACGTGAACCCCGTGATTTTGACACGTAATCTGGTGGGTCTTTAATTCGATTTAGCAATAAAGAGTGTTTTTGCTTCCAACAAGGAACTTGTGTCGTATGGTTCGTTGCTTAGCTAATGACATGTTATGGTGATAGCTATTTGAAACAATATTTCCTACTGACTTTTCCTTAAATTTTGAAATTAACCTGGATAGCGTTGAGATACGGTATTTTGCTGTTGTTGTTGTTGTTGTTATGTGAAAACCTTTCGTCTGCGTATGTTTTTGAAGAAATGTTGTCCATAATTAGGTTTGGGTTTTGACTCAAGTTTAATGTTGGCTACACTAAGAGTATTATAATGATACTAGATAAACCCGTGTTCCGCACGGCAGCATGAAGCACAAAAGCCCTACTCGCCTCCCTCTTCTCCTTCCTAGCTTCGTTTGGGGTTTCTCCTATCCTGCTTTCCCCCTCCCTGTATGCCCCCCCCCCCCCCCCCCCCCCCATTTGAGAAACGTAGGGGCCTAAATGTTGTGAAAAGCATGAGGAGCATTTATTTTACTTTATAGTATGTTAGACACCCCCCCCCCCCCCCCACACACACACCCCACACCCACACGCGTGCGCGCGCACGCGCACTGTAGTAGACAGCACACACTTCATCATTGCTTGCTCGGTTTCCTGTCAATTCATGAGCGCAGATTAGCGTTATTCTCCGTTATGCACCTTTCAAAACAAATATGGTTAGACCAAACACAAAACTTCCAGAAGGTAGAGGAACTATTTGTACAAAAGCCCTACTCGCCTCCCTCTTCTCCTTCCTAGCTTCGCTTGGGGTTTCCCCTATCCTGCTTTCCCCCTCCCCGTGTCCCCCCCCCCTCCGCCCACCCCCATCTTGCCCCCTCCCTGGGCTGCGGCCCCCCCTCCCCCCCCTTCTGCCCACCCCGCTCCTCTTTAAAAAAAAAAAAATGAAGAAATGATTTGCCTTCAAATAGATAATCCCGTGCTCCGCAAGGCAGCATGAAGCATCTGCGTTCATAATTGATAGGAACCTGTCCGAGCGATCGAAAAAGAAGGGAGAAAAAATTGTGGCAAGGGGCAGACTCGAACCCGCGACCTACGGATTTGCGACCCGGCTTCTTACCTATGGAGCTAAAGGCTTCGTCGAAAGTCGCTGTAAAAATTTCATTAAGGGAAAGCAGTCAAGTCGGACCAGTTGTCACAGCTTCAAAATAATGCCAATTGACACGCGAGCAACATTTTGCCTTCAAAATCAACTTTCAAAAGCAAAATTTGTAATCCGACCTAGCGGAATAAATAGACGAAGCGCGTATCTTGACC
>CM065681.1:18409333-18421833 GCA_017654935.2 Phymorhynchus buccinoides | reverse complement strand
TTGCCCCAACTTCAGCTCTCACTCTTTGCCCCAACTTCAGCTCTCACTCAGCTCTCACTCTTTGCCCCAACTTCAGCTCTCACTGTACTATTTGCCCCAACTTCAGCTCTCACACTATTTGCCCCAACTTCAGCTCTCACTCTCACTCTTTGCCCCAACTTCAGCTCTCACACTATTTGCCCCAACTTCAGCTCTCACTCTTTGCCCCAACTTCAGCTCTCACTCTTTGCCCCAACTTCAGCTCACTCACTCTTTGCCCCAACTTCAGCTCTCACTACTATTTGCCCCAACTTCAGCTCTCACTATTTGCCCCAACTTCAGCTCTCACTCTTTGCCCCAACTTCAGCTCTCACTACTTTGCCCCAACTTCAGCTCTCACTACTATTTGCCCCAACTTCAGCTCTCACTACTATTTGCCCCAACTTCAGCTCTCACTACTATTTGCCCCAACTTCAGCTCTCTATTTCCCCAACTCAGCTCTCACTATTTGCCCCAACTTCAGCTCTCACTTCAGCTCTCACACTATTTGCCCCAACTTCAGCTCTCACTACTATTTGCCCCAACTTCAGCTCTCTTTGCCCCAACTTCAGCTCTCACTATTTGCCCCAACTTCAGCTCTCACTGTACTATTTGCCCCAACTTCAGCTCTCACTACTTTGCCCCAACTTCAGCTCTCACTGTACTCTTCAGCTTCACTATTTGCCCCAACTTCAGCTCTCACTATTTGCCCCAACTTCAGCTCTCACTCACTATTTGCCCCAACTTCAGCTCTCACTATTTGCCCCAACTTCAGCTCTCACTCTTTGCCCCAACTTCAGCTCTCACTACTATTTGCCCCAACTTCAGCTCTCACACTATTTGCCCCAACTTCAGCTCTCACTGTACTATTTGCCCCAACTTCAGCTCTCACTATTTGCCCCAACTTCAGCTCTCACTATTTGCCCCAACTTCAGCCCCAACTTCAGCTCTCACTCTTTGCCCCAACTTCAGCTCTCACACTATTTGCCCCAACTTCAGCTCTCACTATTTGCCCCAACTCAGCTCTCACTCTTTGCCCCAACTTCAGCTCTCACACTATTTGCCCCAACTTCAGCTCTCACTACTATTTGCCCCAACTTCAGCTCTCACTACTATTTGCCCCAACTTCAGCTCTCACTCTTTGCCCCACTTCAGCTCTCACTATTTGCCCCAACTTCAGCTCTCACTGTACTATTTGCCCCAACTTCAGCTCTCACTATTTTCCCCAACTCAGCTCTCACTCTTTGCCCCAACTTCAGCTCTCACTCTTTGCCCCAACTTCAGCTCTCACTCTTTGCCCCAACTTCAGCTCTCACTCTGCCCCAACTTCAGCTCTCACTACTTTGCCCCAACTTCAGCTCTCACTATTTGCCCCAACTTCAGCTCTCACTATTTGCCCCAACTTCAGCTCTCACTGTCACTATTTGCCCCAACTTCAGCTCTCACTCTTTGCCCCAACTTCAGCTCTCTGCCCCAACTTCAGCTCTACTATTTGCCCCAACTTCAGCTCTCACTACTATTTGCCCCAACTTCAGCTCTCACTATTTGCCCCAACTTCAGCTCTCACTATTTGCCCCAACTTCAGCTCTCACTCAGCTCTCACTATTTGCCCCAACTTCAGCTCTCACTATTTGCCCCAACTTCAGCTCTCACTACTATTTGCCCCAACTCAGCTCTCAGCTCTCAGCTCTCACTATTTGCCCCAACTTCAGCTCTCACTTCAGCTCTCACTATTTGCCCCAACTTCAGCTCTCACTACTATTTGCCCCAACTTCAGCTCTCACTATTTGCCCCAACTTCAGCTCTCACTATTTGCCCCAACTTCAGCTCTCACTACTATTTGCCCCAACTTCAGCTCTCACTCACTCATTTGCCCCAACTTCAGCTCTCACTATTTTTGCCCCAACTTCAGCTCTCACTATTTGCCCCAACTTCAGCTCTTCACTATTTGCCCCAACTTCAGCTCTCACTATTTGCCCCAACTTCAGCTCTCACTTTGCCCCAACTTCAGCTCTATTTGCCCCAACTTCAGCTCTCACTATTTGCCCCAACTTCAGCTCTCACTCTATTTGCCCCAACTTCAGCTCTCACTCTTTGCCCCAACTTCACTATTTGCCCCAACTTCAGCTCTACTTGCCCCAACTTCAGCTCTCACTACTATTTGCCCCAACTTCAGCTCTCACTATTTGCCCCAACTTCAGCTCTCACACTATTTGCCCCAACTTCAGCTCTCACTCTTTGCCCCAACTTACTATTTGCCCCAACTTCAGCTCTCTCACTATTTGCCCCAACTTCAGCTCTCACTGTACTATTTGCCCCAACTTCAGCTCTCACTATTTGCCCCAACTTCAGCTCTCACTCACTACTATTTGCCCCAACTTCAGCTCTCACTCTCACTATTTGTCCCAACTTCAGCTCTACTATTTGCCCCAACTTCAGCTCTCACTCTTTGCCCCAACTTCTCTCACTATTTGCCCCAACTTCAGCTCTCACTCTTTGCCCCAACTTCAGCTCTCACTATTTGCCCCAACTTCAGCTCTCACTCACTATTTGCCCCAACTTCAGCTCTCACTATTTGCCCCAACTTCAGCTCTCACTCTCTCACTATTTGCCCCAACTTCAGCTCTCACTCTGCTATTTGCCCCAACTTCAGCTCTCACTATTTGCCCCAACTTCAGCTCTCACTATTTGCCCCAACTTCAGCTCTCACTGTACTATTTGCCCCAACTTCAGCTCTCACTCACTATTTGCCCCAACCCACAATTTGCCCCAACTTCACTATTTGCCCCAACTTCAGCTCTCACTCACTATTTGCCCCAACTTCAGCTCTCACTATTTGCCCCAACTTCAGCTCTCACTGTACTATTTGCCCCAACTTCAGCTCTCAGCTCTCACTACTATTTGCCCCAACTTCAGCTCTCATTTGCCCCAACTTCAGCTCTCACTACTATTTGCCCCAACTTCAGCTCTCACTACTATTTGCCCCAACTTCAGCTCTCACTATTTGCCCCAACTTCAGCTCTCAGCTCTGTACTATTTGCCCCAACTTCAGCTCTCACTACTATTTGCCCCAACTTCAGCTCTCACTATTTGCCCCAACTTCAGCTCTCACTCTTTGCCCCAACTTCAGCTCTCACTGTGCTATTTGCCCCAAACTTCAGCTCTCACTCACTACTATTTGCCCCAACTTCAGCTCTCACTATTTGCCCCAACTTCAGCTCTCACTCTTTGCCCCAACTTCAGCTCTCACTATTTGCCCCAACTTCAGCTCTCACTATTTGCCCCAACTTCAGCTCTCACTCTTTGCCCCAACTTCAGCTCTCACTATTTGCCCCAACTTCAGCTCTCACTATTTGCCCCAACTTCAGCTCTCACTATTTGCCCCAACTTCAGCTCTCACTCTTTGCCCCAACTTCAGCTCTCACTCTTTGCCCCAACTTCACTGCCCCAACTTCAGCTCTCACACTATTTGCCCCAACTTCAGCTCTCACACTATTTGCCCCAACTTCAGCTCTCACTTCACTATTTGCCCCAACTTCAGCTCTCACTATTTGCCCCAACTTCAGCTCTCACTGTACTATTTGCCCCAACTTCAGCTCTGCCCCAGCTCTCACTATTTCAGCCCCAACTTCAGCTTTGCCCCAACTTCAGCTCTCACTATTTGCCCCAACTTCAGCTCTCACTATTTGCCCCAACTTTGCTCCCAACTTCAGCTCTCACTCTCACTACTATTTGCCCCAACTTCAGCTCTCACTACTTTGCCCCAACTTCAGCTCTCACTTCAGCTCTCATTTGCCCCAACTTCAGCTCTCAGCTATTTCCCAACTTCAGCTCTCACTCTTTGCCCCAACTTCAGCTCTCACTATTTGCCCCAACTTCAGCTCTCACTATTTGCCCCAACTTCAGCTCTCACTATTTGCCCCAACTTCAGCTCTCACTATTTGCCCCAACTTCAGCTCTCACTATTTGCCCCAACTTCAGCTCTCACTATTTGCCCCAACTTCAGCTCTCACTGTACTATTTGCCCCAACTTCAGCTCTCACTATTTGCCCCAACTTCAGCTCTCACTCTTTGCCCCAACTTCAGCTCTCACTCTTTGCCCCAACTTCAGCTCTCACTCTATTTGCCCCAACTTCAGCTCTCACTCTTTGCCCCAACTTCAGCTCTCACTATTTGCCCCAACTTCAGCTCTCACTACTATTTGCCCCAACTTCAGCTCTCACTGTACTATTTGCCCCAACTTCAGCTCTCACTCTTTGCCCCAACTTCAGCTCTCACTATTTGCCCCAACTTCAGCTCTCACTCTTTGCCCCAACTTCAGCTCTCACTGTACTATTTGCCCCAACTTCAGCTCTCACTACTATTTGCCCCAACTTCAGCTCTCTATTTGCCCCAACTTCACTATTTGCCCCAACTTCAGCTCTCACTATTTGCCCCAACTTCAGCTCTCACTATTTGCCCCAACTTCAGCTCTCACTATTTGCCCCAACTTCAGCTCTCACTTCAGCTCTCACTACTATTTGCCCCAACTTCAGCTCTCACTATTTGCCCCAACTTCAGCTCTCACTATTTGCCCCAACTTCAGCTCTCACTCTTTGCCCCAACTTCAGCTCTCACTGTACTATTTGCCCCAACTTCAGCTCTCACTATTTGCCCCAACTTCAGCTCTCACTATTTGCCCCAACTTCAGCTCTCACTCTCACTATTTGCCCCAACTTCAGCTCTCACTACTATTTGCCCCAACTTCAGCTCTCACTACTATTTGCCCCAACTTCAGCTCTCACTATTTGCCCCAACTTCAGCTCTCACTATTTGCCCCCTCTCAACTTCAGCTCTCACTACTATTTGCCCCAACTTCAGCTCTCACTACTATTTGCCCCAACTTCAGCTCTCACTACTATTTGCCCCAACTTCAGCTCTCACTGTACTATTTGCCCCAACTTCAGCTCTCACTGTACTATTTGCCCCAACTTCAGCTCTCACTATTTGCCCCAACTTCAGCTCTCACTCTTTGCCCCAACTTCAGCTCTCACTGTACTATTTGCCCCAACTTCAGCTCTCACTATTTGCCCCAACTTCAGCTCTCACTATTTGCCCCAACTTCAGCTCTCACTGTACTATTTGCCCCAACTTCAGCTCTCACTACTATTTGCCCCAACTTCAGCTCTCACTACTATTTGCCCCAACTTCAGCTCTCACTATTTGCCCCAACTTCAGCTCTCACTACTATTTGCCCCAACTTCAGCTCTCACTCAGTACTATTTGCCCCAACTTCAGCTCTCACTATTTGCCCCAACTTCAGCTCTCACTCATTTGCCCCAACTTCAGCTCTCACTATTTGCCCCAACTTCAGCTCTCACTATTTGCCCCAACTTCAGCTCTCACTCTTTGCCCCAACTTCAGCTCTCACTGTACTATTTGCCCCAACTTCAGCTCTCAGCCCCAACTTCAGCTCTCACTATTTGCCCCAACTTCAGCTCTCACTCACTATTTGCCCCAACTTCAGCTCTCACTATTTGCCCCAACTTCAGCTCTCACTGTGCCCCACTTTATTTGCCCCAACTTCAGCTCTCACTCTGCCCCAACTTCAGCTCTCACTATTTGCCCCAACTTCAGCTCTCTATTTGCCCCAACTTCAGCTCTCACACTATTTTTGCCCCAACTTCAGCTCTCACTATTTGCCCCAACTTCAGCTCTTACTATTTGCCCCAACTTCAGCTCTCACTACTATTTGCCCCAACTTCAGCTCTCACTACTATTTGCCCCAACTTCAGCTCTCAACTTCAGCTCTCACTATTTGCCCCAACTTCAGCTCTCACTATTTGCCCCAACTTCAGCTCTCACTTCAGCTCTCACTATTTGCCCCAACTTCAGCTCTCACTACTATTTGCCCCAACTTCAGCTCTCACTATTTGCCCCAACTTCAGCTCTCACTATTTGCCCCAACTTCAGCTCTCACTCACTATTTGCCCCAACTTCAGCTCTCACTCACTATTTGCCCCAACTTCAGCTCTCACTCTATTTGCCCCAACTCACTATTTCAACTTCAGCTCTCACTCTTTGCCCCAACTTCAGCTCTCACTATTTGCCCCAACTTCAGCTCTCACTATTTGCCCCAACTTCAACTATTTCCCCAACTTCAGCTCTCACTATTTGCCCCAACTTCAGCTCTCACTCTACTATTTGCCCCAACTTCAGCTCTCACTATTTGCCCCAACTTCAGCTCTCACTATTTGCCCCAACTTCAGCTCTCACTGCCCCAACTTCAGCTCTCACTATTTGCCCCAACTTCAGCTCTCACTGTACTATTTGCCCCAACTTCAGCTCTCACTATTTGCCCCAACTTCAGCTCTCACTTCAGCTCTCACTATTTGCCCCAACTTCAGCTCTCACTATTTGCCCCAACTTCAGCTCTCACTACTATTTGCCCCAACTTCACTATTTGCCCCAACTTCAGCTCTCACTATTTGCCCCAACTTCAGCTCTCACTCTTTGCCCCAACTTACTATTTGCCCCAACTTCAGCTCTCACTGTACTATTTGCCCCAACTTCAGCTCTCACTCTCACTATTTGCCCCAACTTCAGCTCTCACTGTACTATTTGCCCCAACTTCAGCTCTCACTACTATTTGCCCCAACTTCAGCTCTCTGCCCCAACTCACTATTTGCCCCAACTTCAGCTCTCACTATTTGCCCCAACTTCAGCTCTCACTATTTGCCCCAACTTCAGCTCTCACTATTTGCCCCAACTTCAGCTCTCACTACTATTTGCCCCAACTTCAGCTCTCACTGCTCTACTATTTGCCCCAACTTCAGCTCTCACTATTTGCCCCAACTTCAGCTCTCACTCTTTGCCCCAACTCAGCTCTCACTATTTGCCCCAACTTCAGCTCTCACTTCAGTACTATTTGCCCCAACTTCAGCTCTCACTCTTTGCCCCAACTTCAGCTCTCACTCAGCTCTCACTCTTTGCCCCAACTTCAGCTCTCACTCTTTGCCCCAACTTCAGCTCTCACTATTTGCCCCAACTTTGCCCCAACTTCAGCTCTCACTACTATTTGCCCCAACTTCAGCTCTCACTTCAGCTCTCACTATTTGCCCCAACTTCAGCTCTCACTATTTGCCCCAACTTCAGCTCTCACTGTGCTATTTGCCCCAACTTCAGCTCTCACTCTTTGCCCCAACTTCAGCTCTCACTATTTGCCCCAACTTCAGCTCTCACTGTGCTATTTGCCCCAACTTCAGCTCTCCCTATTTGCCCCAACTTCAGCTCTCACTATTTGCCCCAACTTCATTTGCCCCAACTTCAGCTCTCACTCACTTTGCCCCAACTTCAGCTCTCACTCTTTGCCCCAACTTCAGCTCTCACTATTTGCCCCAACTTCAGCTCACACTCTTTGCCCCAACTTCAGCTCTCACTGTACTATTTGCCCCAACTTCAGGCTAATATCATCAACCAATAATAAAAACTCTTTCGTTTTCAGTAAAGGGCCTACCAAGTGTAGTACTAGCAATGAGATATGTGTGTGTGTGTGTGTGTGTGTGTGTGTGTGTGTGTGTGTGTGTGTGTGTGTGTGTGTGTGTGTGTGTGTGTGTGTGTGTGTGTGTGTGTGTGTTTGTTTGTTTGTTTGTTTGTGTGCATGTGTGTGCGCGTGCGTGCGTGCTTGCGCGCGTGTGTGTGTGCCTACGATTTGAATGGAGATCGGGGAACGGGTGTGGAGAATAAAAAGGTTATTTGACAATGGTGGAAAGTTACATGACATGGGTAAGTACATGCACGTGCGTCAGCATTAGATTATACTTGTTCAATGTTAGCGTTCGACTTAACTTACTTTTCTTTCACCTTGTTTGATATTCTCTCTCTCTCTCTCTCTCTCTCTCTCTCTCTCTCTCTCTCTCTCTCTCTCTCTCTCTCTCTCTCTCTCTCTCTCTCTCTCTCTCTCTCTCTCTCTCTCTCTCTCTCTCTCGTCAGCATTAGATTATACTTGTTCAATGTTAACGTTCGACTTAACTTACTTTTCTTTCACCTTGTTTGATACTCTCTCTCTCTCTCTCTCTCTCTCTCTCTCTCTCTCTCTCTCTCTCTCTCTCTCTCTCTCTCTCTCTCTCTCTCTCTCTCTCTCTCTCTCTCTCGTCAACATTAGATTATACTTGTTCAATGTTAACGTTCGACTTAACTTACTTTTCTTTCACCTTGTTTTTGATACTCTCTCTCTCTCTCTCTCTCTCTCTCTCTCTCTCTCTCTCTCTCTCTCTCTGTCTCTCTCTCTCTCTCTCTCTCTCTCTCTCTCTCTCTCTCTCTCTCTCTCTCTCTCTCTCTCTCTCTCTCTCTCTCTCTCTCTCTCTCTCTCTCTCTCTCTCTCTCTCTCTCTCTCTCTCTCTCTCTCTCTCTCTCTCTCTCTCTCTCTCTCTCTCTCTCTCTCTCTCTCTCTCTCTCTCGTCAGCATTAGATTATACTTGTTCAATGTTAACGTTCGACTTAACTTACTTTTCTTTCACCTTGTTTGATACTCTCTCTCTCTCTCTCTCTCTCTCTCTCTCTCTCTCTCTCTCTCTCTCTCTCTCTCTCTCTCTCTCTCTCTCTCTCTCTCTCTCTCTCTCTCTCTCTCTCTCTCTCTCTCTCTCTCTTATATTCGTTATATTCGTTGATTTTGCCAAAGCTGTTAACCATAATCTTCTCATAAAAAAATTACATGCTACAACTTATCTTCCAATGCTCTAGGCCTTATCTCATCGTTCTTAAACAATAGGCAGCAAACAGTATATTTAAATAACAAACTATCGAATTTACTTCCAACCAAATACGGTATTCCACAGGGATCGATACTTGGACCTGTACTTTTTACATTATATGTAAATGATTTACCACTGGCCATAAAGACATCATGAGATCTATTTGCAGACGACACGACTATTGACACAGGCAATAATGACCCAACCGAAGTATGCAAAACCCTACAGCACAACATAAATCTACTTTTAGAATGGACACACCTTAACCATTTAGTTCTACATCCTAAAAAAAACTAAATTCATGTTGTTAGCAACTCAACAGAAACGGCAAAACATAAAATGTTTATCATTACCTCCCATATACATTAATGCAGACACAGTCGAACAAGTCTCAAGCCATAAGCTGTTAGGCGTAACTATTGATCACAATCTTTCCTGGTCCCCACATATAAATGCCATTTCCAAAACAATTGCATCTAAAGTCTATCAGCTCAACAAGATTAAACATTTTTTAAATTTGCATACCCGTAAAATATTTTTCTGCTCATTTATTCAATCTACCGTTGATTATGCATCCACACTTTGGGATTTGGCAAGTCAAAATTCACTGAAATATTTATTCAGTGTTTATAAACGTGCTGTGAATGTAACTCTAAACAAATCGTCTTCTTTAACCAGCGAGGACTACAAGTCTGCTAACATTCTTCCTCTTAAGTCCAGATTGCTTTATAACAAAGGGATTCTTATGCACAAAATTTTAAATGGTAACTCCCCACCTTCGCTAACAGCTAACTTTACTATTAATGAGTTTCGACACAGCCATAAATTAGATCTTCCTCTTCCCAGTACCACCCTTTATAAATCAAGCTTTGTCTACTCTGGAAGCTGGCTGTGGAATAGACTTCCTATCTCCTTGAAATATGAATCAAATTTTAAGAGGTTTAAACAAATATTTTACGATTTTCTGATGAATATCTCTAATACCTCAATATTGTCCCCTGAAATGTTTTGAAAAAGTTCGCACATATTCCCATTTCATTCGTTGCATCTAATTATTGTCTGTGTATTTTTGTATTTTTTTAAAAAGTTAAAACTTTATCAACTATTTTGCTTTAAAATATACCATGTTTGCACACGTGTGCTACTATATAATTATATTTTATGTCAATTGTGGCTAGATATTTGACATACTTTGTGTGTGCATAACTGTATTAAGGAATGTATTTACATGCAAGTATATATGCATATCTCTCCAACTTTCACGTATACCTTTTTTTGTTTTTGTTTTTATAACTTATTTTTTATATTTATGACACTTTTGATATTGTTCTATTTTATATGTGAAATGCGATGAGATTTTCTCTCTCTCTCTTCATTTTCTTTTTTTTTGCATGAGGACTGGACGAAAAAAAGCAATGTTGCTTAATCTATTATCCTCAATAAAGAAAACTTATTCATTCATTCATTCATTCTCTCTCTCTCTCTCCTGTGTCTGCCTGTGACATTTTCGTTTGCTTATTATCTATTCCCAGGGTTTCAGGATAAAATCAACATGCATTCATTTTTTAATCTCTGTAAGAGACACGAACAGGCGGACAGATAAGCAATCGGAAAATATGCAAACTTATCTGTAATAAAAGTTGCTGAAATGGCCTCCAATCCAAGACATTATTAGACAGTGTCTTCCAGAACGAAACTAGGAAGCAATAGTAAAATATGGTTCTTTCAGAATATTGCTGATAATATTATTTATTTTTTCTGTCCTGAATCCGAATACTAATGACGCCTTCCTTCCTTCTATATTTTTTTCTCTCTTCTCTCTCTCTCTCTCTCTCTCTCTCTCTCTCTCTCTCTCTCTCTCTCTCTCTCTCTCTCTCTCTCTCTCTCTCTCTCTCTCTCTTCTCTCTCTCTCTCTCTCTCTCTCTCTCTCTCTCTCTCTCTGTACAAGTACACCATGCTCTTGCATCTTCTCACTTCCTCAACAGACGGAAGCTATTGTTTGCACTGACGCTTTTGCCCTTTCAGGAAGTCCAAGGAGAGTAGCGTCCCTTTCAAATTAACTCCATTACGTCACTGCCTGTGCGCGTGCTTCCGCGTGACGAGCTTTTCATTGAAGAGAAATCTTGCGTAAAAAGTACTCGAGGCCTCGGCAATATTGAAGCTGTCATTTTTTTTACACGTAGAAAAAGTGAGAGACAGAAGCAAAGCGAATAGCTGCTGGATAATGTTCTCTTGCTTCTGAGAGTGGTTAGAGAGAGAGAGAGAGACAGAGAGAGAGAGAGAGAGAGAGAGAGAGAGAGAGAGAGAGAGAGAGAGAGAGAGAGAGACAGAGACAGAGACAGAGACAGAGAGATACATAGACAGAGAGACACAGAGAGATACACAGAAAGGGAGAGGGAGAGGGAGACAGAGAGAGAGAAGAGAGAGTGACAGAGTGAGACAGAGAGAGAGACACAGAGAGAGAAAGAAAGAGAGGTACAGACAGACAGAGAGAGACAGAGACAGACAGACAGACAGACAGACAGAGAGACAGAGACAGGCAGACAGAGAGAGATGGCAGAAGGAAGAAAGTAATGCAGCGAAACTAAGTGACAGGCCTGCAGAAATGAAAAAGAGAGAAGGGGGAAGAGGGGCTCAACTGTATTGATTTTCGATTGTCGTTTTTCTTTGTGTTCTAATTCACTTCACTCTGTCTCTGGCTTCATTCTTAGGTTGCGGATGCTGTTAGTAAAAACAAAGACTGTACAGTATCTTTGGTAAAAATAATAAAACAAACAAACAAAAACACCACACACACACAAAAAGAAACAAAAAAAGTCATATGCTGTTGCGTTTTTTCCAGAATCAGAGATTCAAAAGGGTTATAGTCTATTTTCAAAATTCCATATAAATTTTTAAAAATCTTAATTTTCTCAAAGATCAAAATATAGGCCTTTGCGGAATGTTGTATCAATTGGCAAATACATTTGCTACAAGGCGCGATAATCTGGATGAAAGAGTTAAGACTGAAAAGGCGTATGAGTTGATTTCCACAGTAGACATCACTGACAACTGATCATTAATCTTGGCTAACTTTAGACAAACTTCTTCTTCTTCTTCTTCTTCTGCGTTCCCAGGCCATATGGCCATAATGGGTAAGGTACGTATGTGTCCGGTTTTCAGTTTTCACTGGTCTCCCTGCTGCGTACAGCCGACACATTCCGATTTCGGAGGATCTCAAAGGAGAACATTATTTGGAAGATTTTTTTGAAGAAAGACAGGAGAATGGGCCAATAAGTCAGAAAGATAGCAGACGATAGAAAGCAAAGGGAAAAGGCAGAGTCAAAGAGAGTGGCAGATTAGAGGAAGTTACAAGCACAGAACTTCAAGAAGGTGAGGGGACTATTTTTACGAAAGACCCCCAGGTATCCCCACGGGGAGAGACTCATGAAGGGGGAGACGGGGTCGTCCAGCTCCCTGTATGGAGGCACGAGGCATCCACCTACTGACCCGTTTTAGACAAACAACATTGTGGTACATTTGTAATTAGCGTTGTCTGGGCATGGGATGTACACGGACGTTAGACTGTAGAACCGCGCAAAGGAGACTCTGGATTAATGCATCCTTTCTCTGTATTGCAAGCATTTGCACTACTACTACTACTACTACTACTACTACTACTACTACTACTACTACTACTACTACTACTACTACTACTACTACTACTACTACTACTACTACTACTACTACTACTACTACTACTACTACTAC
>CM065681.1:18394333-18399333 GCA_017654935.2 Phymorhynchus buccinoides | reverse complement strand
TATAAATACAGACAAAAGTTTCTCACAATTCTTTCATTTTTCGAGGACACCAACGATACTAACCAAAACATACTTTGTTTGTTATGATATATACTTGGTATGAATTTATATCTTAAATCATTTAAGCAAGAACAACAAAAAACAAAATGTATTTCAGTTTCAGCTTCTGTTTTGCAAAGTGGACATATCAGGCTTACCTCATTTAATGAATATCTCGAGCTGTGTACTGCTAAATCTGACACACCAAATCTAAACTTAGTGAACATCGCCTTCAATTTCCTACTTATGTTAAACGATGTATAAAGTTCAATTGAATTTGAAATCTTAAATTCTTTATAAAAACAAAATCTTTCACTTGTGTTAATGTGATTATCCCAATTTTGCCATCTAATATCAACAAGCCTCTGTCTAAACTCTTTTACAAAAGACTGAACACAACCGACACCTTGATTTGTCCACACATATGCAAAACCATTTGTGCACAGAATACTTCTTACATTTGTTACCCAGTTTCTTCTTGTTGAAACGACATGAAGGACGTGAAGGAAGGTCAAGTGGGGTTGCGGTCTGAAGTGAAGGACATGAAGGACTGTGTGGCAGAGCTGATTGCAGAAAACAACTCTTTGCGTGAAGAGAACAGACAGTTGAAGTCGAGGATGGATGATCTGGAGCTCAAAGTCGACGATTTGGAATGCCGCTCTAAGAGGAACAATTTAATCTTCTATGGTCTTCCCCGCAGTGAAAATGAAAGTGTCCAGGATTGTGAAAGTGTTGTTCGCTCTCTGCTAGCTGATAAACTGGGAATGAACCGGGATGTGCAGTTTGATCGGGTCCATCGTCTGAACAGTAAACACAACTCCCCTGTAGTAGCTCGGTGCACTTTCTACAAAGACAAGATAAGTATTCTGAAAGACAAAACTAAGTTAAAAGGTACTAATGTTTTTGTGGGGAAAGACTTCTCTACCAGGGTACGGGACATAAGGAAGCGTTTGTTTGAGCATCTGAAAGAGTGTAGAAACCAGGGGAAAGGGCTACGGTTGTGTTCGATCACATGTACATTGAAGGGAAAAAGTGTGTTCTGGGCAAAGATGGAAAAGTGGTTGGACAAACCTAGCGGTCAGGCCTGCCCTATTCAGTAAACAAACCTGAAAATAAACGGTCCTGTGGTTGTTTTCATGAGGGGTCAAACTTTCCTCACTCACCTGTTCCAACTATTTCTTGTTTACACGGTTGTAACTCGGCTCTAAATCAGGTCAACGCGTCTTCATTGAGAAATGCACGTGAACTTACCGGGGGTAGCGCTCAAAGTGAAGGGGAGATTGATATTCGGGGTGTGGGAGAGGGTGGTGGTTTGACATCAGAAAGTGCTCGTGAAATGATAGGGGGTGATATTCGGGGTGAGGGGGAGGGTTTTGATGAAATATCGGGACAAACTCGTGTAATGTTTGGGGATGAAAATCTGGGTGTGGGGGAGAGCTTGGAGTGTCAGCGACCAAATCAGGAGAATGATTATGATTGTACTACTGTCTCTTTTCTGCACTGGAATGTGTGTGGATTAATTAAGAAATTAAAAGATAATGATTTTCTAAACTATGTTTCTTCTTTTGATTGCACATGTCTTGTGGAAACCTTTGTTACGTTTTTGGACGCAAATTTGTTTCCTGATCATGAGGTTTATTACAAACCTGCTATCAAACTTACAAAGTATGGGAGACCTTCTGGTGGCATTGCATGTTTAATTAACAAGCATTTCCTTCCCTTTGTTAAGGAAATAAAAAATGATTTTGAAAATGTATTATGTTTTCTGTTAGACAAGAAGGATGTTGTTTATCTATGTGTTTATATGCCTCCTGAAAATTCTTCCTTTTACACTTATAAAGGCATTGAAAATTGCTATGTGGCATTAGAGGAGTTCATGTCAGATTTAGTTGTTTCTCATGATGATGTTTACTTTATGATGTGTGGTGACTTGAATGGAAGAACGTCTAATCTGGTTCCTTCCTTTTATGAAGTTGGTGATGTTAATATGGCCTTGAACAAAAATGATGTTACAAGGAATTCCCAGGATAGTGTATTGAACTCTTTTGGGATAAGTGTACTAAATTTATGCACTACATTTGGTTTGTATATTATGAATGGTGTATGTGATGGGGATCCTCTTGGCCGTTTCACATTTATTTCTGATCAGGGTACCAGTGTGAATGACTATTTTCTTTTGTCTTTTGAATTGTTTACATCTTTGCCAGAAAAGTGTTCACTTTATATTTCAGACAGAATTGAATCAGATCATGTGCCTCTTGAATTCCGCATGGCAATAAAACCACAATTGGTGCATGTTTCCTCTAATCCATTCCGTAAAGTACGTATAGAAAAATTTCACTGGAATGTAGACAAAGAGAGAGAGAGAGAGAGAGAGAGAGAAGAGAGAGAGAGAGAGAGAGAGAGAGAGAGAGAGAGAGAGAGAGAGAGAGAGAGAGAGAGAGAGAGAGAGAGAGAGAGAGAGAGAGAGAGAGAGAGAGAGAGAGAGAGAGAGAGAGAGAGAGAGAGTGTTTTGATAAATTTATTTTAAGCAATGCATTACGTTATGCATAGGAGATTTTTTTTTTTTAAACACGTTTAAGACAAGATTAAGAAGTTAAGCAGAAAGAGGGAGAGGGGAGGACGGGGAGAGAGAAAATGACAGACCAGAGAGAGAGACAGAGATAGAGAGAGAGAAAGAGAGAGACAGAGAGAGAGAGAGACATTGAGAGAGACAGAGACAAATGACAAATGAATGATTTAATGTCATCAGCAAGGTACATGCTATTTGACATAAGAGAGAGAGAGAGAGAGAGAGAGAGAGAGAGAGAGAGAGAGAGAGAGAGAGAGAGAGAGAGAGAGAGAGAGAGAGTGACAGAGACAGAGAGAGACATTGAGAGAGACAGAGACATAGAGATACAGACTTGTTGTTGCATCAGTTGTCTTTTATTGTATGTTATTTTGTTTTCCGGCAATAAAATGCTTAAACCAGATACAGACAGACAGACTGTACAGACGTACAAAGAAACAGACAGCATGTATCAGACCGCTAGAGACAAGACAGACACCTCAGGCGTACATTCCCAATGGACGCTGCTTCCACAACAGATAGAAGGACGCTCGCCATAGAGGTATACGAAACCTGAAAGCACTAACACAGTGTAGACATCTCTTTAGAGAGGTGACTCCGTTTCAATTTGTGTGCAGCTCACTGTCTTGCGTTGGACAGTTCCCCGTTCTGAAGGTAAGGGAAGACGGGGTAAAAAGCGCATGGGCGGGTAAGAAGCCCACCCCAATTATCTCATGAAATAAAGAAAATTTCAGTCAAATTTACCCATGAGACGAATGCTAGACATTAACGCTCGTCTCATGGGCAAAATGAGACTGAAATTTGCTTCATTTCATGAGATAATTGGGGTGGGCTTCTTACCCGCCCATGCGCTTTTTACCCCGTCTTCCCCTATGTTATATATAACAGCACTCCCTTCTAAAGATATGTTACGTTGGACAGTACCCCATTCTAAAGCTAGGAGTACCCCATTCTAAAGCTATGTTACGTTGGACAGTACCCCGTTCTAAAGCTATGTTACGTTGGACAGTACCCCGTTCTAAAGCTATGTTAAGTTGGACAGTACCCCGTTCTAAAGCTATGTTAAGTTGGACAGTACCCCGTTCTAAAGCTATGTTACGTTGGACAGTACCCCGTTCTAAAGCTATGTTACGTTGGACAGTACCCAGTTCTAAAGCTATGTTACGTTGGACAGTACCCCGTTCCAAAGCTATGCTACGTTTGACAGTACCCCGTTCTAAAGCTATGTTACGTTGGACAGTACCCCATTCTAAAGCTATGTTACGTTGGACAGTACCCCATTCTAAAGCTATGCTACGTTTGACAGTACCCCGTTCTAAAGCTATGCTACGTTTGACAGTACCCCGTTCTAAAGCTATGCTACGTTTGACAGTACCCCATTCTAAAGCTATGTTACGTTGGACAGTACCCCATTCTAAAGCTATGTTACGTTGGACAATACCCCATTCTAAAGCTAGGAGTACCCCATTCTAAAGCTATGTTACGTTGGACAGTACCCCGTTCTAAAGCTATGTTACGTTGGACAATACCCCATTCTAAAGCTAGGAGTACCCCATTCTAAAGCTATGTTGCGTTGGACAGTACCCCGTTCTAAAGCTATGTTACGTTGGACAGTACCCAGTTCTAAAGCTATGTTACGTTGGACAGTACCCAGTTCTAAAGCTATGTTACGTTGGACAGTACCCCATTCTAAAGCTAGGAGTACCCCATTCTAAAGCTATGTTACGTTGGACAGTACCCCGTTCTAAAGCTAGGAGTACCCCATTCTAAAGCTATGTTACGTTTGACAGTACCCCGTTCCAAAGCTATGCTACGTTTGACAGTACCCCGTTCCAAAGCTATGCTACGTTTGACAGTACCCCGTTCCAAAGCTATGTTACGTTGGACAGTACCGCGTTATAAAGCTATGCTACGTTGGACAGTACCGCGTTATAAAGCTATGCTACGTTGGACAGTACCCCGTTCCAAAGCTATGCTACGTTGGACAGTACCGCGTTATAAAGCTATTTTATATCAAACAGTGCTATACTTTAAAGCTTTGTTGTTGTCGTTCCTTGGCTTAAAGACTCCAGGGATCATCCCAACAGCCGAAGCAATTGGACGCTATGGTACAAATGCCCCAACTAGGGATGAGAACACTACGTGTATGGCCGTTTTTGATTACCCCGCCACGTGAGCATCCACACTCCGACTTCGGAGGATTTTGGACTGATGCTATTCTAGGAGCTTTCCATGGCTAAAGACAACCCCTGCATAACTATGCAGGACATAGCAACATTTTGATGTAGCCTTGGTGTTCCAGCTTATGTCAGTTGGTCTGACACAGCCTTATGCCAAGGCGATTTTAAAGCTTTGTTACGTTCAAACAGTACCCCGTTATGTAGCTATGTGG
>CM065681.1:18384333-18386833 GCA_017654935.2 Phymorhynchus buccinoides | reverse complement strand
ATAAATCTTCAGATTAAGAGAGAGCGAAATGACTTCTCTCTCCGGCACCTCCGCCAAGGAGAAATCGCCGTTTTGACGGTTTGATTTATAGGAAACCAGAGCAAAGCGAGTGTTCCGATCTTTGAAAAGGCTGTCTTTCTGGTGATCTCAACGTGTTCCTTGCAAAAACGCATCCGTCAGGGTCCACCTTTAAAGATACCAAACCGTACAAACGTACTTTTCGTGAGATCATCTTTCCGTGAGAATGTGTATTGTTGAAAATATATTTTAGGTGCCATCTGGAGGTGGGTGTTTATGGCTTGCCATCTTGTTGTGGGCTTTTCTCCCGCTCGCTAGCCGATCAGAAAGTGACACCTAGAAAAATAGATGGACAGTTGAGAGGGAAGAAGGAGGCAGGAGTGGGACGAAACGGACAGGGGTACAGTAGAAGAGAGGACGGAGTGGAGGGCTAAACTCTACGGCTCCTTTCTCTGTGTGCCTCATTCTGTGTGGGGAGGCTGTTGGGTAGACAGCGTCATACATCTTCAGTTGCATGACTGTTGCTTCTTCTTTTCATTCTTCTTCTTCTTCTTCTTCTTCTTCTTCTTCTTCTTCTTCTTCTTCTTCTTCTTCTCTTCTTCTTCTTCTTCTGTTCGTCTTTTTCTTTGAAATTCACAGTCGTTTCATATTTGTTTTTTTTTGTTTTTTTACATGGAAGTTGCATTACTGGTTTCTCAAGACGAAAGGTAAGTTTTGGTTTTTAATGATACCTTTTACAAGACTTTAGCCTACTTAGAACGATACAAGTTCCATGCAAAGAGCAAACAGTGTTACTAAGCGATAATGAAAAAATAAATAAAAAGCATATAATTATGTCGAGACATTATCGCAAGACCTTTTTTTTTTTAAATCGTTTTTACAATGGATTAAGTTTTGATATTCGCATGTGTATTATTTCCTTTTCTATTACCGCTTTACAAATACTGGTCAATAAGACGGAAAGTTTGGGTTTGTTTTAATTAACCGTTCATCATGTCATTTCTGCCTAACATTTTCTCTTCTTTTCTGAAAATGCGTCATCCCATGATATGAATGTTGACGAAATATTTATCATAAAGTCTCAAAATCTACATTTAAACAATAATCCTGCTCATGCATTTTCTTTTTTTTGGTGGTGAAAGCATTAGCCGTTAACAAATAGTTTTCAAGAAGGTGAAAACTGGTGGGTTCACATTAGATGCGTAAGTTCCGTACGGAAAACCCTAAATAAGTGAAAGAAAGAAGGATACAAGTTTACGCATATAGGGGAAATTCGGACACGTGCGCAAATGTTTTTCCTTATTTCTTCCACTTATTTAGAGTTTTCCGTACGGAACTTACGCGTCTAATGTGAACCCGGCCTAAAGGTGTAATAGTTTCTGGCATAGCATTTCCATTTCATCAACTGCAACAAATCACGAGCATTGCCCCACAATAAATATTACCCAATAACTGGGAAATTCTGTGTGTGTGTGTGTGTGTGGGGGGGGGGGGGGGGGGGTTATATGTTTGTTTGTTTGTTTGATTTAAACGTTGTTGGTCCCTGTTGCGACCTTTCCTATTTGTAAGAGGACTCTCTTCCCGAGAGTCATCCATTCAGAAATATTGTTGCAAATTGAAAACTCGCGCGCGCGTGTGTGTGTGTGTGTGTGTGTGTGTGTGTGTGCGTGTGTGTGTGTGTGTGCGTGTGCGTGTGTGTGTGCGTGTGCGTGTGCGTGTGCGTGTGCGTGTGCGTGCGTGTGCGTGCGTGCGTGCGTGTGTGCGTGCGCGCGTGCGTGCGTGTGTGTGCGCGCGCGCGCGCGCGCGCGTATGTGCGTGCGCGCGTGCGTGCGTGCGTGCGTGCGTGCGCGCATGCGTGCGTGCGTGTGCGCGTGCGTGCGTGTATGTGTGTGTGCGTGTGTGCGCGCGCGCGCGTGAGTGTGTGGCAAAATGTTTCACGCGAGGAAGGTTACCCATTTACAAATATTGCCTGATAAGCAAAAGAAACAGCAAATACCAGCAACAATTGCAGAACAAACAAACCAACCCAAATCACAGGAACTTGGCGGAGATAATGATTAATTTTATGAACTCTACAGTCCTGCTTTAAGTTATAAGTCAAAGAGCTTTATAATCATTGGTCTAGCGCGCGCACACACATACACAAACACACAGTGCGCGAACACGCATGCACGCGCGAACATACGCAGACAGACAGACAGAACACACACACATACATACGCACGCGCACATGCACACACACACACACACACACACACACACACACACACACACACACACACACACACAGAGAGAGAGAGAGAGAGAGAGAGAGAGAGAGAGAGAGAGAGAGAGAGAGAGAGAGAGAGAGAGAGAGAGAGAGAGAGATAGAGAGAGAGAGAGAGAGAGAGAGAGAGAGAGAGAGAGAGAGAGAGAGAGAGAGAGAGAGAGAGAGAGAGAGAGAAATAATCAATTCGCATGGCTTCATGGATACAATCACATC
>CM065681.1:18364333-18374333 GCA_017654935.2 Phymorhynchus buccinoides | reverse complement strand
CCAGCACTCACCGATCCCATCAGAGGAAACTTAATACAGCTAAGTCCTTGGGACAGTGCAAAGAACTCTAACTACCCCGGACTTTTGATAATATTAGTTACCCTTCCGGCTTGGGGCTAAGCTTTTCAGACAGACAAAAGTCTTGTATAATCCTTTCGAATTTCATTTTTTCATACATATTTTGTTTTGGCGCCGTTGAGCTGCTTTCTTATTGCTGCATAATCTGTTATGCAGATTTGTGAGTAAATAAAATACAAGTGTACAAATAATTCTGAACCCTTAGGTCAGACTGATGAGAGTGGAAGCTTTGCAATTTTCATGTAAAAATCTACTTCTCTCTATCATTTAGAGCAAATCTACCACTTGTATTTCCTTCAATCATGCGAGCCAGAACCCGGGCAAAAATATAAATTTATTTGATGAAAAGGGGCCGGGAAAGTTGCTCATCTCCCACACCCTAGAAAAGTGGGCTAAAGGAAACTTTTCTCATTGAAAATTTAACACTTTAAAAGTCTTCTCCTAGAGACTTCACCTTTAGCTCATTCCCTCCTCACAATAGGGGCTGTGGTCCTAAATCATTAAAACTTTTCGGAGTCTCTCTCTCTCTCTCTCTCTCTCTCTCTCTCTCTCTCTCTCTCTCTCTCTCTCTCTCTCTCTCTCTCTGTGCATGAGAGAGAGATGGGGGAGAGAGTGACACCCCCTCTCTCTCTCTCTCTCTCTCTCTCTCTCTCTCTCTCTCTCTCTCTCTCTCTCTCTCTCTCTCTCTCTCTCTCACACACACACACACACACACACACACACGCTTAATGCCCGAACAAACAAGAGCAGAAAGCACAAGCAACCCAGAGCTAAAAAGCACAGACAGAAAGGGGAGAGCACTATGATTGCACCAGACAGGGGCGTTTCGATCACTGGGTGACTGTCTGCGGCCGCCATGTTGGGTTGAGCGAGCAGAGAGACTCATGGGAAATGTTATCTGTCAATGAATCCCTCTCAGCGGAAGTGAGAATCGAGTTATTCCGCCAGAAAGGTAACAGTAGAGTTAACCCGCTTTGGCATGAAGTCTGCCTATCTTCTTTCTATCTCAATCGTGTGGTTTTTGTTCTTGGATTTTTAAAACAAATGGACGAAAAACTAGACTTCTGCCTTGCACGGAGTGTTCCTTTGTTGCTTCCCTTTCAATGGTCTGTTGCTGTTGTTGTTGTTGTTTAAATCTTGGATTCAAAGAAGGTTGACATGTAGACAGCGGTCTAATTAACGTGACGGCAATTTTCTTATCATTTCAACAAAAAGTTCGAGTGAAATTAGTCAGACTTGCATTGACTCTAGCCATACTTGTTTAGCTCTCTGTAGTCTTGTTCTGTTTGGGGGTTGAAAGAAGGCTACAATGTACACAGTGAAATCTGGAACTTTGTTCATCTCAAGAAAAATAATGCTAGAGTTTTCCACCTTGCATGGACTGTGTTTTTCTTGTTTCTCCTTCAATGTTCAAGTTTCTTATTTTGTTCTTGGATTCAGAAAAAAGACTTTCGTGGATTATAACTGTAAAGACATGTCTTGCATTGGTGTGGTTTATGCTTCTTACCTAGGGGCGTAGCAAGCCTTCTAGAAGTGGTCAGGCTGACATGGGGGGGGGTGGGGGGTGGGGGGGGGGGTCTGGGAGGCTTTACTGTCCAGATGTTTCGGTGGTCGGGGGGGGGGGGGGGGGGGGGGGGGGGGGGTGTCGGGGGTCTGACGATGGTTTGAATGTAAAATATGCAATGGAAGCCTCTCCTGGAAGAATATGATGTGAATTTGCAATCCATATTGTTCTCTAGTCACCCCTTGACTGTGACCATCGATTCCATCACCACTCCAACGGCACCCCCTGTTCATCAGCCCACGCACTCGTATGTATGCATACCATTCAGTCGTTTCCGACCATGGCTACTGTGTGTGAGGGTGTTGTATTGTGGTGTAGATGTTGTTTTTTCTGTTGTTGTTTTGTTTCAATATTGTGCTTGACTAAACCGTGAAACGTGCGGTTCTGTTTTTATTTGTTTGTTTATTTAAATCCGTTTTGTTTTTTTGTTCTTTTAGTCATGTGCCATACAGCCGTATAATTTAATGTTATAATATGCTGCTTATGTGCTTGATACATCCACCAAGTTCACTTTTTTCGTGGTCTTCGTTGCATTGTTGTTCGTTTTATTTGTCTGTCTCTAAACAACATTATGCCCACAGGCATGTGCACACAACACATACGCACAAGCACAAGCACGCACACACACACACACACACACACACACACACACACACACGCGCGCGCGCGCGCGCGCGCGCGCGCGCGCGCGCGCGTTCAGAGAGAGAGAGAGAGAGAGTTCAAATCAAAATTAACTTTATTAGAATTTATGTATAAGCTGCGGATATTTTTTTTATCTAGCCCACTCAAAGAACAGAAATCGAAACGATGCAAGGCAAACAAACAAACATGAAGAAAATCAATAAACAAAACAGGGATACTAAAAAGCACTCACACAATGCAAACCTCCGCCAAAGGAGCAGTTCAGTGAAAATTAAACAATGCCAGCTATACTCTTTTGTGCTCTAAATAAAGAAAACTTGGAAGAAGTCATGGACGCAAAAGAAAATCCACATTTAAATTCAAAGACACGACGGGAGAGAGAGAGAGAGAGAGAGAGAGAGAGAGAGAGAGAGAGAGAGAGAGAGAGAGAACTCGAACTCGAACTCGAAAATTTTAATGAATAGGCCTCACTGCCCGTATCATGTGGGAGGGTGGGGTGGGGGATTACATAAGGCATAATAACATTATTATCAAAACATTCCATAATTGGAAATGCAAACACAAACAACCAAGGAAATAATGAATAGACAAACAAACCAACACACCAAATACATGGATGACTAAACACAGAAATAAGTAAATAATTAGTTAAACAATTAAATAAATAGAATACCCACCATCTTATTCAACAGTTAAACAAACAATCAATCATTATTTGTGAAATAATAATAGAAAATAATACTCAGCAATCAATCAGCTACTATTTATCAACATAAACAAATCAAACTATAATCTGAGGAATAATCTATCTTAAAAAATAAATACACGGATCAACCTAACCAGCCACAGTTGACGATTTAAACATGAACCAATCTACTAGTCATGTGATAGATAATCAAACTATCAATAAATAAATCGGTTAATATTATCAATTAACATATAAATCAGACTAATAAACAATCATGCAAAGGTTATACAAAAACTCGTCGATCTGCACAAGTAGATTAGATATATCATATCATGCAGACCGTAATAATGTTGCATAAAATGTTTTATGCAAGGGAGGACGGGGAAATGGAAAAATACGCATCACACTCACAAAATCCAAAGCCCACATACTAGCATACCAAGGCACTATACAAAACGAAACAGCCGATTATACGCAAAACCTGGCACCACCATGTAAACAATATATGACAGGATAATCAGGGAGCATGTACACAATCTAGCTTAAGCACAGCAAATAGCGGATACTAATAGATTTCATTTTCAAGTGATGGAAAATAGACCGGCAGAATCATAAATAGTCTCTAATATGTTTGAAAATCTATGAGGTTTTCACCATGTTAACACGCATTTCTTACAACAAACGCTTTAGAAATGAATAAAGCCAATTTTGTACACATTCTAGAATCAGAAAGCAGTAAGGTTAGTCTGAAAGCATTGGGATGAGTATAATATTTTTGTGGAATAAACGCTTCACGTAGGTTACTACACTACTCACAAAAAGTTAAGGATCACTATGAGAAAACAGGTGCGCAATAAACTCCGTTCGCTCCTGTTATTTATTTCTCAGTCAAGCCAAATTGTTATGAATTCTTGTTCAGCTGTAAGTGGGCGATGTTGTGTTAGTGGAAACATTGCACGTGATTCTCTATTACTGAGCTGGGCAGCAAAAGAAAACGCGGAAACTTGCGAAAAAGGACCTTGTTTTGGATCGTTCTGCATGAACACATTGCACAAGCCAGATGGAAAAACCATTATGCACGTGCAAGCACTGCTGTTTATGTGTGAGATGCTGTCTCTTGCTTGGCTTTATAAGAAGACATACCACCAGTATTAGGCCTGATTTGACAATGCCTCCACGACGAAAATTGAGCGAGTTGGATAGGGGACGAGCTGTTGCATGGTTCCAAGATGGTGTTCCCAAGCGAGAAGTGGCCAGGCGACTTCAGGTGTCCATCTCGGTCATTGTCAGACTGATTCAACGCTTCACAGCCACTGGGAGGGTCCATGAAAGACGCAGATCTGGTCGACCGAAGAAGACAACTCCACGTGAAGATCGTCTCATTGAACGACAAGCCCTGCAGACAAGAACAGCCTCTTCCAGCATCATTCGAAGGCAGCTGAGGGTGGCTACTAACATCAACATCAGCCAGCAGACCATACGGAACCGCCTTCATGGGTTTAACCTCCGTTCTCGTCGCCCAGCTGTACGGCCACGCTTAACTCCAGCCCATAGGGCAGCACGCCGCGCCTTCTGCAGACGTCACGTGAGGTGGACACGTCAGCAATGGTCCCAGGTCCTGTTCAGTGATGAATCACGCTTCACCCTGAACCACAACGACGGCCGACTGAGGGTCTGGAGGCGCCCAGGGGAACGCTTTATTGACGCCACTGTCCAAGAAAAGGTGGCCTTTGGTGGAGGTTCTGTAATGGTCTGGGGGGCCTTCAGCCTTCACCACAGAACACCCTTGTATCATGTACAGGGTAACCTGACTGGCCTCCGATACCGGGATGAGATCCTTCGACCGCTGGCTGTGCCTACACTGCAGCAGATGGGACCGCCTGCTGTCTACCAGGATGACAACGCTCGCCCCCACAGGGCAAGGGTGGACAACGACTTCCTGCAGCAGTCTGGAGTCAACAGAATGGAGTGGCCAGCATGCAGTCCCGATCTCAACCCGATTGAGAACCTCTGGGATGAGCTGGATCGCAAAGTGAGGAGCAACCACCCCCCTCCCAGGGATGCCCAGCACCTCTACCAGATGCTGCAGGCTGAGTGGCAGGCGCTTCCACAGAGGATCTTCACCACCCTGGTCAACTCCATGAGGACTCGCTGCGTCGAGTGCCAGAACAGCCATGGCGGATACACGCATTACTGAACTTTTGGGAGCATCAGAATGCCCTGTCTTGTGATTTCAATGACTTTGGGAAATCAAATTTCGATACGTACCCACTTTGATCAAATGTACAGACCAAACGATTGCTCGAAATTGAAGGCAATTGTGTATCGTTATCACTAAAGCATTGAATTAAATGTTGGCCAAAATTCAACGCATTGGCTTTCTTATTTGGAAAGTTATGAATTAGTTTGCAAGTGATCCTTAACTTTTTGTGGATAGCTTATATCGAGGGCATACTAATATAAAGTGCAGTTCTGATTCGGGTACAGTAGGGCAAAATGGACAGTCAATGTTGGGTTGTGTCTTTGAGTAACGAAATCTATGACATTTTAATTGAGAAACGCCAAGTCTCATTCTCGTCAAGTGTTTACGTACCATTGGATTCTTAATAATACACATGTAACTGGGAATACCTTGTAACAATCTGAAAGAAGAATATAGCTGATATCTATCTTTTGTAGTAATAACTGCGTCATGATTTTGTAGGTAGCTATCAATCAATCTTTGCTTAAAGAGTGACAAAAAAGATTTAACGTGTTCCACCCCTTGATTTTCCCATACGTAACCAAAGCCCTGCCTATATAATGTGTAACAAATATTACTTACCCAGTTATTTTTACCAAGACAGTGACGACTGTGGAGCATGACGTAAGCTTTTTTAGGAAGGCGGCTCTCTTCCATTCTTGTCAGTTTTAACCAGTATCTCACAGAGTTAGTAAATGTTTGAACATACAGCGGGTATCTACCTGATTCGTTATATACAAGTGCAGTAGGAGTTTTAATATTTACATTTAGCAATCTTTTGATGGCATACAGATGTACTCTCTCAATGACAGTGTGGTCTGCAGTCAGACCCCACACCTCCGAGCCATAAGTTAGCATTGGTTGGACTTGTACATCGAAGATTTTAAAGAAAAGTTTGGGTGAATTATCACCAAGAGACCACAGAAATTTAAGAATACTAAATACACATTTCTTAGCTTTCAGGGCCATTTGTTCTAAAGAATAAGAAAAAGTTAATCCAGTGGAAAAAATTAATCCAAGATATTTGTACTGGTTCATTATTTCTAGCTTAACCCCACCATAAAACCATTTTTCCCTTGAAGCAATATGACCTCCCTTTCTAAATATAACGATTTTTGATTTCTCATGATTGACAGTAAGGTTAAGTCTATTAGCAGTGTTATATAATATATCCAGCTGACGCTGAAGACCTATGATAGTTGTTGAAAGCAGAACAACATCGTCAGCGAATAACATTATAAGGATTTGAATAGTCTCAGGGGATAGGGTTACTCCATGTTTGCCGGACTGAAGGATATCATTGGCGAGCTCATTAATAAATAATGCAAATAGTATGGGGCTACAATTGTCCCCTTGTTTCAATCCTCGAGGGCACATAAAAGCTTCTGTAACATCATTGTTAGATCGAACCCTAGCTTTAACTACTTCATATATACTTTTAATAGCTTTGTACATTTTTCCTTGAATTCCATTTTTGCGTAGTATTAGCCAAAGATTATTTCTATCAATTAAATCGAATGCTTTTTTGAAGTCTATAAATGCAGTATAAAGTTTTTGGTTTGATGAAAACTGTTTTTGAATAAGAGCTAACAAAGTGTATATGTGGTCTATTGTACTATAATTCTTTCTAAATCCGGCTTGAGATTCATTGAGCAAATTGTTGTTTTCAACCCAATTGGTTAGTCGCTTGTTCAATATGCATGTGTATAATTTGCTGTTAACATTTAATAATGAGATGCCCCGGTAATTATCAGGGCAATTAACATCACCTTTCTTGTGCAGTGGGTGTATGATTGATTCTGACCAACTTAGTGGGAATGTACCTGAAGTAAAGAGGTTATTGAAAAGTTTTGTTAAGAAGGAGACAACTAAGGGTGATGAATACTTATAAAATTCCCCGACGAATCCATCCGGTCCAGCTGCTTTTCTGTTCTTTAGAGCTCTAATGGCATCCCTCACTTCATCATCGGATATTTCAACGTCTAACAAAGAACAGTCTATATCATCAACATTTAAATATTCACTGTTAAACATTTCATTTGAAGAATTACATTCAGCTTGCAAAACATCATTTTCAACAAAATCGGCATTAAACACCTTTTGGAAATGGTCAAACCATCCTTCATTTAAAATTGAGCAATCTGTAGGTCTATTATTCATCCTCTTTTTAATAGTGCCCCAAAACTTTTTGGGATCATTTACATTAAATTCAAGAGTTTCTAGAACAATCGTTTTGTCTTCAGTTTGCTTTCTTTTCAATAACTGTTTATATTCTCTACGTTTATCATTGTACGAGCATCTCAGCTGATCTAATTCTTTAATGTTTGTACATTTCCTAACTTCTTTAAGAGATTGCATTGTGACCGCTTTATGTTCCCTGCATTCAATATCAAACCATACATTATGCATAATATTATTTGTTGTAATTCTCTTTCTCATGCACTGGCCTGCAAGTGCAAAACCTTCATAAAATTTGTTTAATGCCATATCAATGTTCACATTGATTAAATCTATTGCTTCATGAAGGATGGTCTGTATTTCCTCAGATTTAAGAATATATAAGTATTCCTCCATACAATCATCGTTCCACACATATTTTTCAACAACAGACATTTTACGTGTATCATTAATTAAACAACATTGGCCTTGAGTACTAAATCGTAATTCTAGTGGCATATGTTTAGATTCAATTCTTGAAAGCACTTGAAGCTGCAGTGCATAGTTAACAATAGATCTAGAAACCAAGAAGTAGTCTATAACACTGGAGCCATTGTGAGCTATATATGTGAATTCACCATTTGTGTCTCCTTGTATAAGTCCATTTAAAATTAAAAGAGAGAATTGTTCGCATAATTTCAACAGATACATGCCAAAGTTATTTGTGATACTGTCTTTTGAATTTCTCTTAAATTGTTTTTCACATCCATTACTAACTTCATCATTATCATCATCATTGCCTAAATAATCATCAGGAAAAGAAAATTCTTTGGCATTCGATTGGCCAATTCTTGCATTAAAGTCGCCCATAACAATCAGTGGCAGGTCACCATGCTCTTCGTAGATATCAAGAAGACAATACTCTAATAGATAAATACCATTTTCAATGTCAGTTTCAGCATAATAAGTACTTTGAGAAGGAGGTATATACATACCTAACAAAATACAATCTGTTTGTAACCCTGTTAATGTTTTGGACACCCTTAAAACAATGCAGTTATCACATATATGTTCAACAAATTTAGAATGCACTTTGTTGACCATCATACTAACTCCACCAGACAGGCGAGCTGTTGGGCTGTCTGAAACTTTTACACCGGGTGAAATGAAAACATGAAACGAAGGAAATAAATGGAATGGAAAACGTGTTGCAAACGTTTCAGAGAAGAAAATAATATCATAATTTAACAGAAATAATCTAATGTCTGGTTGGTAAATGGTGTTTAAACCCTCAATATTGTATGTTAAAATAGATAGACATTTTCCATTTTGCATAGGAATATTACTGGTGCAGATGTCAGGCACAGAGTTCAAGATACGGGCAGGGCCGAATCCCTAGGTGTTTGAGGCCAGTTTACTTGGCTTGCTTTGTGAGGACCCTGTACCAACACGAGGGAAACATTCCATGACATGAGACTGCCTGGACTTGACCTTGCTGCGTGTACGTGTCCTCACCCCCTTTGGTGAGAAAGTATCAGAGACTTCTGAAACGATGGAGCAGTTCTGTTGATCTGGTTTTACAGATTTTGCTTGGTCAGTCAGATTGCGTTTCTTGATTTGGGTCTCAGCCTGTGGTGACTGACTCTCCAGCTCATCTTCGGGTGCCCAGGGGTCTGCCAGTTGTTTAGGCAAGGTCTGGCTTGTGTCAGCTTGAGCATCAGGAGGAGGGGACGCAATTGGGGAGGGGAGATGGGAGTGATCTGAAGGAGTGGGGATAGAGGGTGCAGTTGTGTCCGCCGTTGCTTGTTGGGCTTGCACACCTTCACTGCAGGGTTTGCTTTGGCATGTATCATCAAAAGATGTTTGTCCTGGAGTATCACTGCATGATACATTGACACTTTGGCTACAGTGTGTTTGGCTCAAGATGTCAGTTGGCTGTGTAGTATCAGCAGATTGTGCAATGTCCTGGTGAAGTGGAGCAGCAGTGGGTTGACTCTTAACACCACAGGTCTTACTGGAGCTACAATCTTGTGGAGAGTCAACACTGTCCACATCATCTGAGGGAGAACATAGCCTAATGCCCCACTTATCAACCACTGTTTTGGTCCTAGTTTCCAGGGGTTGCTGACCTTTTGATAGGTCACGTGACTGCATTGAAGGTGTTCCATCAGCATTTTGCACAGAAGATGTCGTTATCCCGGTTGGACCACACACAGAGTCCATGGTGGTTTGACGGAGTGAGTTTGGGGTGGTGTGGTCAGTTGGCTGATTGTGCTGTTGATGTTGAACACACTGATCACGTGACTCATGGGTTTTCAGATGTTTCTTTGGTTCACGCCTTTGAAGAGAAGGGAAAGCATTCATATCAGCTGTCCATGGCAGGGTGGAATCTTTGGCGATAAGACTGCTGCTGTTGTTCCTGATGTTCTTGTTCCTGGAGCTGACTATGAGTAGGCTCCTGATGTCTGGGCGTTTCTGTGTGGGTGGAGGTGTATGAGACACCATGCTGTCTTGGAACACTGGTCTGACCTGTCGTTTGAAAATGACCAAAGTCCTCTGCTGACTTGTTCGCTGTTTGTTCAATGGGAGTGACCTTAGTTTTACTTTCACTGCTTGCTCTAGTGTGCTT
>CM065681.1:18354333-18359333 GCA_017654935.2 Phymorhynchus buccinoides | reverse complement strand
TATGAGAAAGATTGAATGAGGCATCAGCTATGAGACAATGTTAGAGTCAAAAGAGGCTGAGGTGAGGGGCTTGGAGGAGGGGGGAGGGGTAAGGTTAAAAGAACCTGAAGGGAGAGATGAATAAAGAAGAACATATAATTATTGTCGTAATTCACCCGAAGACGAAGTGTGACTGCACATGAGGCGGGGTGATAAATAATGGTCACACACGTAATGTTCTCATCCCTAGCTGGTGCATTTGTACCACAGTGTTCAAGTGCTTCGGCTGTTGGGATGATCCCTGGAGCCTTTTACCCAGGGTACGACATTAAACAAACAATTCAATTTACTTCAAAACTCTTCAGTCCCTTAGATTTGTGGTAACATATACTTTTTTGTGAGCCAGTACCAAAGTTGAATTTGGCAATGAACTGGCTTAAGCTTCTACGTGTGGCTTAGTGGAGGTAGGGTATTGCCTTTAGCTGTGTAAAACTGCAATACAGAAAGAGAGAGAGAGAGAGAGAGAGAGAGAGAGAGAGAGAGAGAGAGAGAGAGAGAGAGAGAGAGAGAGAGAGAAACTGAGAGAGACAGACAGAGAGAGAGACACACACTCAGAAGACACACACTCAAAGACACACACACACACACACACACACACACACACACACACACACACACACACACACACACACACACACACACACACACACACACACACACACATCGCAAATGAAGGGCGAAGCAGTACTACGGTTAGTGCGCAATGTCTACTTCCAGTACTTTGGTTCTGTCGATTTTTAAAAGAACATGTTGCTTTTTTTGGAGTTGGAAACAAAAATATTCCCTTCTTTTGCTGGTGCTGTGTTCCCATAGACTGGCACTCGATTGTCTGCTCGGATTAAACGGAGATGGGTGTTTTTTTCTCTCTCTCTCATATAATTTTCCAGCGGATGCGTTCGCGGGGTTCTTTCTCAAAAAACATTTGGGGTGAGGGTCTGTCTCTCTGTCTCTGTCTCTCTCTGTCTCTGTCTCTGTCTCTCTCTCTCTCTCTCTCTCTCTCTCTCTCTCTCTCTCTCTCTCTCTCTCTCTCTCTCTCTCTCTCTCTCTCTCTCTCTCTCTCTCTCTCTCTCTCTCTCTCTCTCTCTCTCTCTCTCTCTCTCTCTCTCTCTCTTCTTTCGTTGTTTGCCTTTGGGCTGAGTGTAGAAAAGCTTGTGATTAGACTAATAAGTATCTCATAACCATGATTAATAAAGACAATTTCGTTCGTTCGTTCGTTCGTTTTGTTTCGTTCGTTCTCTCTCTCCCTGTGGATTGTTTTCCCCCACGTGACTCAACCATGTGCTTCTCTTTTCCTCCTTTTCCACAGGAAGGAAAGAGGGGAAGTTACTCACAAGCCAGGAACTAGCACCAAAAGGCTTTGTGCTACCACCAACCAACCGTGATCAACCACACATCAAACTTTGAACTGTCAAACACCTGGTAATGTAACACGATACACGCTTCGGTTCTTGCACATACCTAATTGATGCATCCCTCTTCAGGGCGACGCACGAAGCAGCCAGAGAAGTGTTTCAGTGTTTGTGAGCGTGTGCCATTCAGATGTATTCGACAATGATTTCCAGAAACCAAAGGAGGCGATTGCTATGCTAATCTGGATAGGAACTAGTTCACAGATAAGAACGTGTAGCACTGGGATGGGTCAGCATCCATAGACTAGCTTCTGTGCGTCACTCCATCGCCTGATCACTAAGTGGAGATCCCTGTTGATCGTTTGGTGCCAGTTCATTCTGGAGAAGTCCCTGGTATTATATTGCGCCTCTGCAGATTTCTAGCAACTAGGAAACCACTGAACATGATCAAACTTTGAAATGCGGCACACGCTATTATTAACAGGCATTCTTCTGTTCTTGCATAGGTCTTCTATTGATGCTGCCTTGTTGCAATACGCAGCCACACGAGGCAGCCAGAGTTCTTCAGTGTAAAACTATCAGTATCAGTCAGTCGCGCCGGACCTGACTTTTCCGTCTGACTTTTCGATAACAGAGGAAGCGACTGCTGTTCTGGTGGCAGTTCATTCTGGAGAGGCCCTCTGCTCCTCTGCAAATTCCAGCTAAAGAGAAAACCACAACAAATTACATTAAATGATCTTCGATACCCTTCAAAAATGTATAACAGCCATCGTTGAATTCCAACATTACCGTGGAAATCTATGTCAACAATAATGTGTTGGTGTTGAAAACGTTGACATCTGTATCAACAAGAATGTGTTAATAATGTGGACATTTATATCAACAACAATGTGTTAATAACGTGGATATCTGAGACAAAGATAACGTGTTCATAACGTAGATATCTGTGTCAGTAATACAACGTGTTAATAAAGTGGACATCTGTAGCAACAATAATGTGTTCATAATGTGGACATCTGTAACAGCAATAATGTGTTAATAACCTGGACATCTGTAACAGCAATAATGTGTTCACAGCGTGAACATCTGTGTGAACAATAATTTGTCAATAACGTGATAGTCCGTGTCAACAATAATGTGTGAATATCGTGAACATAAGTCTCAACAATAACATGTAAATACATCTGTCTCGACAATAACGTGTGAATACTGTGAACATATGTCTCAACAATAACGTGTGAATATCGTGAACATCTGTCTCAACAATAACGTGTGAATACCGTGAACATCTGTCACAACAATAACGTGTGAATACCGTGAACATCTGTCTCAACAATAACGTATGAATACCGTGAACATCTGTCTCAACAATAACGTGTGAATACCGTGAACATCTGTCTCAACAATAACGTGTGAATATCGTGAACATCTGTCTCAACAATAACGTGTGAATACTGTGAACATATGTCTCAACAATAACGTGTGAATACCGTGAACATCTGTCTCAACAATAACGTGTGAATACCGTGAACATCTGTCTCAACAATAACGTGTGAATACCGTGAACATCTGTCTCAACAATAACGTGTGAATACCGTGAACATCTGTCTCAACAATAACGTGTGAATATCGTGAACATCTGTCTCAACAATAACGTATGAATACCGTGAACATCTGTCTCAACAATAACGTGTGAATACCGTGAACATCTGTCTCAACAATAACGTGTGAATATCGTGAACATCTGTCTCAACAATAACGTATGAATATCGTGAACATCTGTCACAACAATAACGTGTGAATACCGTGAACATCTGTCTCAACAATAACGTGTGAATACCGTGAACATCTGTCTCAACAATAACATGTGAATACCGTGAACATCTGTCTCAACAATAACGTGTGAATATCGTGAACATATGTCTCAACAATAACGTGTGAATACCGTGAACATCTGTCTCAACAATAACGTGTGAATATCGTGAACATCTGTCTCAACAATAACGTATGAATATCGTGAACATCTGTCTCAACAATAACGTGTGAATACCGTGAACATCTGTCTCAACAATAACGTGTGAATACCGTGAACATCTGTCTCAACAATAACATGTGAATACCGTGAACATCTGTCTCAACAATAACGTGTGAATATCGTGAACATATGTCTCAACAATAACGTGTGAATACCGTGAACATCTGTCTCAACAATAACGTGTGAATATCGTGAACATCTGTCTCAACAATAACGTGTGAATACCGTGAACATCTGTCTCAACAATAACGTGTGAATACCGTGAACATCTGTCTCAACAATAACATGTGAATACCGTGAACATCTGTCTCAACAATAACGTGTGAATATCGTGAACATATGTCTCAACAATAACGTGTGAATACCGTGAACATCTGTCTCAACAATAACGTGTGAATATCGTGAACATCTGTCTCAACAATAACGTGTGAATATCGTGAACATCTGTCTCAACAATAACGTGTGAATACCGTGAACATCTGTCACAACAATAACGTGTGAATACCGTGAACATCTGTCACAACAATAACGTGGTAACAACGTGAACATCTGCGTCAACAATAACGTGTTATTGATGTGGACATCTATGTCAAGAATAACGTGTTAATAACATGCGAAGTGTGCGTAAACAATGATCTCATAATAGCGTTGACATCTGTGTCACCAATCACCTGGTAGTAATGTGTTAAAAAGTGGAACTTCTCTGTGAACAACGTTGTAATAAATCATAACTGTGCTGACTTTAAGATAGTATGGTCAAGTTTACATTTTAACATAGATGTTTTAAGAAGCAAAATCACGACATAGCGAAAACACTGACAAGTTGTCCTGCTATAACACTGTGCCATAAATAGTGTGTCCGTTTGGGATATGGACATGATGAAGCAACATTATCAATATTGCGTGTAAATAATAAGCATAAACAATCTGAAAATGTCAAAACAAGTAAAAACGTGAACATATAGGTCCAGTTTTGATGATCTAATAAAACATAGAATTACTTGAAAACATTTTACATTATCACTACCGTGGGACTACTGTTAACTCAAGAACGATCCTTTACTATAAAATAACAAGTTGGCACGTTAAAGACGTTTGAGAAAAGCATCTTTGCATCAACACAATATTATGTAGATGTGTGCAAGTAACTGGAATTCCAAAAACAGGTACCATTTTTAAATACAATTAAAATATTAATCACACAAGGCAGAGTGTTCGAAGTGACTATTGGACAATATGTGTATTTTCAAAATAACAATTGGGCGGATACAATTGTAATCTTATATATGAAGGGATAATACAGCCCCACAATGCACCAGCAGCTTCGAATAAGGATGAAATAACATTAACAGGTAGGGAAATTAACAACATCGCAATGTTGAAAAATACTGGCAATAATAAACTCATTAGTGTTAGGCTATATTGTAACATACTCATCGGTCTGAGACTATTCTAACCTTTGACTATTATCAGATAGATAAAATGACGCTATAATGTCTCAACAATATTAAAGATTTAAGCATCTAAATAATATAATAACCATTGCAAAAAAACTGTTAATAGGGCCTATGTTAAAT
>CM065681.1:18346833-18351833 GCA_017654935.2 Phymorhynchus buccinoides | reverse complement strand
ATGTGTGCGTGTGTGTGTGTGTGTGTGTGTGTGTGTGTGTGTGTGTGTGTGTGTGTGTGTGTGTGTGTGTGTGTGTGTGTGTGTGTGTGTGTGAGTGCGTGCGCGCGCTTATGTGTACGTGTCCTTACTTTGCTTAATATTGATCGGCATGTGTACATTTCCAGTTTTTAAGTGTCTCTCTCTCTATCTCCCATTCTTTATTGTCCTTTGCCCGATCTATGATTGGCAAAGGATTATGAGTTTTTTTCCCTGTATGTGTGTTTGCATGCTTGCTTCTTCAAACACGTGTATATAGTGTCTAGCAAATGTTGTACCACAGTTTGAGTTTGTTGTTGTTGTTGTTGCTGATGTTGTTGTTATTGTCTGTCTATATAGTCTGCTATGGTCCATAGGTGCAAAATTACGTCACACTATTGAAACATTACTATTTTTATTCTTCCCTACTACCTAGGGAATGTCATTTTTAAATTTGTGCAACACTGCTCATTCAAAACACATGATTACAAAAAAATATTATTTCTCTATTGTGTTCAGATATTGATATTTCTTTCACATTATGGTTTGAATGTCTTCAGCTAAACCACACTATTTGTCAGGATTTGTGCATGTAGATATTGTTTACATTTTATCTCTAATTGATAATTAACAGAAATGTTGTGTGTATCGATAATGATATGCATTTATACGTTGATTTATTTATTTATTCACATGTTTTTTAAATTTTATTTATTCATAGGGTTTGGGATAGGGTTAGGGATAGGTTTAGGGTAAGTTAAGTGTCAATCTCATAACATACCATCATTTTTTAATATTATTTTGTCTGGATTTGACGATTTCGGGTTATGGTTAGGGTTATGAATAGGGTTTGGGATAGGGTTAAGGATAGTTTAGTGTCAAATACACACAAAAATAAAAGTTGATGACTAAGCTGACCCTAAATCTATCCCTAACCCTATCCCACACCCTATTCCTAACCTGAAGCCGTCTGAAATTAATGGAAGGGGAGGAGGAGGGAGCTTGTTTTAACATTTGCATATTTTCTTTATGGATGGGTGGATGGGTGGATGGGTGGATGGGTGGATGGGTGGATGGGTGGATGGGTGGATGGATGGATGGGTGGATGGATTTTAATTCCTTTTATTTCACCAACTACGCATCTGTCTATTGTAAAAACTGAACCAAGTCTCCATTTGCTTTATTTTTTCTATATCAAGGTAATCTGTTAATTCCGTCTCTGTTTGTCCTAATTTTCAGTCTTTACCAATCAGTGTTTGCGAGCATCGATTGATTAATTGATTGATTGGTTAAATGACTGGATGGATGGATGTAATTTTTCCGTTAGCGTTCGGATGCTCGTTCGTTAATTTGTTTGTTCATTTCCTGGTTACTTTGTTGCTTGCTTGGTTGAAGATATATTTTAACTGATTCATGGATTGATTCACATGTTTTTTGAATATTGATTAAACCATATATCAGGTTTTTAACCGTTATTTATTTAGCATGAAGCGTAACTGTACTTTGATAGATTATTAAATTAAACCTTTTTTTCTTGGAGAGGCGAAACAACGTTTCTGCATCATAAACGTTCATGAACAATCAAGAAAAGAAAGAAGATTCTGTTTATGGAATCATTGTGTTATCTGTTGTGCAACTTGAATACTTATTAAATGTTGATTTGTGTTCACAGGGTCGTTCTCTCAGTCTGCTTAGTCTTGTGGTCTGTCTGTGGTAACCCCTTTCTCTATCTATCTATATATCTCTGCTGTCTGACTTTTTCCTTTATGTAAATGTGCGTCGTTGTCGTTGTCGTTGTCGTTGTCGTCGTCATCGTCGTAGTTGTAGTAGTAGTAGTAGTAGTAGTAGTAGTAGTAGTAGTAGTAGTAGTAGTAGTAGTAGTAGTAGTAGTACAGTTGAACCTCCCTTTTAAGACCTAGAAAAAAATAATCCAAAATGAGAACGATAGTAGATGACACAAAGCAAGGAAAAAGGCAGAGCCAAAGAGAGAGAGAGATTAGAGGAAGTTACAAGCACAGAACTTCCAGAAGGTGGGGGAACTATTTGTACGGAAGACCCCCCGGTAGCCCCACGGGGGGGGGGGGGGGGGGGGGTTGTCACCACACCATATTCTTAAATATAAAAGGTATGTTTGAATCCCTTTATCTTAAAGGAAAAAGCAAAAGATCACCTTTTACTAATATTGTTCGACCATACTAATTTAAAGGAAAGGCAATTTAGGATTACCCTATGAAAGCCTCCTTTTCAATACAGAGAAGAACGTAAAGTAATTGTGAAAAAGACTAGAAAGTGGGGAAACAGGTTTCTACTCTTTGAGTACTTGATTACATTTAATAATAACAAATGTATTCGATGAAGATAGAGTACTAATTTATATCTTAAAATAGATCATGACAGAAACTTCCTGGTCTTTCAATTACCAACATTGAATCAATTTTTTACTTAATATCTTTTCACGACCCCTTTTCAATCCTTTGTTTCTAGGCGGAAATTGAAACTTGTTCGATACAAAAAAAGCGTTTCAGTGAAGATAATATACATTGCCAGTTTATCTTTCTCATTCTTTCACATTTCGAACCAGACGGTCTTTAAATTAAAAAGGAAAGGTTGTATTTTCAGTGTTATATACTTGATATCCTCTTGCATTTTCAGTGTTATACCTGATATCCTAACAAGCCGTTGTTTCTTGGCCCGAGGTGTCCACTGTTTCAGTACCTTCGCCACTGTTTCAAGGAAGACGTAGTCCCAGTTTCTCTCTGACAGACATCACGTTTGGCACCAGTGGGTCTTTAAATCTCATCATGGCGGTGTCGGTCCTTTTCTCCACGGTTTCACAGTCGAATGGCCAGTCGTCCTCACACGTATCTGTGTAGTGGAAGAGGGCGGCTTCGGTGTTGGAAACAAACTGCACCCTGTTCAGAGGAGGGGAAAATGATGTTTTTGTCGGTCGCTCAGGTAGTTTCCTGTCATATAAGCGCAAATTCTTACAAAGATTTTCTCCAGCGGAAGACGGACATGTGGCCTTTATGCGCCTAACTAAGAAATAGTTAGACCCAGCATGTCCGTCTTAGGCCGAAAAAAAACCTTTTTATTTTTATTTCCAGAACAAAGGCAGGAGAATGGACCATTAGTAAAACAGAAAGATAGTAGACGATAATAAGCAAAGGGAAAAGGCAGAGTCAAAGAAAGCGACACATTAATTAAAGGAAGTCACTAGCACGCAACTTCTAGAGGGTGGGGGAAACTAATGGTACAAACGCACCCACCCACCCCACCACCACCACCCCAGGTATCCCTATCGGGAAAAAGAGATGATGATAAACATTTAATATCATCGCCCATCGTGAACATCAAATTAATGACGAACATTTCTACACGGATAACCATAAATGGCAACGAAATCAGAAAATGGATTTATTAAAAAAATCACGAGGGAAGAGGAGAGAGAGAGAGAGAGAGAGAGAGAGAGAGAGAGAGAGAGAGAGAGAGAGAGAGAGAGAGAGAGAGTATTTTGCATGACTTTTTATTTTGTGTAAATTCTATCCTTGGAAACTGTTGACCAGAATACCTTTACAGAGAGTGACCGTGTGTGTGGTGGCATGGTATGTCTCAGGCCTGTCATATTTGTAGAAATAGTTCTGTTCTGTTCATAAATCCCCCACCCCCTGTAGGGGTACAGTGCGATCTTTCAGTATAAACAAGTAAATAGTTGCCACACCTCCTGGAAGTTCTGTACTAACAACTTCCTCTAATCTAATTACTCTCACTGACTCCGCATGTTCCCTTTACTTATTGTCATCTACTATTTTTCTGCCTTGTATGCCCATTCTCCTGCCTTTTTTTCCCAAAATATCTTTCAAACTTGTATTTTCTTTCAGGTCCTCCCAAATCGGAATGTGTTGTCTGAATGCAGCGAAAATGCAGTGAAAATGCAAAACCGGATACACGCATATTTTATCCATTATGGCCTGGGAACACAGATGAAGAAGAAAAAAGAAGAAGAAGAAGAAGAAGAAGAAGAAGAAGACGACGACTTTTCATCATCATCTCAACATCGTCCTTAAGAGGCCACGCCTGATAGGACGCTAATCTCACCTTCTCTCTCTGTGTAAAGAAGTAGAATGTTCATAAATGTTTAAATTTCCTTAGAATTGTTTTTACCGTATTTTTCGGACTCTAAGCCCCCCCCCCTCTAATTTTACACAAAGTTCAGATTTTGTTATTGTATTTTCTGAGGAAGTTATTAGTTGTCATATTATGAGGCGCACGGGGTCTCACTTTGGTTAAAAACAAAGGTATCGCTTTATAGTAAAATAAATAAAATAAATATATGGGTGTATCTTAAAAAGGTATTAGCAGTTATACCGCAGATCCCCCCTTAGCCTTAGAGCTAGATTCTTACTCCTACACCCCCCCCCCCCCACCCCCCACCCACCCCCACCATCCAAAGCATAGAACTACTGTCCCATATGGATTGTTAGCAGTCCACGAGGACGTACACATTTCATTTCGTGCAGTTATACCGTGAAAAGCCTTTCACGGCAGTGACGGTGTGTGTCGCAGCATGCCGCGTTCTCTCCGGCAGATAGACGTGTCTGAAGGCACAGCTCTGTTCGTCCGTGCTGTTCAGGTACCTCAGCACCATCAGCGGAGACTCGGGGTCCACGGGCGCCCATTTCTGGACGAAGAACTGCGGTTTGAAGTGGAGGGAGGCTGCCGTGTGGCGCCGAGCGAACTTGTCCTGAGGACAGAATGGTCGACTTAGCTCGGCTCTTTCACCGCGCGGCGGCGGCGCGGCGGTCGTGTGGATCCAGACCTAGTGGTAGCCTTTGCTGGGGAGAGAGAGAGAGAGAGAGAGAGAGAGAGAGAGAGAGAGAGAGAGAGAGAGAGAGAGAGAGAGAGAGAGAGAGGGAGAGAGGGAGAGAGAGAGAGAGAGAGAGAGAGGGGGAGAGAGAGAGAGAGAGAGAGAGAGAGAGGGGGGGGGG
>CM065681.1:18324333-18341833 GCA_017654935.2 Phymorhynchus buccinoides | reverse complement strand
AGTGTGTCCACTGTATCAAGCGCTAAGATAAAATTATGTAACTAAAACATTCACAAATATTAACGAAAATAGGCATTGATCTGCACTATTGCAAAATGAAACTACATTTATAAATCGGTCTGTGGCAATGTTTATATATTATGCCTGAAAGAGAAGAGAACAAGAACATTTAAACTTGATACTAATTTGTCAATATCTTTATTCGATACATTTAGTGTTTAAGGGAAACACACTGTTGTATTTTGTTGATGCAATATGGCTGACTCATGCGTGCTTTTTGTTTCTTTTCATTTATCCATTTTATGTTGTGTGTCATATTTTGTTACCTCCCTTGCATACGGGCCGGTGGCCTTGCAATAAACCATTTTCAGTGTTCAGTGTTCAGTGTTCTCTCTAAGAATATCTGAAATGATTCCAGTGATTACAATAAATTGATTTGTGAATGATTTTGTTCTGTTCTAATTTTTCTTATTTGAAATATTCTGTTATTAACTTTTGTTTTTTGCATTGAAAATGATGCTTCCCCCATGTCATTATAACTCTATATGTTGATGACATTAAATAGTCAGCGTCGAAGTGTCAAAAATCTCACTATCTCTGTCTGTCTACATATGTCTGTCTGTCTCTCTGTCTCTCTGTCTGTCTGTCTGTCTGTCTGTCTCTCTCTCTCTCTCTCTCTCTCTCTCTCTCTCTCTCTCTCTCTCTCTCTCTCTCTCTCTCTCTCTCTCTCTCACCAGGCAGTTTATAAGGCAGCAGGTCCAGTAGTCCTTGGTCCTGGTAATGTCGGAACACCCTGTACATGGTATCAGAGTTGCCCAGGTCGAACAGCTGAACTCGGTCCACGCCCAGAATCTTCTGCAGCTCGAACCACTCTACCACCTTGCTGGGGTCCAAGCTCGGGCCGGAGGCGATCCTGGCGCAGTTGGCCAACCCTGGGCAGGATCAAAAAGTGCATAGAAGCTCTAAAAGAGTGGACAACGGAATGTCTTCAAAGAAGGCGATCTTGGCACAGATGGCCAACCCTGGCAGGATCAAGAAGTGCATAGAAGCTCTAAAAGAGTGGACAACGGAATGTCTTCAGAGAAGGCGATCCTGGCGCAGATGGCCAACCCTGGCAGGATCAAGAAGTACATATAAGCTCTAAAAGAGTGGACAACGGAATGTCTTCAGAGAAGGCGATCTTGGTACAGATGGCCAACGATTGGGAGGATCAAGTCAAAAAGTACATATAAACTATTCAGAGAGGTGGACAACAGGAGGTCTTCAGAGAAGGCGATCCTGGCACAGATGGACAACCCTGGGGAGGATCAAGTCAAGAAATGCATAGAAGCTGTATAAGAAAATTCGACAACAGAAGGTCTTCAGAGAAGGCGATCCTGGCATAGATGGGAAGGACCAAGTGAAGAAGTGTATAGAATCTGTACAGATAATTCGACAACAGACAGTCTTCAGAGAAGGAAATCCGGCATCCTGGCGCAGTTGGCCAACCCTGGGCAGGATCAAAAAGTGCATAGAAGCTCTAAAAGAGTGGACAACGGAATGTCTTCAAAGAAGGCGATCTTGGCACAGATGGCCAACCCTGGCAGGATCAAGAAGTGCATAGAAGCTCTAAAAGAGTGGACAACGGAATGTCTTCAGAGAAGGCGATCCTGGCGCAGATGGCCAACCCTGGCAGGATCAAGAAGTACATATAAGCTCTAAAAGAGTGGACAACGGAATGTCTTCAGAGAAGGCGATCTTGGTACAGATGGCCAACGATTGGGAGGATCAAGTCAAAAAGTACATATAAACTATTCAGAGAGGTGGACAACAGGAGGTCTTCAGAGAAGGCGATCCTGGCACAGATGGACAACCCTGGGGAGGATCAAGTTAAGAAATGCATAGAAGCTGTATAAGAAAATTCGACAACAGAAGGTCTTCAGAGAAGGCGATCCTGGCATAGATGGGAAGGACCAAGTGAAGAAGTGTATAGAATCTGTACAGATAATTCGACAACAGACAGTCTTCAGAGAAGGAAATCCGGGCATAGATGGCTGTGACAAGGTAATGGGTTAAAAGGCTAAGTCCCTAGGGAAGACTTTAGAAAATTTGCCTTTAGCCCACTTCTCTAGGGTATGGGAGATGAGCAACTTTCCCGGCCCCTTTTCATCTAATAAATTTATATTTGTGCCCGGGTTCTGGCTCGTATGGTTGTAAGAAATACAAGTGGTTGAATTGCTCTAAATGGCAGACAGAGAGAAGTAGGGTTTTACATGAAATTACAAGACTCCCACTCTCATCAGTCTGACCAACGGGTTCAGGATTATTTGACACTTGTATTTTATTTACTCCCAAAATCTGCATAAGATTATGCAACAATAATAATAAAGCAGCTCAATGGCGCCAAAACAAAATATGGATAAAAAAACAATGAAATCCGAAAGGATTCACAAGACTGTTGTCTTTCTATAAGGTTCGCCCCATGCCGGAAGGGTTACTAATTATCTTCAGTGTCCGTAGGAAAGTTCCAGTGATTGGCGCGGTTTTATAAACTTAGCTCTTGGCAAGTTCTTCCGTAGTGATCGGCGAATGCTGGTGTGGCTGGGCTTGCTCGTCAGATGAGAGTAGCTCCCAGTCGTTCCGGTTACGGCTTCGCGGGATGGCACGGTTCAGGCGTGGTCTCCTCACGGATTCTGGGTGCGGGGCGTCTTTCCCGTCTTGGTGCTTGGTGGAGTCCGGGATGATCGTCCGGCCCACGATGCCCTGCTGATAATCACAGGAGAAGGTGGATGTAGATCTCTATGGCTTAGAGACAAGGGGCTTCAGTCGGCAGGGCATTAGTGAATCCCAACCGGCTAGAAGGCTTCCCTTGTACAATAGCACTAGTTAATAAATAAACTGAATTTCAGTTAACAAACTGAGATCAGTAAAACATAAAAGGTGATCAATCCATCATCACTCTCCATCCAACACCTGGAAAGGAATGGTATCATAAAGTGCAAGATTGCGGCCCATAGGTTTCCTACTAAAAATAGACAAAAGGGTTAGTAGGCATAAACTCCGGTTCTGGTACCAAAAGTGTTCAAGTCAAAAACACACACACACAAATAATCAGTGCACATAAATAGAATAGAATGTTTACCACTTCTTTTCTATAACATATCTATCTACTCCTTATTCATCATTGAACATAGGATCTAGATCAAAACTAGGGTCAAACAAACAACTAGTCTCAATCACCAGTCATCAATAAGACTTACTAGGTGGGCTATTCTGGCTGGGAGAGGTGTTGCTCTAGTCAGTTTCAGCGTCTTGTGTGAAAAACTTTTTCTCACTACGCCAATTATAGCCTTCACTTTCAAACAATGAAAGCCTGCTATTGGTTTATTACAGTCGACACGTCACAAGATGATGTTCAGAGTGTACAGAACAATCACGCGCCTATTACATCCTTATCACGTGCCGGACATTCCTAACCTTGTGATTGGAAAGGCAAAACCGTCTTCAAAGGGAGATAACCGTGGTTGTCACTTTCTTGTGATGGGTAAGGACGAGGTGTCTTACAAAGGGAGCCGACTGTTGATATCACTATCTCGTGATGAGACGGTAGATAAGAGTGGGGGGGGGGGGTGAAGGGAGATAACCTCGGTAGGTGGTACGTGCTGACCGGGGAGACAAATCGAACTTCAAAGGGACCAATCCCGTACTCGGCGTTCTTTAGATGGTGGGTGGCAATTAACGTGGCGGCCGGACAGAGAAATGAAAAGGAGAGGGGGGGGGAGGGGAGAAGGGGGGGGGGGTGTAGATAAGAAATAAAGAAAGACGGGTCGCGCGGGACACTTACGTCACAGAGGCCCCCCGAAGAAAAGATTCTGGTACCGGAATCTTCCTGTGGAACGCCGACTCCACTTTCGTCTTGGGCGACAGGGACAAATTAGTGGGGAGACTGGGTCGGTTGGAATGGTGGAACATCTGGTCGCAACACAGAGTTCAAAGGAGCAGGTGGGTTAGAGATCAGTGGAATGGATTCCGACTGAGGTTGGTGCGGCAATCCTGTGTTGAGTTGTCCCAAGGTTGATTGCAGAATAGCAAACACCTCTTGCCTGAGTTTCCCCTTTAGCCTGGATTCATCATTGCTGATGATGTGGTTTGGTAGGCCGATTCGGGTGAAAATGGCTTTGAGTGCCGCAGCTACCTGGCTAGCATCAAGTGAGGAGATTGGGGCAGCATCGCACTGCATGGTACATATGTCGACCACGGTGACTATATACCGGAATTTCTTCTTCCGTTGAGGTAGAGGCCCGACCAAGTCGACTGCCACTCGCTGAAAGGGAGGGGTAGGTGACGGCTGTATGTGCGGCGGCCTGTCCCGATAGTACCTTCGGTGGGTGTTTGCGGGTACAGTGCTGCCTTTCACCTGAGGTACCTGTGGCGAGTGGTCTTGGGTCGTTAGGCGGACATTCCTTGGGAAGGATTTTCCAAGTTGTGGCGGACTTGGGGACTTGGGACAATCTGGATTGGCTCGCGCGGCAATTTGGTTTGCCGCGTTGAGAGGTTTCTTCCCTGCTGAGGGAGATTTGCTCTTTGGGAAGGAGGGAGGGAGTTGGTTTGTGGATTGGGGAGAAGGGAATCCTGCTGAAACTAGGGCAGGTTGAGAGGGGTGCCCTAAAAACACATACTGTGATCCAAGTATGAGGTCATAGACAGGACTGTCCATGAGCACTGCCTTGATGGGTCCCTTAACATATCTGGTGTCGACATTGATTATGGCGACTGGCAAAGTGGATGGGGGGATTGCAGCATCAGGGCCTTGCAGAGAGATGAAGTCTCCTGTGTATGCTGATGCGGGGACTAAGGATCCACAGACAATGGCGTCGCATGACAGTCCAGTGTCATAGAGACACTGAATAGGGATGTTGTTGACAGTCGCCTGTCCGACGACTGACGGTGTGCCTGGACACTGTACTGGGGAGGGGTTTGTGCAATTCTGCGAAGTCGAGACGACTTGCATAGTTGCAACATTTTGCCGCTTGTAAGCAAGTTTCCTGCAGTCATCCCGATTGTGGGTGTTCGACTTGCAGTATGAGCAGAATAAGGGTTGTCCCAGTGGTTGTCGTTCATGGGTAGAACTGTTTGACCCACTGTTGGAGTTGGGGTTACCCCTGCTCTGCTGTGAAGCAGTGGACCCAACAACTTGCTGTAGTTTTGGCCTTTTAGGGGCGCTAGGTTCATCATGGGCTAGAGTGTACCTATCACTTAGCTGGATGAGGTCCGCCAGAGTTGTGGCACCTTGTTCGGCAGTAAAGGTGCGTAACTCTGGGGACATGGTTTCGCGCAGTTGCTCGCCAACCATCAGTTCCCGGAGATCCTCATAGGACTCTGATTTTGCGGAAAGGGACACCCATTTTGTCAGATAGTTTCCCAGTCTATCTGAAAATTGGGCATATGACTCTCCCCTACCTTTTCTGGTTGACCTGAACTTTTTCCGGTAGGCGTCAGCTGTCAACTGGTATCTGTTGAGCAGGGCTTCTTTCAAAGCTGGGTAGTCAGTAACTTGGCTTGATGGAAGTTTGCTGTACACCTCATAAGCCACACCCCTGAGACTTTGGGCAAGCTTGAGGTTGAACTTTTCCGGAGCAAGCTCAAATTCCTGGGCCAGTCTTTCAAATCTATCGAGGAATGCATCGATAGACTCTGTTGCCTCATTGAATGCCTCCAATGTGAAGGTCATGGCTGAGGTATGAATGGGAGGGGGGAAATTTTGAGGTGCAGCAGTCTCGGAGTCTGCTGAGTTTTCAAGCTGTTTCATAGCTAGCTCATGGTCTCGCGCCTTTTCTCGCTCAGTGGCCTCAAGTTCGAGTTCTTTATTTTTGGCATCCTGCACTAGTTGTCTCTGCCTTAACTCATGAGTACGGATTTTCTCTTGCTCCTGAGTGTCGCGAGCTTTATCAGCCTCTTGCGCCTCATGAGCTCTCTGTTTGTCTTTCTCAGCATCCTCCCGAGCTTTATCAGCCTCTTGAGCCTCATGAGCTCTCTGTTTGTCTTTCTCAGCCACCTCGCGAGCTTTCTCTTTGTCATATTCAGATATGACAAAATTTGCTAACTCTTGGCCTGACAATCCTAGAGACTCTCCCCATTCTTTAAGTTCCCTCCTAAGTTTAACAATCTCAGCCATGGTTGTAAATACAACTATTCAAAAGAAAAACAAAGCTGCTGAGTTGAATGTATCAAACAACACTTAACTATTTCAACATAAACAGAAATAGCATGCACATCAAAATAAAGTCATAAATAGCATTCAAACAAATCAAATCAAAACACAGTGAACCAAATCACAATAACTTTCCCAGTGGACACAAGATGAGTTTTGGAAAGTAAGTAAAGTTTGAATTGAAATTTGTTAGACTTTATGAAAAAAAAATATCCCGGACGCGAGCCCCCAATTAGATGTGACGAGGTAATGGGTTAAAAGGCTAAGTCCCTAGGGAAGACTTTAGAAAATTTGCCTTTAGCCCACTTCTCTAGGGTATGGGAGATGAGCAACTTTCCCGGCCCCTTTTCATCTAATAAATTTATATTTGTGCCCGGGTTCTGGCTCGTATGGTTGTAAGAAATACAAGTGGTTGAATTGCTCTAAATGGCAGACAGAGAGAAGTAGGGTTTTACATGAAATTACAAGACTCCCACTCTCATCAGTCTGACCAAAGGGTTCAGGATTATTTGACACTTGTATTTTATTTACTCCCAAAATCTGCATAAGATTATGCAACAATAATAATAAAGCAGCTCAATGGCGCCAAAACAAAATATGGATAAAAAAACAATGAAATCCGAAAGGATTCACAAGACTTTTGTCTTTCTATAAGGTTCGCCCCATGCCGGAAGGGTTACTAATTATCTTCAGTGTCCGTAGGAAAGTTCCAGTGATTGGCGCGGTTTTATAAACTTAGCTCTTGGCAAGTTCTTCCGTAGTGATCGGCGAATGCTGGTGTGGCTGGGCTTGCTCGTCAGATGAGAGTAGCTCCCAGTCGTTCCGGTTACGGCTTCGCGGGATGGCACGGTTCAGGCGTGGTCTCCTCACGGATTCTGGGTGCGGGGCGTCTTTCCCGTCTTGGTGCTTGGTGGAGTCCGGGATGATCGTCCGGCCCACGATGCCCTGCTGATAATCACAGGAGAAGGTGGATGTAGATCTCTATGGCTTAGAGACAAGGGGCTTCAGTCGGCAGGGCATTAGTGAATCCCAACCGGCTAGAAGGCTTCCCTTGTACAATAGCACTAGTTAATAAATAAACTGAATTTCAGTTAACAAACTGAGATCAGTAAAACATAAAAGGTGATCAATCCATCATCACTCTCCATCCAACACCTGGAAAGGAATGGTATCATAAAGTGCAAGATTGCGGCCCATAGGTTTCCTACTAAAAATAGACAAAAGGGTTAGTAGGCATAAACTCCGGTTCTGGTACCAAAAGTGTTCAAGTCAAAAACACACACACACAAATAATCAGTGCACATAAATAGAATAGAATGTTTACCACTTCTTTTCTATAACATATCTATCTACTCCTTATTCATCATTGAACATAGGATCTAGATCAAAACTAGGGTCAAACAAACAACTAGTCTCAATCACCAGTCATCAATAAGACTTACTAGGTGGGCTATTCTGGCTGGGAGAGGTGTTGCTCTAGTCAGTTTCAGCGTCTTGTGTGAAAAACTTTTTCTCACTACGCCAATTATAGCCTTCACTTTCAAACAATGAAAGCCTGCTATTGGTTTATTACAGTCGACACGTCACAAGATGATGTTCAGAGTGTACAGAACAATCACGCGCCTATTACATCCTTATCACGTGCCGGACATTCCTAACCTTGTGATTGGAAAGGCAAAACCGTCTTCAAAGGGAGATAACCGTGGTTGTCACTTTCTTGTGATGGGTAAGGACGAGGTGTCTTACAAAGGGAGCCGACTGTTGATATCACTATCTCGTGATGAGACGGTAGATAAGAGTGGGGGGGGGGGTGAAGGGAGATAACCTCGGTAGGTGGTACGTGCTGACCGGGGAGACAAATCGAACTTCAAAGGGACCAATCCCTTAATCGGCGTTCTTTAGATGGTGGGTGGCAATTAACGTGGCGGCCGGACAGAGAAATGAAAAGGAGAGGGGGGAGGGGAGGGGGGGGGGGGGGGGGGTGTAGATAAGAAATAAAGAAAGCGGGTCGCGCGGGACACTTACGTCACAATGGCCAACCCTGTGGAGGATGGAGTCAATAATGCTTTATTATCACATGAGACTTGAGAAATTCAGGGTAAAGAGGGCTATGTGCCAGAACGTGTTACGTTTTTCTTTGGGGGGTAAAAGCCAGACAGACAGACAAACAGACAAACAGAAACAGAGACAGACGAGAACGATAGAGAGAGATAGAGAAGAGAGAGAGAGAGAGAGAGAGAGAGAGAGGAGAGAGAGAGAGAGAGAGAGAGCACTGAAAAACTTTATTTAACCATGATAAAGAGAGACAGAGATAGAGAGACAGAGAGACAGACAGAGAGCGATCGAGACAGACAGAGAGAAACAGAGACAGAGAGAGAGACAGAGAGCGAGACAGACAATAGACAGATATACAGGAATGATAGAGAGAAAAAGAGAGGCAGAGAGACAAGAGAGAAGAGACACAAACAAGTAGACAAGAGACAGATAACAAACACTAGACAGACAAACATACAGAGATAGAGAGACAGAGACATGCCAAACAGACAAGGCAGTGAAAACAAAGGCAGACAAACAGACAGATAGACAGTTACTCAGTCGGTCAGAAAGAAAGACAGACAGCTTGAAACAGCGATGCCTGCGCTCACAATTCACAACTAGATTGAAAAATATCGAATGTAGCATTCGAGAATCACCCGCGGAGATACGCTTGTTTTCCGACCCCCCGATTTTCAGGGTCCAGTGATCTCCTTGACCTTGACCTTGACCTTGACCGGTCAACAATATTCGGAAGGAGCATAAGCCAAACCACCTTCATACCAAGTTTTAACATCCTATGTCGACTGGTGCCTGAGATATGGCTAAAACCCAGTTTTTTTTTTTTTCAGTTTTCAAGGTCATACATCAAGGTCATGACCTTGACATTGACACCAAAAGACACATCTACAGTACCTAGCCTACATGCACATCAAGTTTCATCTTCCTATCCTTATTCCTTCATGGTGATATGCTGTTATCTTGGGAACTCCATTTTTCCGACCCCCCCCCCCCCCCGATTTTCAGGGTCCAGCGATCTCCTTGACCTTGACCTTGACCTTGATTGGTCAACAATATTCAGAAGGAGCATAAGCCAAACCACCTTCATACCAAGTTTCAACATCATATGTTGACTGGTGCCCAAGATATGGCTAAAATAGATTTTCAGTTTTCAAGGTCATACGTTAAGGTCATGACCTTGACCTTGACCTTGACACCAAAAGGCACATCTACAGTACCTAGCCTACATGCACATCAAGTTTCATCTTCCTATCTTTATTCCTTCATGGTGATATGCTGTTAACAAACCCACATACACACACACACACACACACACACACACACACACACACACACACACACCAAAAACAATATCACCTTCGCTCCGTAAACTCCGCGGGTGATAAACATTCAATACTAGGCTTGTGCTTTTTCTTGTTTTGGGTCGTCTATAAGCCTTCATGGTGAAAACATGAGTAGGAATTGCATTTTGTTTTTAAAAACAGTGATTTAAAACGATACAGGATGAAACAGGATTGGCGAAATCGTCATAAGACAAAACGAAACGCAAGCCTCTTTATTATACCTGGCCGGATTTCCGGCTGGTGAACACTAATGAACTGCCCGCTATCTTCTGGACAAGAACCCCTCGACAGCGTGGCCCGGCTGTTACGAAACTCCTGATTGGTGAACGGAAACCGGCAATAGTAGACCAATGCAATGGCGTCTAACTCCACCACATCGGAGGACGATTTAGTCAACTCAACTGCAGACGTGCTTAGACTAGTGTTTTCCCCCGAGTATATTTTTTTAGAGTCGGATAACTTCAAGCAGCAAGTCATTTTCAGAAATCGAGGTCCTTCTTGGAAACCGACGAAGTGGACGTGAGTGGAGGCGTACGTAGCGTGGATGGCCACCACAGCGGAGTACAGGTAAAAGCGACGGGTGGACTCTCGGTCATGAGGTTTGCTGGTTGTCCAGTTGGGGAAAATCTCCACCTGAAACTGAATTTCATTTTTTTTCCTTCTCAGTAGTCACAGTAAGAAAAAAAAGCCACACACACACAACAACAACTTCAACAGTGGCACTGCTCGTTCATTTTGATTTCATGTTGAGCAGAGAATTGACCATTCTTTGTTATCTCCCCCGCCCCAAACTCCCACCACCTATTTTGCTTTAAATGTAAATCTGCAGTTGAGAATAATGTGAAGAAATCCTGTTTTCGTGCGTTCAAGAGATGAAGAGAGAGAGAGAGAGAGAGAGAGAGAGAGAGAGAGAGAGAGAGAGAGAGAGAGAGAGAGAGAGAGAGAGAGAGAGAGAGAGAGAGAGAGAGAGAGAGAGAGAGAGAGAGAGAGAGAGAGAGAGAGAGAGAGAGAGTCAGGAGTCAGGAAAATGTTAATTGTTAGGCCATGCCCATACAATGGAGTGAGTGTGACAACAACAAAAATTGACATTACATTATTAACTTGAATTACAAAACAGTACATAAATATTGCCAAACTTTCAAAGCTTTAGTAATGATATATAGTATTTAAAATAGCGCCTTTTATTTCTTTAGTATTAAACTCAAGGCGCTCACAAGATAAAAATAAAGATAAAAACAGCCACTTTTCTAACAATACATTTGTTTGTACAAGAAAGTAGTAACACAAATTTAAACATAGAATGATGGTTATAATACTTTTTTGGAATAAGTTCTCTTCGAAGGGTGGAGAGAGAGAGAGAGAGAGAGAGAGAGAGAGAGAGAGAGAGAGAGAGAGAGAGAGAGAGAGAGAGAGAGAGAGAGAGAGAGAGAGAGAGAGAGAGAGAGAGAGAGAGGACAGAGAGAGAGAGAGAGAGAGACGAGAGAGAGAGAGAGAGAGAGAGAGAGAGATGTATATGCTATGTTCTTTACACCGTCAGCAGATGCTCAGTTTTGCATTACATTGCCAAATGTGCACCAGATCAATGAGTACCTGAACTGACCTTTTCAAATATCAAACGCAAATGGATTGTCTAAAGCATTTTGAGATGTCCGAAAGAATTTTAAATGTCAAAGCAATGGATAATGTCATAGTGATAAAAAGCTTAACGATGCAACTTTCTTCACAAAAATCTGAAATTACCCCCCTCTCCCCTAATCCCCCGTTTGCACACACGCCCACATTTCCCCTAAACAATGGCAATTACGGTGGACAAGTATAATGTTCGAGTATTGTGTTCTGTGTAATCCGGGGACGGGAGTATCACTCCAACACCCCTCTCCCTGTCTTTGTGTCATTGTCGACGTCTGTCTGCCTGACTGTCGGTCTCTCTCTCTCTCTCTCTCTCTCTCTCTCTCTCTCTCTCTCTCTCGTCTCTCTCTCTCTCTCTCTCTCTCTCTCTCTCTCTCTCTCTCTCTCTCTCCCTCTCTCTCTCTCCCCCCTCTCTCTCTCTCGTCTCTCTCTCTCTCTCTCTCTCTCTCTCTCTCTCTCTCTCTCTCTCTCTCTCTCTCTCTCAACGCTCAACATAGACATTTCTTACCTTCGCCAGATGAGCGGGTTTATGTTTTTGAACGTGTCTGTCTGTCATGCTGTCTGTCCAGGCCTGAGAATGGAAAACAGTATTATGGTTTTTAATTCAAATTTTGTTCAGGAGTAGGTTACACTCAGAAGAATTTCTGTTTTGAATTATGGAATTGATCAGTATGATCATTCAGAACATTTTGTATTCATTGTACAGCATATAATGGATTGGAATTAGAGCTAAATCCCAACTGTTTACCCTGCATGTGGTGAGGCAGAAGAGCATATGCTATTTATTATCTTCGGAAGATGATGAATTAATATTGTAATTTGCAAAATATGTAGCAGAAGCTTTCACATAATTACGAAAAAGAAAACTTCTCCAGCTGAATGGTTAGGAATTATTATAAATATCATTTGGCTTGATGATCTGTTGCTATTCTTTTAGTTTTTGTACCTTTTTACATTATTTGATTACTACCATTATTATTTGAGTAGTTCGAGAAAAACAATTCTTGACCAAGATAAGTTGGTAGTTATGTATCATGATTGTGTTTACTATAACGGTCATGAGTTTCACTTTAGTTGATTTATTTGTTTGTATTCTTATTGTTTGTTATCATATAATGTATACGCTGCGGAAAAAAAGAGAGGCCCCGTAACATTAAGGTGTATTATTATGACAATGTCAATTAAAACATTATGAAACGTTTGAAGCGTCTCTCTCTCTCTCTCTCTCTCTCTCTCTCTCTCTCTCTCTCTCTCTCTCTCTCTCTCTCTCTCTCTCTCTCTCTCTCTCTCTCTCTCTCTCTCTCTCTCTCTCTCTCTCTCTCTCTCTCTCTATCAAGAATAGGATTCGCGTAAATAAAATTCGTTCGTGCGTTCGCTCTTTCTATCTCTGTCTGTCTGTATCTATGTCTGTCTGTCTCGCTCTCTCTGTCTGTTTGTCTGTCTCACTCTCTCTCTCTCTCACTCTCACTCATTCTCTACTTGTCTGTCTGTTGCCCCCCCCCCCCCCCCTCTCTAGTGTATTTGGTCACTTTGTCAGTGCGTCCGTGTGTCCCTCTCTCTCTCTCTCTCTCTCTCTCTCTCTCTCTCTCCTCTCTCTCTCTCTCTCTCTCTCTCTCTCTCTCTCTCTCTCTCAACACTCAACGTAAGCATTTCTTACCTTCGCCAGTTGAGCGGGTTTATGTTTTTGAACGTGTCTGTCTGTCATGCTGTCTGTCCAGGCCTGAGAATGGAAAACAGTATTATGGTTTTTAATTCAAATTTTGTACAGGAGTAGGTTACACTCAGAAGAATTTCTGTTTTAAATTATGGAATTGATCAGTATGATCATTCAGATACACGACATATTTTGTGTGCACGACTTATCTAAACATTACCTACAAAACTATGTTGGAGATAATGTTCGCATTTGCCAAATTAGCTCCCTTTATTAGGTGTGGATGAAAGCAATTATGTATTTGGTACAGAGTTTTTTTGTTTTTTTTTTAGTATTTGGTATATTCTAGTCACAGAGACTTATCTCTGTGAAATTCGGGTTGCTCCCACCTGGAGAGAGCGTATCGCCGCAAGAGCAGCGCCACATTTTTTTGGCTGTTCTCTCAGTGGCTCTTCCGTTTTCAATCTGTCTGAAAATGCTGTAGAAAACGGGCCACAAAAGTGTAGGCTATTCAACACAACAAAAATCTTAAAAACAGAAAATATAATTAACACTCCTTTGCTTTGGTTTTATGAAATTAAGCCAAAAACATTGTTTGCATATTAATTATGTTTGATTATACTTTGCAGCTCAGCCAAGCGTAAAGCTGTCATTGTATTGAAATGTCACGAACATAGATAGGCCTACATGCAACGTTTTCTATCATTATTATCAATACCAATGGCTCCTTCGTTCAAATGGCGTGCATTGTTGGTTGATATTAGACTCAAGTTGGGCCAATAGTAGAGTGAGGAATGTGTAATAATTATACAGTATAATATAGATATATTATTATTATTATTATTATTATTATTATTTATTATTATACGTCCTACAATGCGATGTCTGCCAGCAAAATGTCAATACGTGGGCCAAACAAGTACTACACTGAGGCAAAGGATAACATCCCACCGATCTGCCATCAACAGAAATGTCAGCAATCTCGTTGCAAAGCATTTTAGCCAACCAAACCATTCCATCAACAGAAATGTCAGCAATCTCGTTGCAAAGCATTTTAGCCAACCAAACCATTCCATCAACAGAAATGTCAGCAATCTCGTTGCAAAGCATTTTAGCCAACCAAACCATTCCATCAACAGAAATGTCAGCAATCTCGTTGCAAAGCATTTTAGCCAACCAAACCATTCCATCAACAGAAATGTCAGCAATCTCGTTGCAAAGCATTTTAGCCAACCAAACCATTCCATCAACAGAAATGTCAGCAATCTCGTTGCAAAGCATTTTAGCCAACCAAACCATTCCATCAACAGAAATGTCAGCAATCTCGTTGCAAAGCATTTTAGCCAACCAAACCATTCCATCAACAGAAATGCCAGCAATCTCGTTGCAAAGCATTTTAGCCAACCAAACCATTCCATCAACAGAAATGTCAGCAATCTCGTTGCAAAGCATTTTAGCCAACCAAACCATTCCATCAACAGAAATGCCAGCAATCTCGTTGCAAAGCATTTTAGCCAACCAAACCATTCCATCAACAACATGAGAGCAGTCGCCATTGCCAAGGTGTACCTGGAGACCTTGGAAGGACGACGTCGAAGGGAAAACGTTTGGATACAGAAACTGAAGACCTTGTCGCCAATGGGACTGAATGTATCTGAAAAAGTGTAGAGGGAAATTGTGCTTCTACCAGAACGTAAATTGCCTGCCTAAGTGATGATGGCCTTTCCTCTGCATCTCCCAGATCAACGATGCAATGACTTTAGCCATGTGACAATAGCTTTGTAGCTGTGTGTGCATGCGTGTGGGGGGGTGTATACATGTGTGTATGCATGCATGCGTGTGTGTCTGTGTGTATGTGCGTACTAGTGCGCTTGTATGAGTATGTGGGGGGGAGTGCATGTGTATGTGTGTGTGTGTGCGCGCGTGCGAGTGTGCTTGTGTGTGTCTGTGTGTGTGATGAGTGTGCCTGTGTGTACTTGCGTGCATGTTTGGTTAACTTGTTGATAAGTGCGTTCTGGTGCCTGAGTGGCGAGGCACTTGTTCATGCTGAACATTGTGAGAGTGTTGATAAGTGTGTTCTGGTGCCTGAGTGGCGAGGCACTTGCTCATGCTGTACATTGTGAGAGTGTTGATAAGTGTGTTCTGGTGCCTGAGTGGCGAGGCACTTGTTCATGCTGTACATTGTGAGAGTGTTGATAAGTGCGTTCTGGTGCCTGAGTGGCGAGGCACTTGTTCATGCTGTACATTGTGAGAGTGTTGATAAGTGTGTTCTGGTGCCTGAGTGGCGAGGCACTTGTTCATGCTGTACATTGTGAGAGTGTTGATAAGTGTGTTCTGGTGCCTGAGTGGCGAGGCACTTGTTCATGCTGAACATTGTGAGAGTGTTGATAAGTGAGTTCTGGTGCCTGAGTGGCGAGGCACTTGCTCATGCTGAACATTGTGAGAGTGTTGATAAGTGTGTTCTGGTGCCTGAGTGGCGAGGCACTTGCTCATGCTGAACATTGTGAGAGTGTTGATAAGTGTGTTCTGGTGCCTGAGTGGCGAGGCACTTGCTCATGCTGAACATTGTGAGAGTGTTGATAAGTGCGTTCTGGTGCCTGAGTGGCGAGGCACTTGTTCATGCTGAACATTGTGAGAGTGTTGATAAGTGTGTTCTGGTGCCTGAGTGGCGAGGCACTTGTTCATGCTGAACATTGTGAGAGTGTTGATAAGTGTGTTCTGGTGCCTGAGTGGCGAGGCACTTGTTCATGCTGAACATTGTGAGAGTGTTGATAAGTGTGTTCTGGTGCCTGAGTGGCGAGGCACTTGTTCATGCTGAACATTGTGAGAGTGTTGATAAGTGTGTTCTGGTGCCTGAGTGGCGAGGCACTTGTTCATGCTGAACATTGTGAGAGTGTTGATAAGTGTGTTCTGGTGCCTGAGTGGCGAGGCACTTGTTCATGCTGTACATTGTGAGAGTGTTGATAAGTGTGTTCTGGTGCCAGAGTGGCGAGGTACTTGTTCATGCTGTACATTGTGAGAGTAGGTTCCCTGCTAATCTGCAAATGTATCTGTGTGTATGTATACGTGTTTGCATGCAGGATCATGTTAGTGCTACCAACTATTAAAATAAATCATTGAAAATATGAACTGCATTCCAGTAATAGAATCCAGAGAATCTGCATTAGCTGATTTAGGTTCACGTGTCACCTATAATCTTGTTAGCTTCAACTTTTAGATTTGAGTGAAAGCTCGCTCAAGATTGCTTTTCATGTGCATGCATTTTGTTTCCCCCTGTTTTTGGTGTGTGTGTGTGTTGTGTGGGTGTGTGTGTGTGTGTGTGTGTGTGTGACTGATACTCACTGTTGTTTTGTGAAATTGGGAGAGATGAGACTACTGTCAGTCAAGAGAAAGATTTCCTAGTAAAAGGTCGAGCACGACCGAAATATTGGAATCAAAGCAACTAACTAGCTTGTTGGGTATTTTTCCTTTGTTTCATTTTCATATTATTATTCATATTATTATTCATATTATTAGTCATATTATTATTCTTATTATTATTCATATTATTATTATTATTATTATTATTTATTATTTATTATTGTTCTTATTATTGTTCTTCTTCTTCTTCTTCTTCTTCTTATTATTATTATTATTATTATTATTATTATTATTATTATTATTATACAAATATTTTTTCGAAAACATTAGAAATAATTGTGTTTACAACCTTCTTTTTTGTGAATGGTTATGATTTTCAAACCAGAAGGCATTTGCAATTCAATACAATATTTGTATTGCGGGTATTTCCTGGTATTGCGGTATCTCCAGGATCGATCCACTATCTGTATAAATAAAATTGTCCCATGTGTACATGTACCAGGTAGGAGGACGTTAAACGCATCTTCTTCTTCATTTGCACTTGCTCTTAGTTTCTCCTTGGCGGCTTAAGGCTGTGTCAGACCTATTGACACCTAGAACACCAAGGCTACATCAGAATGTTGTTATGCTCTGTATAGTTATGCGGGGATTGTATTTAGCTATGACAAGCTCCTAGCATAAACATCATCAATCTCCAAAATCCCCCGAAGTTGGAGTATGGCTGCCCTACGTGGCTGGGTAATCAAAAACGGTCACACACGTAATGTTCTCATCCTTAGCTGATGCATTAATACCATAGTGTTCAAGTGCTTCGGCTGTTCGGCTGATCCCTGGAGTCCTTTAGCCAGGGTACAACAACAACAACAACAACTTGCTCTTAGTGCTGTAAACTTGGGGATTAGTTGACCTTTGCGGACCTTCCCCAACGTCAACTCTCCTATGCATAAGTCCCTTTGGCCGAGAGAGTGGGGATGTCTCTTAGGGCAAGGCTTCTCTACTGTCAACACGTTCCACCCCGGCCCTCCCGAATAGTGCTACTTCTTCTGTTGGCTTAATTACATCTTTATGTCATTTAATTCGACAGATGCGGTTGCTGCTAGTATATTTTCTGGCACTAAAGCGCCAGGGCTGCTCTCGCGTTGATGGGGCGGGCGTGGCTGGTGCATCACTGGGTCCCATTAGCACCTCCGGGTATTTCTATTTCATTGATGAGCTTACTACACAGTTTGATGTTCCCTTGACAGATCTCGCCAACATCTTCTTTCCTTC
>CM065681.1:18314333-18319333 GCA_017654935.2 Phymorhynchus buccinoides | reverse complement strand
AATTGTGTTATCTACTCACGTATGTAGCTTACACACATAATGGCTCACGCGCATCCAACGCGAAAAAGCATGCTCGCATTATACAGACGAATGCTTTCACAACACATACACACACACGCGCGCGCGCGAGAGAGAGACCATTTATCTAATTGAATTAGGAGGCTAGGGAGATCTCCCTTCTACATACTTGACTTGAGTAGTAATCCAGTTAGAGAATGAATGAGAGGAGGAGAGGGGGGGAGAGAGACAGAGAGAGAGAGAGAAATTGATAGAGACGTAGACAGAGAGAGATAGAGGACGCGCATCCAATGGAGAAAGTATGAGAGGAGCATGAGACGACATGAGGGAAAACCGGAGACACCCGTGCCACACCCCCCCTACATTTCTCGGTTAATTGCATTTTTTCCGTTTTTGCCTTTCTTAGACATAACATAAAAGCTGTATTTTAGGAACATTTTTAGCTAATAACCTTTTTGGAATACTAACCCTATCCCCTGCGCCTAGCTCCTAAACCCCTAAGACCCTAACCCTATAAGACGGGAAAACGCAACGAACCACAACTGTGACAAATCGAAATCGTCACGGTGTACTGCAGTACATAGTGGGGGGTAGGGTTAGAGTTTAGGGTTAGTGGTTAGGGTTAGTATTCCAAAAAAGACACAATTAGCTGCCAAATGTTCCTACAAATACAGCTTTTATGTATGGTAAGAAAGGCGTAAAAACGGAAAAATACAATTAACCGAGAAATGCTTTCGGCGGAGGGTGGGGGGTGGCACATCTTTACCCTTCTGGATAAAATTGTACAAGAGAAGGCTTAGAGAACATAAAAAGAAAAAAACACTTTTTTATAGATTTATTTCAAAAAAAATGATTACAGTTAAAAGCATGCTTTTAGGATTGGTTCATTGGCTAATAGCTATTCAAGCTTTTTGGAATCCACAAGCCAATTCAGAAGATACCAGACATCAACATAAGTTAATTAATAAGGACTAACTTTTTCACTGGCGAACATAACAAGCAAATAGGTTCAGTTTTATTCATATTTTACACACATATTTCCAAATTTATCTGTAGTACCGCGAAAAATAAAATTTTCCTTGATATATTTGAGTTTTGAAGTAATAGATCTGTAATACCTCACTCGAAAACGATGTTTTGAGTTTCAGTAATACTAAACTGCTTCTCTTGAGGTGGGCAAGGGGAAATAATTGTGACTTGCATTTGTACCTGAGTTGTGGTGATTTCTCCCCCTTTGTTACGGAACATTTATCTTTTAGATTCACTTTCACTTAGTTTTTGTCTGGAATGATCCCCCTTTAGTTTTGTGAATTATCTCCCCAGACGTCACTTCCTAGGTCTGGGAGATTGAAGAAGCTAGAAGCAAGAAGCTGTTGGGCTGCCCCTGGGTGCCCCTAATCAAGGTAAGGTGAAGACTTTGGATGTTTAGCCAATATAATAAACTTGTTTGTAATTGTAGTCCTTACTTTTACTTTGCAATGAAGGGTTGTTTAATGTTTTATTAGCAGGTGATTTGGGGGAATATATTCGTGACGTTGGCTGAAGATGAAGATTTCTGGAAGAGCTGACTTTCTTTGTTCTTGTTTTGTTATAGGTTTGTCAGCCATTGGTCAGGTTGTTAAATGATTAACAACTATTATTTCCTTATTTGTTTGGGCCCATAGTTTATTGTTGTGATATTTGTGCTTGGCTATGGATTTTTTTTCACACAGCTGGGTGTGTTTATTATTATTTGCTGGTTCTGGGAAGTTGTAATGCATTCTTTGTTTCGATTGTTTTGATGACGTCTCACTGCCTTGGTCTAATTTTTGATTTATTGGTGTTGTTAGAAGGAAGATAAACTAAGAAATTGGTTGTCCTACTGGATTCATATGTAGGCTGATTCTTGAATTGTAATTTTATTATGCTGAAGTGCGAGATTCTTTTGTTAAAAGCCTGACGTGGTAAATTCATTTGACTATTGTCTTATTTGATAGGGACACTTTATTTTAGTGTTTGTTATAAGTAACTTGCTGCTGAGTATGCCATTTGAGACGGTGCTGTTGGTGTGCATAACTGTTTCCATCTAAATGTAATGTGTTTTTTTTAAATGCTCTGGAAAGTCATTGATCATGATGATGATGAAACTGTTATTCCATTATTGGAATTCTCAGTTTCTTCTGATGTACAAAGCACTATGGTGGTTCTTATGGGGATTGTAGCGACCTACACGGTAAATAATATGGAGTGGGAACATCAATAAGTTCCTCCGTGATAGTACAAAGATCATAGTGGGTCTTTGGGGGTGTAGCCATACACTGGTAAAAAGTAATTTGAGGTGCTGAACTCCACTTGCGTTCCATCACTGATTGTACAAATATCCTAAGTTGTGTCGCTTTGGGGGTGTAGCCATGACCACTCGTAAATAATATGGAGTTTGATGGGCCTCAATAGGTTCCTCCAGTGATGTACAAAGATCATGGTGGGGTCTTTGGGGGGTGTAGCCATACACGGTAACAGAATATGGAGTGGGAACTCAATAGTTTTTTCCCACTTGATGTACAAATGTCATATTGGGCGCGTCTTTGGGGGTGGTACCCATCATAACCCGGTAAAGAATGTGGAGGTGGGAACATCAATAGGTTCCTCAGTGATTTAACAAAGATCATAGTGGGTTCGTTGTGGGTGTAGCCATACACTGTAAATAATATGAGGTCTGGAACTCAATAGGTTCGCTCCCTGATGTACAAAGATCTGTAGTGGGTCTTTGGGGGTGTAGCCATAGCAGGTAGAATAATACGGGGATTTAGGAACTTAGTCTATTTTTCCTCAGTGATGTGAAGTATAGTTCCAATGGATGGATAATCCTCTGTCCTTGTACAATTGGATCATAACTTACATCAATGTATGTGATTATTTACTTACTGCGGTGGTACAGTTACTCCGTTACTGAGTAAGTTAATGATAGTCAAATGATGTTTTCTCGAGATAATCTGCAAGGTGATTTTCAAGAGTGTGTAGGTTTTAATGTTTTAATTATTTCTGTTCGTTGTTTCACTCATTGGGTTTTTAGGAAGACTTGCGATTTTTGTATTCTCTTTCATGTGACCAACATATTTGCTCTGCCTGCCACTGTTTCCCTACCCTGAATTGAACCTAGTTTAAAACTTATATTTTTGGGAGTGCTGAGGATTGTTAGAGATTGATTTTCTTGAGGATTATTTAGTCAGTTTGTCGATGGTTACATGTGTATTTTGAAAGATAATGAAAGATCAAATACCTTTTTATTAATAAACAGTTTGAGCTTTTAATCCGGTTTGGTACATTACACTGTGTGGTTGTCATCTTATGTGTTTGTTGTGTCTTGGTACATTACACTGTGTGATTGTCATCTGATGTGTTTGTTGTGTCTTGGTACATTACACTGTGTGATTGTCATCTGATGTGTTTGTTGTGTCTTGGTACATTACACTGTGTGGTTGTCATCTTATGTGTTTGTTGTGTCTTGGTACATTACACTGTGTGGTTGTCATCTTATGTGTTTGTTGTGTCTTGGTACATTACACGGTGTGGTTGTCATCTTATGTGTTTGTTGTGTCTTGGTACATTACACTGTGTGGTTGTCATCTTATGTGTTTGTTGTGTCTTGGTACATTACACTGTGTGGTTGTCATCTTATGTGTTTGTTGTGTCTTGGTACATTACATTGTGTGGTTGTCATCTGATGTGTTTGTTGTGTCTTGGTACCTTACATTGCACTGTGAATGAGGGGTCGTACAACTTTCTTTCCATTGCTCCCACCCATAAAGAAATTAGAGTCACAATTCTTAATGCAACTATTAGTCTAAAGTCTTTGGGGCCTCTGCAGATCAAGAAATAAGGCAATCACCATTTTAAAAAAAAAAAAATCACACTACTAACGCGGTTTTACTACCATCCTGTCGAAATATGTTTTTGTCCACTTTCTTACAGCAAAGCAATCAATAAATAAATAATAATGATTATAGTAAAATGACACTTATATCAGCGCGCATTCTAGACTTTGATGGCTGCGCGGTGCTGTATCCCATAATTTTGTTCACACATTCAATAAGTACATCAAATGTATCTCACACACACACACACACACAGACACACACGCACACGCACGCAAGCACGCACGCACACGCGCACAAACACACACACACACCCAAACAATACACAGACACACCCCAGAGTACTGTTCATAAGCCTCCTGAATTTATCCAGGAAGACCCGAGGACCCCCGAGGAACTGCTGCTTACTCCTGTAGAGGCCTGCCCAACAGTTGTCTCAGAGAAGTTGGAGGAGCGTGATCTACTCTGAAAACACTCTGGCTTGAAGTGCATTGACTGTTTCAGGATGAGCTTCAGCATCATGTCACAGAGTAAATAAAAACGGAACACACCATCTCTCTCTCTCTCTATCTCTCTTCTCCGTCTCTCATCCTCTCTCTCTCCAATCTCTCATCTCTCTTCTCTCTCTCTTCCGTCTCTCTCTCTCTCTCTCTCTCTCAGTGTTTCTTCCTGCCGACTCCCTTCATATAATTCGTTCGTGTTTTTTGATCAACTATTCTTGAACATTGCCTGTCAGCGGCCTACCCCTTAACCTGGAACGAATCCTGAACCAAATGCTTCAAGATATGGAGCTTCCGAGCTTTACATGTGAAGGAAATCAAAGTCAAAGTTGTCGTCGTTTCTTAGCTGAAATCGTCAACAAGCAGGCCATTTGTGTTGCCAGGCGAAAACCACCGTGCTGTGTACTACCGCGCAAAGGACCGGACAATAAAATCGAGACAGGAAACGAGCTGAAGGAGCACAGACAATGCAACAAACGGCAAGTGAACTGTTTCACCTCCCTCCCTCCCTCTAACCTGTTCTTACCTAATCCACCTAGCTTATACTATAACGTGAACAAGACTGATGACATATGGTTATCTCAGTGCAGTTTGCCCCCTCTACTCAGTATGCCAGCCTTCGTTGAAA
>CM065681.1:18298282-18313833 GCA_017654935.2 Phymorhynchus buccinoides | reverse complement strand
TCTACAAAAATTGGCATTCGGCTTATATGCCCCACAAAAATTGGCATTCCCTTATATGCCCCACAAAAATGGGCATTCCCTTATATGCCCCACAAAAATGGGCATTCCCTTATATGCCCCACAAAAATGGGCATTCTCTTATATGCCCCACAAAAATGGGCATTCCCTTATATGCCCCACAAAAATGGGCATTCTCTTATATGCCCCACAAAAATGGGCATTCGCTTATATGCCCCACAAAAATGGGCATTCTCTTATATGCCCCACAAAAATTGGCATTCCCTTATATGCCCCACAAAAATGGGCATTCCCTTATATGCCCCACAAAAATGGGCATTCTCTTATATGCCCCACAAAAATGGGCATTCCCTTATATGCCCCACAAAAATGGGCATTCCCTTATATGCCCCACAAAAATGGGCATTCTCTTATATGCCCCACAAAAATGGGCATTCCCTTATATGCCCCACAAAAATTGGCATTCCCTTATATGCCCCACAAAAATGGGCATTCCCTTATATGCCCCACAAAAATGGGCATTCCCTTATAATTATGCCCTTATAAGCGAAAATGCGCATCGTAAAAAATGCATTGCATGGTCAGTTTGTTTGTTTCCCTTTCTTTTGTGTGTGCTTGTGTGGTTAGTGAGTGGAAGGCTTGCTGTGCTGTGTATGCTCTTGTTCTATGAAAAGTTGTATTATGTATATTTGATTTCCTGTAATATTTGATTGCTTTGTAATTTATGGTTAAATTGTTTTTGTCGAGGACATGGTGAATAAAAGCATTGTTGCTTATCCATGTATCCTCATTAAACATTTCAAGTTTCATCTCTCTCTCTCTCTCTCTCCGAATGAAAGTCAAACTCTCTCTCTCTCTCTCTCTCTCTCTCTCTCTCTCTCTCTCTCTCTCTCTCTCTCTCTCTCTCTCTCTCTCTCTCTCTCTCTACTCTCTCTCTCTCTCTCTCTCTCTCTCTCCGAATGAAAGTCCGTTTAACAATCTCCGACCTGAAACGGGTACATATTATTATGGGACATTAACTTTAATCAACATTAAATTTAGTAAAAAAAATAGTGGGACGATCCCTGCAATACCAGGAAAGTCCTGATGTTTTAGATAAATCAAGTTCGTTGTGACATAACCGTTCTCTCTCTCTCTCTCTCTCTCTCTCTCTCTCTCTCTCTCTCTCTCTCTCTCTCTCTCTCTCTCTCTCTCTCTCTCTCTCTCTCTCTCAGACACACACACACACACATTCATACTGTAATTGTGGCTTTTTTTATCTTAACAAATGTAGCAAAGTCTGGTCCTTTATCATATCTGCATGGCCAAAATACTCTATCTAAGACACTGATAGTCCATATCCCACCAATACTTTATCATTGGTAGCAACTTTCTAACCATGGTTTTATCACAAAGCGATATGACTGAATACAAAAATAAGTGTACCCTTGTATCAAAAAGTCGAGATTTGATCATTTAGTTCATTAGTACTGTTATTATTAATCTGCATTCGTCAGAAATGATGTCAAACGTGATTGATATAATTCATGAGATAATGTATGCCAAAATTACTTTTGATGAGAGCCTTTAGTTGTTACTGCTGCTGCTGCTGCTGCTGCTGCTGCTGCTGCTGCTGCTGCTACTGCTACTACTACTAGTGTAGAGTGGCACAAAGGTAACGCGTCCGCCTCATACACGATAAACCAGAATTCGAACCTGGGTACATACAGGGAATTTTTCCTCTCACTCTGCACTAGGCCTTATGGTCTGAACGTGGAGTCTTTCAGATGAGATGATAAACCGAGGCCACGTGTTCCCATGCACTTAGCACACGTTAACCCTTTCACCGCCAGCCATATTTCAGGCAAGAATTCCCATTAAATTTACCTGGGTAGAGAACAAACTCCATCTGCAGTATTGGGGATTGTTCTGTGACACATATATAAAATAAGGTCTATCCTTACTTCCCAAAACTAAGACAATAGTTTTTTTGGATGATAGACCCCAATTTGATGCCTTTTAGTGACCTATGTGTTAAATCACTGTGGTGCTAAAATGCGACTTTGGCGGTGAAAGGGTTAAACCCAGTGGCAACGACAAAGTTGTCATTTTGGTCAAAATTTAACACCCCCCTTTCCTTCCTCATCACTCACCTAAAAATTGCATGCACATTTTAAAACATGGGTGGCGCATCTCTGGCTGCGACGTGCTCTCCAGGTGGGAGCAACCCGAATTCCACAGACGCCTCTGTGACTATAAAATACCAAACACTACTGTTTAATGCTGCTGCTGTAAAATGTTCTATACTTCTTATCCATCCAAACCAGCCTGTGCATGAATAGTTTGGTGTTTCTACCTTCATCAAAATTAGTTAAAAACAAGGCTGAACCCGAGCGGGTGCAACGTTCCCTCACATTATTATCTAAGCTTAGTGTCAGGACGGACACATGCACATTCGGACGGACCACAGATGGAACAAAAACCAATAGTTCCCGCCACTTCGTTTGATAACTAAAAACAAAGTAATAGCTATAGACCATAGGGACAGTGAATTAGACCTTCACTGTGACAAGAGTCCAACTCTCTCCTTCCACCACTGAGAAAATTAAGAGTAAGGTGTCTTTCCCAAGGATACAACACTGCAGGTCGAACGGGATTCGATCCCCCGACCGGCAAACATTTCGGAATATGAGGCAGCGGTTCTACCACTAGACCACGGTGGATCTACCCAGGTGTAAATGGGTACATGACGTCGGGTGGGGAATGGTAGGGCAGTAAAAGGGGAGGGCTAATAACACCTTTCAATAATGAGCCCTTGACACAGCGAATAATTAATCCACTGCCCCTACTTTGGGACCTTTTATTTTACTGTCTCCCTCCCTCTTTTGTTTTGGTGTGTGTGTGTGTGCGTGTGCGTGTGCGCGCGTGCGTGTGTGTGTGTTAGAGAGAGAGAGAGTGTGTGTGTGTGTGTGTGTGTGTGTGTGTGTGTGTGTGTGTGTATGTGTGTCTCAGTGTTAGATATACAGTACGGTATTCTCCAATAAAGAAGAAGTTTCAACCCTGTTTCCCATACTAGAATAGTAGCAAACCTATTTTTGATATCTGGGGGTTCACAGTGGGACAAGACTGTCAGACAGAAGAAAAATGGTGTTTTACGTCCTCTCGGTCATAGACACATATGGGACATTTGTAAATACAAAGATGGTGGGAACAATACTGGCTGCAATGCCCGGAGGCAGTGCAACACCAGTAAAGTCCCGAGTTTTTATCAATATAGATATGTGTAGCAGTAACCACGCCTCGGATAAACCTCATCGGCTATGGTACCGCCACATTAGCATAGTATTTGTAAACTGTCAGACACAATTAACTCGCACAACACTATACGGGTTTTTGTTGTTGTTGTTTGGTAGAGGTGGTGGTTTGTCTGTTTGTTTATATTTCTGTTGTGTTGTCATGCTTTTGCCTGTTTGTTTATTCAACAGATCAATTTTACATCTTGTTATTTTGCTGTATGGAATGACATGTTTTTTAGTTTCAATCCCTTGATTTATTTGCCTATCTTATGATCACCATAATTATTTGTAACAGGAAAAGTCTAATAAAGATAAGATACCTAGAACTCAATGCGAAGGACATTAAGTAAGCAACACAAAAGTAGGAGTCAACGGTAAATAACGGTAATTATTGCACTGATATGTCACATGCACACTGTGCTGATGTGAACATGTCCTAGAGGCTTCTTTTTTGAACGCATGCCAACTGATGTGTTGTTTTTCAACCACACGTTCTTTAAGAATGGGAGTACTTTATAACTAGAGTAGGAGATGGTCATCATTGATCAACCTCTATGTCTCCATCTCAGTCTGTTACTGCAGGTCTGTCTGTTCCTCTCTGCCTGTCTCTCTCTTTCTCCTCTCTCATCATCAGTGGTCTTATCATCATCATCATCACTATAACCACAATGATCCTAATCCTAAAATACTCACTAAAAATGTGTGTGTATGGCATTTTCCTCCCTCTCTCTCTCTCTCTCTCTCTATATTTTCTTTTTGAATAATGCATGCTTGCCTACATGTACCTAGAAACATTGCAGTCAGCACCCTCTGGGGCATTTCTACAGAAAACGAGAAGAGAAACTGAAAGTAGAACAACTAAATATGGAACAGGTTTCTACGAAACACACAAAACACTCGGGTGTGGGGAGTGGGGGGGGGGTGTCCACATACACACACTCTCTCTCTCAAGCAGCCAATGGACACCTCCAAGATTGAAGATATCTGCTATTGTCATGCTTAACAGCTACAGACTCCGTTCCTTTGATTATGCCACTGCACCCTCCAAATCCCCAACCTTTACCTTTCTGTGTAAGCGTGCATGCACACACACACACACATCCCACTCCCACCACCATCTGATCTTAATACTCACCCCTCACCATTCGTATATAATAGGTTTGTATGTATTTCAAAGAAAAAACTTAAAAGCAAAACCGAAAATAATTATATTAGATTGATTTTTGGTGTATTAATAACATAATCTGGCCAAACAAGTTTTATGGCAATTCTTTTCAGGCACTGCACTAAATACACTGTAATGTTAAACAAATCTTGGAATATATATATATATATATATATATATATATATATGTGTGTGTGTGTGTGTGTGTGTGTGTGTGTGTGTGTGTGTGCATAGGGTGTATGTGTACATTAAAAACTGAGTAATGAAAGACGATCAAAGAGAGTGTAACAGACAGAGAAACAAACATGCGGGTTCACACAGAGAGAGAGTTATGGACAAAGAGAGAAGAGAGAGAGAGAGAGAGAGAGAGAGAGAGAGAGAGAGAGAGAGAGAGAGAGAGAGATGCATGGACAGAGAGAGATGCATGGACAGAGAGAGAGAGATGCATGGACAGAGAGAGAGAGATGCATGGACAGAGAGAGAGTTATGGACACAGAGAGTTATGGACACAGAGAGAGATAGCTATGGACAAAAAGAGAGAGAGAGAGAGAGAGAGAGAGAGAGAGAGAGAGAGAGAGGCATGCACAGAGAGTTATGGACAAAAAGAGAGAGAGAGAGAGAGGCATGCACAGAGAGAGTTATGGACACAGAGAGAGAGAGAGGCATGCACAGAGACTTATGGACAGAGAGAGAGAGAGAGAGGCATGCACAGAGAGTTATGGACACACACACACACAGAGAGGCATGCACAGAGAGAGTTATGGACACAGAGAGAGAGAGAGAGGCATGCACAGAGACTTATGGACAGAGAGAGAGAGAGAGGCATGCACAGAGAGTTATGGACACACACACACACAGAGAGGCATGCACAGAGAGAGTTATGGACAAAAAGAGAGAGAGAGAGGCATGCACAGAGAGAGTTATAGACACAGAGAGAGAGAGAGGCATGCACAGAGACTTATGGACAGAGAGAGAGAGAGAGAGAGGGGCATGCACAGAGAGTTATGGACAGAGAGAGAGAGAGGGGCATGCACAGAGAGAGCTATGGACACACACAGAGAGAGAGGCATGCACAGAGAGTTATGGACAGAGAGAGAGAGAGAGGCATGCACAGAGAGAGTTATGCACACACACACAGAGAGAGGCATGCACAGAGAGTTATGGACAGAGAGAGAGAGAGAGAGAGGCGTGCACAGAGAGAGTTATGGACAGAGAGAGAGAGAGGCGTGCACAGAGAGAGTTATGGACAAAAAGAGAGAGAGGCATGCACAGAGAGAGTTATGGACAGAGAGAGAGAGAGAGAGGCGTGCACAGAGTTATTGACACAGAGAGAGAGAGAGAGCTATGGACACAGAGAGTTATGGACAGAGAGAGTTATGGACATTGACAGAGAGAGTTATGGACAGAGAGAGTTATGGACAGAAAGAGTTATGGACAGAGAGAGGTATGGACATTGAGAGAGAGAGTTATGGACAAAGAGAGAGAGAGAGCTATGGACACAGAGAGAGAGTTATGGACAGAGAGAGTTATGGACACAGAGAGAGTTATGGACAGAGAGAGTTATGGACAGAGAGAGAGTTATGGACAGAGAGAGTTATGGACAGAGAGAGTTATGGACAGAGAGAGTTATGGACAGAGAGAGAGAGAGAGTTATGGACACACAGAGAGAGAGGCATGCACAGAGAGAGAGTTATGGACACAGAGAGAGAGAGGTATGCACAGAGAGAGTTATGGACAGAGAGAGAGAGGCATGCACAGAGAGAGTTATGGACACAGAGAGAGAGAGGCATGCACAGAGAGTTATGGGAAAAGAGAGAGAGAGGCATGCACAGAGAGAGAGTTATGGACACAGAGAGAGAGAGAGAGGCATGCACAGAGAGAGTTATGGACAGAGAGAGAGAGTTATGGACATTGAGAGAGAGGCATGCACAGAGAGAGTTATGGACAGAGAGAGTTATGGACAGAGAGAGTTATGGACAGAGAGAGTTATGGACAGAGAGAGCTATGGACAGAGAGAGAGAGAGAGCTATGGACAGAGAGAGTTATGGACAGAGAGAGTTATGGACAGAGAGAGTTATGGACAGAGAGAGTTATGGACAGAGAGAGAGAGCTATGGACAGAGAGAGTTATGGACAGAGTTATGGACAGAGAGAGTTATGGACACAGAGAGAGAGTTATAGACACAGAGAGTTATGGACATTGAGAGAGCTATGGACAGAGAGAGAGAGCTATGGACAGAGAGAGCTATGGACAGAGAGAGTTATGGACAGAGACAGAGTTATGGACAGAGAGAGCTATGGACAGAGAGAGTTATGGACAGAGAGAGAGAGCTATGGACAGAGAGAGCTATGGACAGAGAGAGAGAGCTATGGACAGAGAGAGAGAGCTATGGACAGAGAGAGTTATGGACACAGAGAGTTATGGACACAGAGAGAGAGTTATGGACACACAGAGAGAGCTATGGACAGAGAGAGCTATGGACAGAGAGAGCTATGGACAGAGAGAGCTATGGACAGAGAGAGAGTTATGGACAGAGAGAGAGCTATGGACAGAGAGAGAGTTATGGACAGAGAGAGAGAGCTATGGACAGAGAGAGAGCTATGGACAGAGAGAGAGCTATGGACAGAGAGAGAGTTATGGACAGAGAGAGAGCTATGGACAGAGAGAGAGCTATGGACAGAGAGAGAGCTATGGACAGAGAGAGAGTTATGGACAGAGAGAGAGCTATGGACAGAGAGAGAGCTATGGACAGAGAGAGAGTTATGAACAGAGAGTTATGGACACAGAGAGAGAGTTATGGACAGAGAGAGAGAGAGCTATGGACAGAGAGAGAGTTATGGACAGAGAGAGTTATGGACACAGAGAGAGAGCTATGGACACAGAGAGAGTTATGGACACAGAGAGAGATATGGACACAGAGAGAGAGTTATGGACACAGAGAGAGAGTTATGGACAGAGAGAGTTATGGACACAGAGAGAGAGCTATGGACACAGAGAGAGTTATGGACACAGAGAGAGAGTTATGGACACAGAGAGAGAGCTATGGACACAGAGAGAGAGTTATGGACACACAGAGAGAGTTATGGACAGAGAGAGCTATGGACACAGAGAGAGAGTTATGGACAGAGAGAGCTATGGACACAGAGAGAGAGCTATGGACAGAGAGAGTTATGGACACACAGAGAGAGTTATGGACAGAGAGCTATGGACACAGAGAGAGAGTTATGGACACAGAGAGAGCTATGGACACAGAGAGAGAGTTATGGACAGAGAGAGCTATGGACACAGAGAGAGAGCTATGGACAGAGAGAGTTATGGACACAGAGAGAGAGTTATGGACAGAGAGAGCTATGGACACAGAGAGAGAGTTATGGACAGAGAGAGCTATGGACACAGAGAGAGAGTTATGGACACAGAGAGAGAGCTATGGACACAGAGAGAGAGTTATGGACACAGAGAGAGAGTTATGGACACAGAGAGAGAGCTATGGACACAGAGAGAGAGCTATGGACACAGAGAGAGAGCTATGGACACAGAGAGAGAGCTATGGACACAGAGAGAGAGCTATGGACACAGAGAGAGAGCTATGGACACAGAGAGAGAGTTATGGACACAGAGAGAGAGTTATGGACACAGAGAGAGAGAGAGGCATGCACAGAGAGTTATGGACACACACACACACAGAGAGGCATGCACAGAGAGAGTTATGGACAAAAAGAGAGAGAGAGAGGCATGCACAGAGAGAGTTATAGACACAGAGAGAGAGAGGCATGCACAGAGACTTATGGACAGAGAGAGAGAGAGAGAGAGGCATGCACAGAGAGTTATGGACAGAGAGAGAGAGAGAGGCATGCACAGAGAGAGTTATGCACACACACACAGAGAGAGGCATGCACAGAGAGTTATGGACAGAGAGAGAGAGAGAGAGAGGCATGCACAGAGAGAGTTATGGACAGAGAGAGAGAGAGGCGTGCACAGAGAGAGTTATGGACAAAAAGAGAGAGAGGCATGCACAGAGAGAGTTATGGACAGAGAGAGAGAGAGAGGCGTGCACAGAGAGTTATGGACAGAGAGAGAGAGAGAGAGCTATGGACACAGAGAGTTATGGACAGAGAGAGTTATGGACAGAAAGAGTTATGGACAGAGAGAGGTATGGACATTGAGAGAGAGAGTTATGGACAAAGAGAGAGAGAGCTATGGACACAGAGAGAGTTATGGACAGAGAGAGTTATGGACACAGAGAGTTATGGACACAGAGAGTTATGGACAGAGAGAGTTATGGACAGAGAGAGTTATGGACAGAGAGAGAGAGTTATGGACAGAGAGAGTTATGGACAGAGAGAGAGAGAGAGAGTTATGGACACACAGAGAGAGAGGCATGCACAGAGAGAGAGTTATGGACACAGAGAGAGAGAGGTATGCACAGAGAGTTATGGACAGAGAGAGAGAGGCATGCACAGAGAGAGTTATGGACACAGAGAGAGAGAGGCATGCACAGAGAGAGTTAGGAAAAGAGAGAGAGAGGCATGCACAGAGAGAGAGTTATGGACACAGAGAGAGAGAGAGAGGCATGCACAGAGAGAGTTATGGACAGAGAGAGAGAGTTATGGACATTGAGAGAGAGGCATGCACAGAGAGAGTTATGGACAGAGAGAGTTATGGACAGAGAGAGTTATGGACAGAGAGAGCTATGGACAGAGAGAGAGAGAGAGCTATGGACAGAGAGAGTTATGGACAGAGAGAGTTATGGACAGAGAGAGCTAGCTATGGACAGAGAGAGTTATGGATAGAGAGTTATGGACAGAGAGAGTTATGGACACAGAGAGAGAGTTATAGACACAGAGAGAGTTATGGACATTGAGAGAGCTATGGACAGAGAGAGAGAGCTATGGACAGAAAGAGCTATGGACAGAGAGAGTTATGGACAGAGACAGAGTTATGGACAGAGAGAGCTATGGACAGAGAGAGAGTTATGGACAGAGAGAGAGAGCTATGACAGAGAGAGCTATGGACAGAGAGAGAGAGCTATGGACAGAGAGAGAGAGCTATGGACAGAGAGAGTTATGGACACAGAGAGTTATGGACACAGAGAGAGAGTTATGGACACAGAGAGAGAGCTATGGACAGAGAGAGCTATGGACAGAGAGAGCTATGGACAGAGAGAGCTATGGACAGAGAGAGCTATGGACAGAGAGAGCTATGGACAGAGAGAGAGTTATGGACAGAGAGAGAGCTATGGACAGAGAGAGAGCTATGGACAGAGAGAGAGTTATGGAACAGAGAGAGAGCTATGGACAGAGAGAGAGCTATGGACAGAGAGAGAGCTATGGACAGAGAGAGAGTTATGGACAGAGAGAGAGCTATGGACAGAGAGAGAGCTATGGACAGAGAGAGAGCTATGGACAGAGAGAGAGTTATGGACAGAGAGAGAGCTATGGACAGATAGAGAGCTATGGACAGAGAGAGAGTTATGAACAGAGAGTTATGGACACAGAGAGAGTTATGGACAGAGAGAGAGAGAGCTATGGACAGAGAGAGAGTTATGGACAGAGAGAGTTATGGACAGAGAGAGAGAGCTATGGACAGAGAGAGTTATGGACACAGAGAGCTATGGACACAGAGAGAGAGTTATGGACACACAGAGAGAGTTATGGACAGAGAGAGTTATGGACAGAGAGAGAGAGCTATGGACAGAGAGAGTTATGGACACAGAGAGAGAGTTATGGACACAGAGAGATATGGACACAGAGAGAGAGTTATGGACACAGAGAGAGAGTTATGGACAGAGAGAGCTATGGACACAGAGAGTTATGGACAGAGAGAGCTATGGACACAGAGAGAGAGAGCTATGGACACAGAGAGAGTTATGGACACACAGAGAGAGTTATGGACAGAGAGAGAGCTATGGACACAGAGAGAGAGTTATGGACAGAGAGAGCTATGGACACAGAGAGAGAGTTATGGACAGAGAGAGCTATGGACACAGAGAGAGAGCTATGGACAGAGAGAGTTATGGACACACAGAGAGAGTTATGGACAGAGAGAGCTATGGACACAGAGAGAGAGTTATGGACAGAGAGAGCTATGGACACAGAGAGAGAGTTATGGACACAGAGAGCTATGGACACAGAGAGAGAGTTATGGACACAGAGAGAGAGTTATGGACACAGAGAGAGAGCTATGGACACAGAGAGAGAGCTATGGACACAGAGAGAGAGCTATGGACACAGAGAGAGAGCTATGGACACAGAGAGAGAGTTATGGACACAGAGAGAGAGTTATGGACACAGAGAGAGAGCTATGGACACAGAGAGAGAGCTATGGACACAGAGAGAGAGCTATGGACACAGAGAGAGAGCTATGGACACAGAGAGAGAGCTATGGACAGAGAGAGCTATGGACACAGAGAGAGAGCTATGGACAGAGAGAGCTATGGACACAGAGAGAGAGCTATGGACACAGAGAGAGAGCTATGGACAGAGAGAGCTATGGACAGAGAGAGAGCTATGGACAGAGAGAGTTATGGACACAGAGAGAGAGTTATGGACACAGAGAGAGCTATGGACACAGAGAGAGAGCTATGGACACAGAGAGCTATGGACAGAGAGAGCTATGGACACAGAGAGAGAGTTATGGACACAGAGAGAGAGCTATGGACAGAGAGAGCTATGGACAGAGAGAGAGCTATGGACAGAGAGAGAGTTATGGACACAGAGAGAGAGTTATGGACACAGAGAGAGAGCTATGGACACAGAGAGAGAGCTATGGACAGAGAGAGAGTTATGGACAGAGAGAGTTATGGACACAGAGAGAGAGAGTTATGGACAGAGAGAGTTATGGACACAGAGAGAGAGTTATGGACAGAGAGAGTTATGGACAGAGAGCTATGGACAGAGAGAGCTATGGACAGACAGTTATGGACAGAGAGAGAGTTATGGACACACAGAGTTATGGAGAGAGAGAGTTATGGACAGAGAGAGTTATGGACACAGAGAGAGAGTTATGGACACAGAGAGAGAGTTATGGACAGAGAGAGTTATGGACACAGAGAGAGAGAGTTATGGACAGAGAGTTATGGACAGAGAGTTATGGACAAAGAGAGAGAGAGTTATGGACAGAGAGAGTTATGACAGACAGAGTTATGGACAGAGAGAGCTATGGACAGAGAGAGCTATGGACAGAGAGTTATGGACAGAGAGAGAGTTATGGACACACAGAGAGTTATGGAGAGAGAGTTATGGACAGAGAGAGTTATGGACACAGAGAGAGAGAGTTATGGACAGAGAGAGTTATGGACAGAGAGAGAGAGAGTTATGGACAGAGAGTTATGGACACAGAGAGAGAGTTATGGACACAGAGAGAGAGTTATGGACAGAGAGAGTTATGGACAGAGAGCTATGGACAGAGAGAGCTATGGACAGAGAGAGCTATGGACAGAGAGAGCTATGGACAGAGAGAGCTATGGACAGACAGTTATGGACAGAGAGAGAGTTATGGACACACAGAGAGTTATGGAGAGAGAGAGAGTTATGGACAGAGAGAGTTATGGACAGCGAGAGTTATGGACACAGAGAGAGAGTTATGGACAGAGCGAGCTATGGACAGAGAGTTATGGTCACAGAGAGAGAGCTATGGACAGAGAGAGCTATGGTCACAGAGAGAGCTATGGACAGAGAGAGCTATGGTCACAGAGAGAGCTATGGACACAGAGAGCTATGGACAGAGAGAGAGAGAGTTATGGACACAGAGAGCTATGGACAGAGCGAGCTATGGACAGAGAGTTATGGTCACAGAGAGAGAGCTATGGACAGAGAGAGCTATGGACAGAGAGAGCTATGGTCACAGAGAGAGCTATGGACACAGAGAGCTATGGACAGAGAGAGAGAGAGCTATGGACAGAGAGAGAGAGCTATGGACAGAGAGAGAGAGAGCTATGGACAGAGAGAGCTATGGACACAGAGAGAGAGCTATGGACAGAGAGTTATGGACAGAGAGAGAGAGCTATGGACAGAGAGAGAGAGCTATGGACACAGAGAGAGAGCTATGGACAGAGAGAGAGCTATGGACACAGAGAGAGAGCTATGGACACAGAGAGAGTTATGGACACAGAGAGAGAGAGCTATGGACAGAGAGAGTTATGGACAGAGAGTTATGGACACAGAGAGAGAGAGCTATGGACAGAGAGAGTTATGGACAGAGAGTTATGGACAGAGAGTTATGGACAGAGAGCTATGGACAGAGAGTTATGGACAGAGAGTTATGGACAGAGAGTTATGGACACAGAGAGAGAGCTATGGACAGAGAGAGTTATGGACATTGAGAGAGCTATGGACAGAGAGAGCTATGGACAGAGAGAGTTATGGACACAGAGAGAGAGAGCTATGGACAGAGAGAGTTATGGACAGAGAGTTATGGACAGAGAGCTATGGACAGAGAGTTATGGACACAGAGAGAGCTATGGACAGAGAGTTATGGACACAGAGAAAGAGCTATGGACAGAGAGTTATGGACACAGAGAGAGTTATGGACAGAGAGAGAGAGCTATGGACACAGAGAGAGAGAGTTATGGACACAGAGAGAGTTATGGACACAGAGAGAGAGCTATGGACAGAGAGTTATGGACACAGAGAGAGAGTTATGGACAGAGAGAGAGAGAGTTATTGAGAGAGAGAGAGTTATGGACAGAGAAAGAGCTATGGCCAGAGAGTTATGGACACAGAGAGAGAGAGCTATGGACAGAGAGAGAGTTATGGACACAGAGAGAGAGCTATGGACACATAGAGAGTTATGGACACAGAGAGAGAGTTATGGACAGAGAGAGAATTATGGACAGAGAGTTATGGACAGAGAGAGATAGTTATGGACAGAGAGACATAGTTATGGACAGAGAGAGAGAGTTATGGACAGAGAGAGATAGTTATGGACACAGAGTGAGAGAGGCATGCACAGAGAGAGCTATGGACACTGAGAGAGCTATGGACAAAGAGAGAGTTATGGACATTGAGAGAGTTATGGACAAAGAGAGAGAGAGTTATGGACAGAGAGAGTTATGGACAGAGAGTTATGGACAGAGTTATGGACAGAGAGAGTTATGGACACAGAGAGAGAGGCATGCACAGAGAGAGTTATGGACAAAGAGAGAGAGAGGCGTGCACAGAGAGTTATGGACAAAGAGAGAGAGAGAGAGGCATGCACAGAGAGAGTTATGGACAGAGAGAGGCATGCACAGAGAGAGTTATGGACACAGAGAGAGATATAGTTATGGACAGAGATAGAGAGAGACTTATGGACACACAGAGAGAGAGAGAAGCATGGACACAGAGACATACTGACAGAGAGAAATACACAGAGACAGAGAGAAGCAGAGAGAGAGAAATAGGATTGCATAAGCATGATTATCCCAATTGAAATATCACTATATAACATACCTATTAACTGCCTTCCAAGCACTAATACTTACTTAATAGGGCCTTTGCCACGAATGTTCGTTCTCTACACTAGACTACTAATTTGCCCGCGCTCGTTCTGCCCGAGTTACGCTGATCTTTCTAATTCAACTCTCTAAATTCAACTCAGTGAAATTCAAGGTCGCCAGCATGCGGCAAATGCCCTATTACATTCGCAACATGACAACACCATAATTCGACTCACATAACCACTTTGAATAAGTTAACAATAGTTTATATTAAAGAAAAAATAAACCACACAAATAAGTCGAGGTGGGGAGAAAAACCGGTTTGAACCGAAAAACCAGTGCTAAACTTTCGCGGTTCAAATTAACGGTTTGAGTTGCTGTGAACCGGGTTTTTAAATGTAAACTGAAAGTAAGTTTTTCTTAGAATAACGCATTCTTTTCGAAAAACAACACTGATTCTCAGCGCAGATTGGGTGTTTGTAAACTAAGCTGTTCTAGTTTGTGGTGGTCTATGGCTTTGACTTTGACTGAGTCTTGAGTTGAGTGTGTGTGTGTGTCATAAGTCAAAAGTTTCTTGTGTATGTGTGTGTGTGTGTGTGTGTGTGTATGTGTGCGCGTGCGTGCGTGTGTGCGAATATTCTGACAAATAAATGTGTTTGCATAGGTGAAACTAGTGACGCGAGTACTGGTTGAAAAACTGGTTTTAAACCGGTTCAGATTTTTGAACCGGTTTAGATTTTTGAACCGGTTCTCAACTCTACAAATAAGCCTAGGTGTAAAAAAAGCGATACAAGAAAAAGGAAAACCCCAAAACAGTTTCTTCATTTTATTAATATTGATATCCCATGTTCGCAAACTATAAGGAAAAGCTTCTTTCCCCCCCCCCCCCCCTCCCCCCCCCTTCCTTAAAAAAAAAAAAAGTACTGACAATCGATACTTCCATATGGCAACAATACCAACACATTATACTATAACAATATCATTATCAAACAATGTTATGTCAATCATTAATTATCCTTAGCCCTCAGTTAACATTGTAATTATCGCAAAATAATAATCACTATGAATATAATCAGCAATATGATAAGGCTCATCGGATAAATCTGCTTCAATTATTACCAACACTCAATCCTTAGTTAACATTTAATTTTTTTTCCATTTAGAGAACATGATTAGAAATGACACCTTTCTCATCAACTTACCTTTTCTCATCCACACACATACTCTTGCATGCTTTACTCACCCAGCCCAAAACTTGCAAGTGTGAACACACACACACATAAACAAATCAAACTCAAAAATACATGCCCTGCACCCCCCTCCCTCCCCCCCCCCCCCCCACTAATTCACACACATACATACAAACTCTCTCTCTCTCCCAATCTCTCCAGTTCACGCACACACACACACACACACACACACATGCACATCTACACACATTGCACACATGCACACGCACACTTTATTCCAAAGAGTCACTGATGGGATGCGACAAACTCATTCCGCCCTGCACCCGACAATTTGTCGGGGCGCCCTAGTGCAGTTACCAGCGCCTGCATCCGACAAACTGTCGGGCAGAGACCTCCCAATTACTTTTCTTATCAATCTAGAAAGTACTATGGGAAAAAAAGAGTTTATTTTGAAGCTATTTGGGCCAGAATGATCGCTGAACTCGTTG
>CM065681.1:18280782-18293282 GCA_017654935.2 Phymorhynchus buccinoides | reverse complement strand
TGCTAATCCTACCTATTACCTATTGCTATCGGTGTGTGTAGGCCTGTGTGTGTAGGCCTCTGTGTGTGTGTGTGCGTGTGTGTGTGTGCGCGCGCGCGTCTGCACGCGCGCCACGTAGGCTATGTGTTATCAGTGTGTGTGTGTGCATGCGTGCGTGTGTGTGTTTGCTAGAGAGAGAGAGAGAGAGAGAGAGAGAGAGAGAGAGAGAGAGAGAGAGAGAGAGAGAGAGCGTGTGTGTTTCTGTGCACGCGCAGTCATACGCGTATAACGCTGCTTTCATGCGCACACCTAAGTTGCCGAGAAGCTATGGCTCCCCCCCACCTGCGTGCGCATCTCGACCCTTCCAACGGAAGTGTCGCCATCTTAGTCCTTATTTGTGTGTAAACAAAGTGAAAATGTTATCTAAATGTGTAAAGAAAACATCCAGATGTTATAAATACAGTTTAAATAAGTTTCGAATTGGAACAGCCAAATACGCAGCATCGATCTGGCATTTTTCAAAAAAAGTTAATGACTAAGATGGCGGTCTCCCATAAGATAGCGCTCCTTGTGGCCGGATATGACGACACGTGGGTACCAGCCATTTTGGGGAGCTGGGTTATAACTTTTTCGGCACCTTTTGTCGTAACATTATCATGGTTGTGTGAGCTTCGGGGGCTCACGATTCTTGGGAGCACTTTTGTTGGGAGCACGTTTCTTGGTGGAGGGAAACCGTCACACACAATCAGAACGTTTCTGGGGACACACACACACACACACACAAGCGTGCACACAAAAGTATGATTTCGAGCATGCAATGTTCATTGAAACAACTGTCTGAACACTTTAAAAGCCATATAGTGAACCCACTTCTCAGATTCTCAGATTACACCGAGTAGGCCTACTAACAGTCAAAATGTATATCATCGAAATGAAAATGGAACTTCCCAGGAATCGTGCTAGTCAACTAGTCATGCTCCTAGAAAAGCGCGGTTACACCTTGTACGGGTTTTCCGGTTGGGTGAACATGAGTGAGGTAATCGTTGAGAACAAAAGCTCCCAAGAAACGTGAGCTACCCGTGAGCTTGGCATCCTGTGTTATGTACATGCAATATGCCTTCACCTGATATAAGACTGATTAGATCTTTTATTCCTGTTCTAGGAATTTAGTTTTCGGTTTTGATGCGTGTGTGTGTGTGTGTGTGTGTGTGTGTGTGTGTGTGTGTGTGTGTGCGTGCGTGTGTGTGTGTGTGTGCGTGTGCGTGTGCGTGCGTGTGTACGTGCGTTCGTGCGTGCGTGCGTGCGTGCGTGCGAGCGCGCGTCCTTATTCATGTATAGGCCTATAAGGCTAACAAGGCGTAATTAGGCCTTATTTTCTTTTTGCCCTATTCCGAGAATTTAATTTTCTTTTTGGTGTGTGTGTGCGTGTGCGCGTGCGTGCGTGCGTGCGCGCGCGCCTGTGTGTTTGTGTTTGTGTGTGCGCGCGTCGTATGTGTGTGTATGTGCGCGTGCATGCACTTTGCGCACGGAAACAGGGTGTAGGAGGAGTAATGAAATCAGGTGTACTATGCATAGATTCTACAGGATTATTACCTTTCTCGGAAAGGTGAATTCATAAACAGAGAGAGAGAGAGAGGAGAGAGAGAGAGAGAGAGAGAGAGAGAGAGAGAGAGAAAGGGATGTATAAATCGCTACAGCGTAAACTACAGCCCTGATCACGCTGGAAATTGACAGAATAGTTCGATGTCTCGTGCATGATGTAGGCTACACTTGTTTCATCCAATGATTCAATGTTTATGTTAGTTGCAATGATTGCTGGTGCTATTGCAATGTAAGTTTCCAACTCTCTCTCTCTCTCTCTCTCTCTCTCTCTCTCTCTCTCTCCAATATATCATTTTTGTTTACACTCAGGCCGCCACTTTAATTACCATTCAACATCAAACAGACGCCGATTAAGGCATTTATCTCTTTGAAGCCCGATCTCCCTTCCCATCACGAGAAAGTGACCCCCACAGTCGGCGCCCTTTGAAGACAACTCTTCGTTTCCCGATCCAGGAATGTCGGCATGTGATAATGATGTAACCGGCGCGTGATTGTTCTGTACTACTATGCATAATACTAGGACATCATCTTGTGACTTGTCGACTGCTATGAACCAATGACAGGCTCTCATTGTTTGAAAATGGGAGGGGAAAATTTGAGTAGTGAGGAAAGTTAGCCTACACATACTTTCTCACAAGACGCTGAAACCTGGCTGGAGCAACATTGCAGACTCAACCTCTCTCCCAGCCAGTCATAATAGCCCAACTAGTGAGTATTATTGACGGCTGGTGATTGAGATTTGTTTTGTTTGATCCTATTTTTGATCTAGATCCTATGTTCAATGATGAATAAGGAGTAGATATGTTATTGAAAAGAAGTGGTAAACATTCTGTTCTATTTATGTGCACTGATTATTTGTGTGTGTGTGTGTGTTTTTGACTTTAACTCTTTTGGTACCAGAACCGGATTTTATGCCTACTAACCCTTTTGTATATTTTTAGTAGGAAGCCTGTGGGTTGCAATCTTGCACTTTATGATAACATTCCTTTCCAGGTGTTGGATGGAGAGTGATGTTGGCTTGATCACCTTTTATGTTTTACTGATCTCAGTTTGTTAACTGAAATTCAGATTATGTGTTCTTAGTGCTATTGTACAAGGGCAGCCTTCTAGCCGGTTGGGATCCACTAATTCCCTGCCGACTGAAGCCCCTTGTCTCTAAGCCATAGAGACCTACATCCACCTTCTCCTGTGATTATCAGCAGGGCATCGTGGTCAGGAAGCTCCATCCCTGACTCACAAGGAAATCAGACGGGAACGCCGCCAAGACGCCCCGCACCCAGAATCCGCGAGGAGACCACGCCTGAACCGTGCCATCCCGCGACGCCGTAACCGGAACGACTGGGAGCTACTCTCACCTGACGAGCAAGCCCAGCCAACCCAGCACTCGCCGATCCCTATGGAGGAACTTCAGCACAGCCATGAGCTAAGTCACCACGACAGTGCCAAAGAACACTAACTGGAAACCAGGACACTAAGTGACCCTTCCTGCTTGGGGCTAACCTTCTAGAAAGACAAAAGTCTTGTAAATCCTTTCAGATTTCATTGTTTTCCATTCATATTTTGTTTTGGCGCCATTGAGCTGCTTTATTATTATTGTTGCATAATCTTATGCAGATTTAGTGAGTAAATAAAATACAAGTGTCAAATAATTCTGAACCCTTTGGTCAGACTGATGAGAGTGGAAGTCTTGTAATTTCATGTAAAACCCTACTTCTCTCTGTCTGCCATTTAGAGCAAATCAACCACTTGTATTTCTTACAATCATACGAGCCAGAACCCGGGCACAAATATAAATTTATTAGATGAAAAGGGGCCGGGAAAGTTGCTCATCTCCCATACCCTAGAGAAGTGGGCTAAAGGCAAATTTTCTGTTTGAAAATTTAACATACTAAAAGTCTTCCCTAGAGACTTAGCCTTTTAACCCATTACCTCGTCACAGCAAATAACTGAAATAAGAGTATGTTTTATCTGTATGTTGTATCAAATACATGTAGAACAATCAAATCAAGTCAAATCTTGATAATGTCAGTAGTAGGTTTTGCGTAACGTTCTAATCAAAAGCTGAGTTTCATGTGCCAACGTTCACTACAACTACAGTTGACAACCACAGCTGCAGAGTGTTGTTCAGGAGAGTCCTGAACGAGAGCATTTGCATCTTCGGTTACAGCCTTTCTTGCAGGCACACGTGGTCAGTTCCTGGCAAGTCTCTCCTTTCTGCGTCCAACCCCAGTCAGCAGGACTGACAGATTCTGGATTGGACACTGTTGCTTGGCCTCAGATTATCCCAGCCTGGTAGGCAGCACGCTTTGCATGTTCTTTGAGGGCCATACTGGTTAGTGGGATCGCATCATAGGACTTCTGCTTTCGGGCAAAGAGATCCAACCTTGCCTCATCAACACTGCTAGCAGCACTCGATCTATCATACATGAGGACAACAAAGTTATCCAGTTTTTGCATGTCATCCTGGGAAATTTCCGTTGGGCAGTTGCTGAGTTTTGTAAAGGTTTCAGAAACCTCATCACAGACTTCCCAAGTCAGCCATGCAGATTTCTTTCCTTTCCCATGGAAAGACGAGACCACAGCCGGTAAATGCATGGAAGTACATGATTCCACTGGTTTTCTCAAGCCCTATATTGCAGAGACTACATCATGGACTGGTATCCATCGACCAGTGGCTCCTTGGCCAAACGCAATCCACAGGTATTGGAGACCAAGCCTCTGTAGAGATGGCAGTGTAGATACTGCTATGACAACCACATCAGTGTCATTGGCCTTGATGATGAGTGACTTGCTGCCTTCTATCGTTGCATCTCTGGCATGTACAAATATACGTGTATCAGCCTCTTTGTGGCAGCGAGGGATACAGCATCCAGGGACTTGCTTTTGTTGTTGATGGCATCTTCTCCCTTTGTTGCGATGACAGTACTTGTGGTTTCAGTTTCACACATTTTCTCTGCAAGAAAGTGGAAGAGCTCTGTTTTGTTGTTGTCATCCCGGAGAAAGCTCCTCCAGTTTGTTGGGGTTTTGCTGCTTCCAGTCACTCTTTTTCTGACCCCTTGACCTCTTTTTGCTCTGGTTTCAGACTTCAAACTGGACTTCTTGTACGTGTCAAAGACAGTGTCCACCCATTCGTATTTGGTGCCGAACGATTCCACTTTAGGAAGGATATCTTCTTTGGCATAGTCATCAAATGTCTTTGGACTACGTGGAGGCAAGGAACTGACGAGGGCTGAGCCATCAATGATGATCGTGTCTCCCTCTGGCTCAGTGTCTGGCAAAGTCACCTGTGCTTGAAGAAGTTCAGCTAGCTGTGACTTCTGACAATCACGAAGCTTTCCATTGTCACTGAGAGATGCAGGTGCTGACTTGTTCTCGTGTTTGAAGAATTCTTGCAAGTCACACTGTCTGTTCTGGCAGGAGATGAAGAGACGGGAGAACAGGTGGCAGTCATCTTTCAACAATTTATCCTTAGAACTGCTGGCTGCCTGTTCATGCTTGAAGAAAGAAGCCTTGCTCTTCTTGATTGGTTGACAGAACGTGCATTCTTCATTCTCCAAGCCCTCTAACAATGACTGGAATTTCTCCTTGCCTCTCTTGTGATGGGAACCAACCAGTTCAGCCACAGCTGGGTCTGCAATGTTGTTTGACTCTAGCACCAGCAGATCAGCTGACTCTTCTTGGAAAGAGTTGCCCATCTCCTTCAACACAGTGATTAATGCCTCCACGTTCACAAGGAAAGACTTCTGGGCACTTAGGGTCTGTTCATGGTGTTTGGTGCTGTTGGTTGTATCTTTCATGCCACACATGGCTTCATAGGAAGCTACCAGACAGCTCACTTCAGGTCCATCCATCATCCACCTGCGAAGTGCCCCTGGGTACTCTGTCAGTCCAATCGCTCCTCCATCACCCTTGATGACTGCATTATTTTGTTCATGGGCTTGGTCGATGGCAATGGCAGAGAAGTCTCTTCTGGATTGTGGACAACAAAGTTTCCTTTGTGAAACTCCCTGGCTATGTCTGGATGCTGCTGCTCAAGAGACAGTCTCTGAACTGAATTGAAAGCCACCGGGCATAGTTGACATTGTTGTTCACGAAGAAGTAGGGGGTGAGTTATGAGAGTGCTTCCAGGTACAGGTCAAAGTTTCCTTCCCTGAAAGAACGTATCAGCAGGAACATGACCAGCTCCATGTCTAACACCAGATGCCAGAACTGGAACTGTGGGCTCTCAAGTCTTCGCTGATCACACCACAAATAGAAAAAGATAGCAAAACTAAGCAAAATAGGCAAAAATGGTAAAAATATCCACTGTAGCCTTTTAAAACTATAACCATTAGACGCAGCATGCAAGAAAACATAGAAATCGACTCCAAGGTCGCTCAAATCGACCAAATACATTCATTTATAGGAGTAAAATCTTTCTCGGCAGTCCACGATGGCGGCCATCTCGCCATCTTGGATTTTCAAATGGCACGTCGGGCAGATTTGCTCAGTAGACCCTTGGGAACTGCCATGCCAAAATTGGTGCTTGTATCACATTTTTGCACAATCCGTGGTGAACATTACTGTTATCTGCCCTACTATTAATGGCAAATAAGAGTATGTTTTATCTGTATGTTGTATCAAATACATGTAGAACACATTTAGAAAAAAATAAAGCAGTAAGCTTATGTAGACCCCTATTCCCGTCTCTGATCTAAACAGTTAAAAATAAATAAATGAATAGATCGCGCGCGCATGTGTGTGTGTGCAGTATGTGTGTGCGAGGGTATGAGTCTCTCTGTATGATTACGCATAATACACGCAACGCTACTTTATCATACTCTTATTTGCCATTGAACTACAGATTTTAGAAATGAATTAAAAAACAACTTCAACATGTCATCAAAGATTCTAAGTGTCTTTGATGTCGATGGGCAAATCTGTCGTCATAATCCTATGAGTGTAAGTAATACAGTCTAGCTAATTTTAGAACTTAGGTTAACTATAAACTGCAGGTTGAACTGCATTTGAAGCCAGTGTTTTGGCACTTTTGTTGTAATATTATACCAGCTTTGCACCCTGTGTATGTAATATACCTAGTTCTGTCGCGTCATCTGTGCGTCGACAGTTATCGTTACTTCCAGTAGCACGCAACGGAGAAGCCACCATGGAGAAAATACAGAAAGGAGACAAGAGGAAATATATTGATCGTCTAGAAACAGGTTATAGGTCCAGATATCGAAAAAGGAAATTACAAAAAAAACAAATAAAATCACAAAAATATTATTCCTGTGTGCCTGAAAATAGTTTCCATAACAAGCATGTGAAATAAGACCATTTTTTTCAAATACACTGGACATCCCAAAATTGTCATTCCTTCACCAATTTGATTGAAACTTGGTGCAGAAGTCAATAATGATATTATCTTTAACCATGCCACGTTTTTAAACAAAAGGATTTCAATTAATCAATTTATTAGTGCTCGGAATTGCTCAAAAAAGGAAATTACAAGAAAAACAAATAAAATCACAAAAATCTTATTCCTCCTTCTATTTGATTGAAACTTGGTACACAAGTCAATAATGAAGTTGTCTTTGACCACACCAAGTTTGGAAACAATCCGAAGAAAATATCACACATTTTATGCCTAAAAATAGTTTCCACACATGTCCGAAGAAGGGTTAAAAAACTGATTGCAGATAATTCCTATAAAACTAACCATTTTTTATTGAAATGCTGGGCGAGGGAGCATCTTCACCCACTAGGTAACCATGCAACATTTCAAGACGATAGGTTTACAAAGAAAAAATATATGAATTTTTTTTTTTTTAATTAAAAAATGGGAAAAACTGATTGCATATAGGGCCTATTCCGAGAAACTAATTTTCTTTTTTTGTGTGTGTGTGTCTGTTTGTCTGTGTATCTGCATGCTTGCACATGTGTATGTACACGTAGCTAATATAGGCTTACAAGGCCTAATAAAGTTTTAATTTCAGTTTGCCCTAGTATGCATAGGGCCTATTCCGAGAAACTAATTTTCTTTTTGATGTGTGTGTGTGTGTGTGTGTGTGTGTGTGTGTGTGTGTGTGTGTGTCTGTGTGTGTGTGTCAGTGTGTGTGTGCGCGCGCGCGCGCGCGTGCGTGTGCGAGCGTGCTTTTTCCCCATAGAAGCAGGTAGGGGCAGGGTGTAGGAGGAGTGGGCAAGGTCAATGAGATCTGTGTATGAGAATGAGAAATCAGGTATACATAGATTCTTTAGAACATTGCCTTTCTGAGAACAGTGATTTTAAAAACAGAGAGAGAGAGGGGGGGGGGGGCTGAGTGTGTGTGAATCACTATAGCATAAACTACAACCCTTATCACGATAAAAATTGACAGGATAGTTTGATGTTTCTGTAATATTGTTGTAAGTAAATTGTGAGTAAGCCTTGCGGCACGCGTGCGTATATATGTGATTTTATGCATGCAGTGAGTGAATAGTGTTGTGAACTGTATTGCGAGAGGATGCGCGTGAATGAGGATTTTGGATTGACACTTGTACTGGAGGGATCAGGATCAGGATAAATACGTCGCAGGTGCCAATACTGGCAATAGTCGCTACGGATCAATACAGAATTTGAAGATATAAACTGCTTCGTTGTTTTCGATTCATGAACGCAAGATTCTACAGTCTCGAGCACGGCATACACTGCCTCAGGGCATCCAAAAATGCAATATTAATTACCTTAACGACAGAGAATGGTTTGTTGTGGTGTTTTTAGAATCTGTTTGTATTGAGATGGTACTCAAATTTCAAAGTTTATGTTTGTTTCAATGACTGCTAATGTAACTTTCCAACTCACTCTCTCTGTCTGTGTGTGTGTGTGTGTGTGTGTGTGTGTGTGTGTGTGTGTGTGTGTGTGTGTGCGTGTGCGTGCGTGTGCGTGCCGTGCGTGCGTGTGTGTAAGTCCCCAAAACACCACTTTTATTTACACAGAAGACAAGTTTCATTTTATCACACTAATGACTGATTATCAGCTTGTTTTGAATCCTTGGCCCACTGCACTATGTTCACGGTTACCTCAGTGATAATATATTTATTGCCGGTGTTATCAAATGTAATGCCACCCGATAAGAAACTGGCCTATTAAACCCACTTAGATTTTGTTTACATCCAAAGAACTGACATTTTATTGACGTTCAGCCTCTCTTTATGCCCTAGACGGGCAACGGCATGGTTGTTTTCTTTTTTCCCAACTTATTTGCACGTGCATCTGAATTGTTCTTATTTTCATTACTCCTATGCTCAAGTGCACCTGTGTCATTTGCGCCCATTGTAGTCATCAATTGCGCCCATTGTAGTCATCATATGCCCATTGAAATGGTTCATGAGAAAACTAGACATCACAGAAGTTTGAATAAATTGATATTTTTGTTTCAGAAGGTGGGACTACTGTTCCTTACAAAGACACAGAAAACAGAATTCAGATATCTTTCCTTGCTTTGATTTTATCTCATCTGAAAATTAACTTCTAAGATACAACTTTTGCGGAAACCAGGCGCAATTGACGTACATACCCAGGTTGGCGCAATTGATTCATTTTCAAATAGGCGCAATTGAGTGGTGACCATTTCTTTTATTGTTTGGTTGGATTTTGTTTCTCCCTTTTTGCTTTGTTGTTTATTTGTGTGCTTTGTTGTTGTTGTTTTCGTGTAGTCTTTCTTTGTAGTAAACGCTTTACAATTGTACTCGGAGGTTGTCTACAATTGGCAAAAATGCATTAAGCAATGCATGCCAAATGCAATTTACAAATGAAACTAGGTTTCCTTTTAGCTTTCAGTCTAATACAATATAAATGCTTCGCACTTAGTACGTGTGTCTTCATTTATCTCTGACTATGACCTTCAGATTACAAAGAAGAAAACTGATATTCAGGAAGTTTGGACTGAATTTTGTTTATAGTGGACCATGCAGCGGACATGTCCACTTCTTAAGGACGGTGGTCCTGTTGGTCTTTTCTGGTCGGTTTCATAACAAGCTACTTTATATGGTTTTGTAAATGGTAGTTCATGGTACAAAATAGTGACGACTAAAACAAATAGGCTACTTTGCGAAAGTGTTGTCCAAAGGCATTAAAGTTTAGCGTTCCACTAAAACAAACGGAGTTCATGGTACAAAATAGTGATGACTGCTGATTGAAAGCACTCAAGTAATGGATTATAATTATTATAATTATCCCTCTCTAAAACAAATGGGCTACTTTGCGAGAGTGTTGTCCAAAGGCATTAAAGTTTAGCGTTCCACTAAAACAAACGGAGCCTTCCAGTTGAGAAACGCAAACCATTTTTGTTACTATAAATCAGTGGCGTAAGTGAAACAGAAACTTGGGATTTTCCACTCTTCTACAGTACTGGTGTAGACAGAAACTATGACTTCATGGAATCCCAATGATAACAGATTTATGGTAACCGGCGTTTAAAACACTATCAAGATAATCAATAAGCTATCAAGATAATCTCTCTAAAGTCATCGTCCTTAACTACATGTGATTATAAAGCAGTTAACATATACTACATAAAAGAATTCAAGGGCCACTCTCAAATTTGACATGCTTCTTTAAAATTAACATTTGTGCCTCAGATACAAACATTTCTCATCGAAGTTCACATGTCTCAGATAAGATAGTCTCAGACAACATGTTTTTGTAAATCATTCAGATGTTTCGCGTCCAAACATACTAGACTAACTCAAAAAAGAAAAGCAAAATCTACAAAAATTGGCATTCGCTTATATGCCCCACAAAAATTGGCATTCCCTTATATGCCCCATAAAAATGGGCATTCCCTTATATGCCCCCCAAAATGGGCATTCCCTTATATGCCCCACAAAAATGGGCATTCCCTTATATGCCCCCCAAAATGGGCATTCCCTTATATGCCCCACAAAAATTGGCATTCCCTTATATGCCCCATAAAAATGGGCATTCCCTTATAATTATGCCCTTATAAGCGAAAATGCGCATGGTAAAAAATGCATTGCATGGTCAGTTTGTTTGTTTCCCTTTCCTTTGTGTGGTTAGTGAGTGGAAGGCTTGCTGTGCTGTGTATGCTCTTGTTCTATGAAAAGTTGTATTATGTATATTTGATTTCCTGTAATATTTGATTGCTTTGTAATTTATGGTTGAATTGTTTTTGTCGAGGACATGGTGAATAAAAGCATTGTTGCTTATCCATTTATCCTCATTAAACTCTTCAAGTTCTCATTTCTCTCTCTCTCTCTCTCTCTCTCTCTCTCTCTCTCTCTCTCTCTCTCTCTCTCTCTCTCTCTCTCCGAATGAAAGTCTCTCTCTCTCTCTCTCTCTCTCTCTCTCTGTCTCTCTCTCTCTCTCTCTCTCTCTCTCTCTCTCTCTCTCTCTCTCTCTCTCTCTCTCTCTCTCTCTCTCTCTCTCTCTCTCTCTCTCTCTCTCTCTCTCTCTCTCTCTCTCTCTCTCTCTCTCTCTCTCTCTCTCTCCTCCGAATGAAAGTCCGTTTAACAATCTCCAACCTGAAACGGGTACATGTTATTATGGGACATTAACTTTAATCAACATTAAATTTAGTACAAAATAGTGGGACGATCACTGCAATACCAGGAAAGTCATGATGTTTTTGATAAAATCAAGTTCGTTGTGACATAACCGTTACCAGGAAAGTTCTCTCTCTCTCTCTCAAGTCTCGTTCTCATCGTTCTCTCGATCTCTCTCTCTCTCTCTCTCTCTCTCTCTCTCTCTCTCTCTCTCTCTCTCTCTCTCTCTCTCTCTCTCTCTCTCTCTCTCTCTCTCTCTCTTTCTCTCTCTCTCTCAGACACACACACACACACATTCATACTGTAATTGTGGCTTTTTTTATCTTAACAAATGTAGCAAAGTCTGGTCCTTTATCATATCTGCATGGCAAAAATACTCTATCTAAGACACTGATAGTCCATATCCCACCAATACTTTATCATTGGTAGCAACTTTCTAACCATGGTTTTATCACAAAGCGATATGACTGAATACAAAAAGTCGAGATTTGATCATTTAGTTCATTAGTACTGTTATTATTAATCTGCATTTGTCAGAAATGATGTCAAACGTGATTGATATAATTCATGAGATAATGTATGCCAAAATTACTTTTGATGAGAGCCTTTAGTTGTTACTGCTACTGCTACTACTACTACTACTACTACTACTACTAGTGTAGAGTGGCACAAAGGTAACGCGTCTGCCTCATACACGATAAACCCGAATTCGAACCTGGGTACATACAGGGAATTTTTCCTCTCACTCTGCACTAGGCCTTATGGTCTGAACGTGGAGTCTTTCAGATGAGATGATAAACCGAGGCCACGTGTTTCCATGCACTTAGCACACGTTAAACCCAGTGGCAACGACAAAGTTGTCATTTTGGTCAAAATTAACACCCCCCTTTCCTTCCTCATCACTCACCTCAAAATTGCATGCATATTTTAAAACATGGGTGGCGCATCTCTGGCTGCGACGTGCTCTCCAGGTGGGAGCAACCCGAATTCCACAGACGCCTCTGTGACTATAAAATACCAAACACTACTGTTTAATGCTGCTGCTGTAAAATGTTCTTTTCTTCTTATCCATCCAAACCAGCCTGTGCAGGAATAGTTTGGTGTTTCTACCTTCATCAAAATTAGTTAAAAACAAGGCTGAACCCGAGCGGGTGCAACGTTCCCTCACATTATTATCTAAGCTTAGTGTCAGGACGGACACATGCACGTTCGGACGGACCACAGATGAAACAAAAACCATTAGTTCCCGCCACTTCGTTTGATAACTAAAAACAAAGTAATAGCTATAGACCATAGGGACAGTGAATTAGACCTTCACTGTGTCAAGAGCCCAGTACTGGAAGACAAGAGTCCAACTCTCTCCTTCCACCACTGAGAAAATTAAGAGTAAGGTGTCT
>CM065681.1:18268282-18278282 GCA_017654935.2 Phymorhynchus buccinoides | reverse complement strand
ACAGAGAGAGAGAGATTTATGGACAGAGAGAGAGAGAGAGAGAGAGAGAGAGAGAGAGAGAGAGATGCATTGGACAGAGAGAGAGAGAGAGAGAGAGAGAGAGATGCATGGACAGAGAGAGAGAGAAGATGGACAGAGAGAGAGAGAGAGAGAGATGCATGGACAGAGAGAGAGAGGCATGCACAGAGAGAGTTATGGACATGGAGAGAGAGAGAGGCATGCACAGAGAAAGTTATGGACAAAAAGAGAGAGAGAGAGGCATGCACAGAGAGAGTTATGGACACAGAGAGAGAGAGGCATGCACAGAGAGTTATGGACAAAAAGAGAGAGAGAGAGAGGCATGCACAGAGAGAGTTATGGACAGAGAGAGAGGCATGCACACAGAGAGTTATGGACAGAGAGAGAGAGAGAGAGAGAGCTATGGACATTGAGAGTTATGGACAGAGAGAGTTATGGACAGAGAGAGTTATGGACAGAGATGGACAGAGAGTTATGGACAGAGAGAGTTATGGACAGAGAGAGAGTTATGGACAGAGAGAGTTATGGACAGAGAGTTATGGACAGAGAGAGAGAGAGTTATGGACAGAGAGAGGTATGGACATTGAGAGAGAGAGTTATGGACAGAGAGAGAGCTATGGACAGAGAGAGTTATGGACAGAGAGAGTTATGGACAGAGAGAGTTATGGACAGAGAGTTATGGACAGAGAGTTATGGACAGAGAGTTATGGACAGAGAGAGAGAGAGAGTTATGGACAGAGAGAGGTATGGACATTGAGAGAGAGAGTTATGGACAGAGAGAGAGCTATGGACAGAGAGAGAGTTATGGACAGAGAGAGAGTTATGGACAGAGAGAGAGTTATGGACACAGAGAGAGAGAGGCATGCACAGAGAGTTATGGACAGAGAGAGCTATGGACAGAGAGAGTTATGGACAGAGAGAGCGAGCTATGGACAGAGAGAGTTATGGACATTGAGAGAGATAGAGGCATGTACAGAGAGAGAGTTATGGACACAGAGAGAGAGAGAGAGGCATGTACACAGAGAGTTATGGATATTGAGAGAGAGAGAGGCATGCACAGAGAGTTGTGGACACACAGAGAGTTATGGACACAGAGTTATGGACATTGAGAGAGGCATGCACAGAGAGTTATGGACAGAGAGAGTTATGGACAGAGAGAGAGAGAGTTATGGACATTGAGAGAGGCATGCACAGAGAGAGTTATGGACAGAGAGAGAGAGTTGTGGACATTGAGAGAGAGGCATGCACACAGAGTTATGGACAGAGAGAGAGTTATGGACACAGAGAGAGTTATGGACATTGAGAGAGAGGCATGCACAGAGAGTTATGGACAGAGAGAGTTATGGACACAGAGAGAGAGCTATGGACAGAGAGTTATGGACACAGAGATAGTTATGGACAGAGAGAGTTATGGACAGAGAGAGAGAGAGCTATGGACAGAGAGAGTTATGGACACAGAGAGAGTTATGGACACAGAGAGAGTTATGGACAGAGAGTTATGGACACAGAGAGAGTTATGGACACAGAGAGCTATGGACAGAGAGTTATGGACACAGAGAGAGTTATGGACAGAGAGAGAGTTATGGACAGAGAGAGAGTTATGGACAGAGAGAGAGAGCTATGGACAGAGAGTTATGGACACACAGAGAGAGTTATGGACACAGAGAGAGAGTTATGGACAGAGAGAGTTATGGACACAGAGAGAGTTATGGACACAGAGAGAGTTATGGACACACAGAGAGAGCTATGGACAGAGAGAGTTATGGACACAGAGAGAGAGTTATGGACAGAGAGAGTTATGGACACAAGAGAGTTATGGACAGAGAGAGAGAGAGAGCTATGGACAGAGAGTTATGGACACAGAGAGAGTTATGGACAGAGAGAGAGAGTTATGGACAGAGAGAGAGTTATGGACACAGAGAGAGAGAGCTATGGACAGTTATGGACACGGAGAGAGTTATGGACAGAGAGCTATGGACAGAGAGAGAATTATGGACAGAGAGTTATGGACAGAGATAGTTAGTTATGGACACAGAGAGAGAGAGGCATGCACAGAGAGAGTTATGGACATTGAGAGAGGCATGCACAGAGAGAGTTATGGACAGAGAGAGAGTTATGGACAGAGAGAGAGAGTTATGGACACAGAGAGAGAGAGTTATGGGACAGAGAGAGTTATGGACAGAGAGAGTTATGGACAGAGAGAGAGAGTTATGGACACAAAGAGAGAGAGTTATGGACTGACAGTTATGGAGAGAGTTATGGATGGACAGAGAGTTATGGACAGAGAGAGATGGTTATGGACAGAGAGTTATGGACAGAGAGTTATGGACACAGAGAGATAGTTATGGACAGAGAGATATTATGGACACAGAGAGTTATGGACACAGAGAGATAGTTATGGACAGAGAGAGTTATGGACAGAGAGTTATGGACACAGAGAGAGAGCTATGGACAGAGAGAGAGAGTTATGGACAGAGAGAGAGAGAGAGTTATGGACAGAGAGAGATAGTTATGGACACAGAGAGAGAGAGGCATGCACAGAGAGAGTTATGGACATTGAGAGAGTTATGGACAAAGAGAGAGAGTTATGGACACAGAGAGAGGCATGCACACAGAGAGTTATGGACAAAGAGAGAGAGTTATGGACAGAGAGAGAGTTATGGACAGAGAGAGTTATGGACAGAAGAGAGAGGCATGACAGAGAGAGTTATGGACAGAGAGAGAGGTATGCACAGAGAGAGAGTTATGGACAGAAGAGAGAGTTATGGACAGAGAGAGTTATGGACAGAAGAGAGAGGCATGCACAGAGAGAGTTATGGACAAAGAGAGAGGCATGCACAGAGAGAGTTATGGACAAAGAGAGAGTTATGGACAGAGAGTTATGGACAAAGAGAGAGGCATGCACAGAGAGAGGCATGCACAGAGAGAGTTATGGACAAAGAGAGAGGCATGCACAGAGAGAGTTATGGACAGAGAGAGGCATGCACAGAGAGAGTTATGGACAAAGATAGAGAGAGGCATGCACAGAGAGCTATGGACAGAGAGAGAGAGAGTTATGGACACAGAGGAGAGAGAGTTATGGACAAAGAGAGAGTTATGGACAGAGAGTTATGGACAAAGAGAGAGGCATGCACAGAGAGAGTTATGGAACAAAGAGAGAGTTATGGACAGAGAGAGTTATGGACAAAGAGAGAGGCATGCACAGAGAGATAGTTATGGACACTAAGAGAGAGAGGGCATGCACAGAGAGAGTTATGGACAGAGAGAGGCATGCACAGAGAGAGTTATGGACACAAAGAGAGAGGCATGCACAGAGAGAGTTATGGACAGAGAGAGGCATGCACAGAGAGAGTTATGGACAAAGATAGAGAGAGGCATGCCACAGAGAGCTATGGACAGAGAGAGAGAGGCATGCACAGAGAGAGTTATGGACAAAGAGAGAGTTATGGACAGAGAGTAGCTATGGACAAAGAGAGAGGCATGCACAGAGAGAGGCATGCACATAGAGAGTTATGGACAAAGAGAGAGGCATGCACAGAGAGAGTTATGGACAGAGAGAGGCATGCACAGAGAGAGTTATGGACAAAGATAGAGAGAGGCATGCACAGAGAGCTATGGATACAGAGAGAGAGAGGCATGCACAGAGAGAGTTATGGACAAAGAGAGAGTTATGGACAGAGAGTTATGGACAAAGAGAGAGGCATGCACAGAGAGAGTTATGGACAGAGAGAGGCATGCACAGAGAGAGAGTTATGGACAAAGAGAGAGGCATGCACAGAGAGAGTTATGGACAGAGAGAGGCATGCACAGAGAGAGTTATGGACAAAGATAGAGAGAGGCATGCACAGAGAGCTATGGACAAAGAGAGAGAGGCATGCACAGAGAGAGTTATGGACAGAGAGAGAGTTATGGACAGAGACAGAGAGTTATGGACAAAGAGAGAGGCATGCACAGAGAGAGTTATGGACAGAGAGAGGCATGCACAGAGAGAGTTATGGACAAAGATAGAGAGAGGCATGCACAGAGAGCTATGGACAGAGAGAGAGAGGCATGCACAGAGAGAGTTATGGACAGAGAGAGAGTTATGGACAGAGAGAGTTATGGACAAAGAGAGAGAGAGGCATGCACAGAGAGAGTTATGGACAAAGAGAGAGAGAGGCATGCACAGAGATAGTTATGGACAAAGAGAGAGGCATGCACAGAGATAGTTATGGACAAAGAGAGAGAGAGAGAGGCATGCACAGAGAGCTATGGACAGAGAGAGAGAGAGGCATGCAGAGAGAGCTATGGACAGAGAGAGAGAGGCATGCACAGAGAGAGTTATGGACAAAGAGAGAGAGAGGTATGCACAGAGAGAGTTATGGACAAAGAGAGAGAGAGGCATGCACAGAGATAGTTATGGATAAGAGAGAGAGAGAGGCATGCACAGAGAGAGTTATGGACAAAGAGAGAGAGAGGCATGCACAGAGATAGTTATGGATAAAGAGAGAGAGAGGCATGCACAGAGAGAGTTATGGACACAGAGAGAGAGAGAGGCATGCACAGAGAGCTATGGGACAGAGAGAGAGAGGCACGCACAGAGAGAGTTATGGACAAGAGAGAGAGAGAGGCATGCACAGAGATAGTTATGGACAAGAGAGAGAGAGAGGCATGCACAGAGAGAGTTATGGACAAAGAGAGAGAGAGAGAGGCATGCACAGAGAGATATGGACAGAGAGAGAGAGAGAGAGGCATGCACAGAGAGCTATGGACAGAGAGAGAGAGAAAGGCATGCACAGAGAGCTATGGACAAAGAGAGAGAGAGGCATGCACAGAGAGAGTTATGGACAAAGAGAGAGAGAGGCATGCACAGAGATAGTTATGGATAAAGAGAGAGAGAGGCATGCACAGAGAGAGTTATGGACAGACAGAGAGAGCTATGGACAGAGAGAGAGAGAGGACATGCACAGAGAGAGTTTATGGACAAAGAGAGAGAGAGGCATGCACAGAGAGAGTTATGGACAAAGAGAGAGAGAGGCATGCACAGAGAGAGTTATGGACAAAGAGAGAGAGAGAGAGGCATGCACAGAGAGCTATGGACAGAGAGAGAGAGAGAGAGGCATGCACAGAGAGTTATGGACAAAGAGAGAGAGAGAAAGGCATGCACAGAGAGCTATGGACAAAGAGAGAGAGAGGCATGCACAGAGAGAGTTATGGACAAAGAGAGAGAGAGAGAGGCATGCACAGAGAGCTATGGACAGAGAGATATAGTTATGGACAGAGATAGAGAGAGACTTATGGACACAGAGAGAGAGAGAGAAGCATGGACACAGAGACATACTGACAGAGAGAAATACACAGAGACAGAGGGACAGAGAGAGAGAGAGAAATAGGATTGCATAAGCGTGATTATCCCAATTGAAATATCACTATATAACATACCTATTAACTGCCTTCCAAGCACTAATATTTACTTAATAGCGCCTTTGCCACGAATGTTCGTTCTCTACACTAGACTACTAATTTGCCCGCGCTCGTTCTGCCCGAGTTACGCTGATCTTTCTAATTCAACTCTCTAAATTTCAACTCAGTGAAATTCAAGGTCGCCAGCATGCGGCAAATGCCCTATTACATTCGCAACATGACAACACCATAATTCGACTCACATAACCACTTTGAATAAGTTAACAATAGTTTATATTAGAGTAAAGAAAAAATAAACCACACAAATAAGTAGAGGTGGGGGGAAAAACCAGTTTGAACCGAAAAACCAGTGCTAAATTTCGCGGTTCAAAACAACGGTTTGAGTTGCTGTGAACCGGGTTTTTAACTGTAAACTGAAAGTAAGTTTTTCTTAGAATAACGCATTCTTTTCGAAAAACAACACTGATTCTCAGCGCAGATTGGGTGTTTGTAAACCAAGAGTAGCTGTTTCTAGTTTGTGGTGGTCTATGGCTTTGACTGACTGAGTCTTGAGTTGAGTGTGTGTGTGTGTCATAAGTCAAAAGTTTTCTTGTGTATGTGTGGTGTGTGTGTGTGTGTGTGTGTGTGTGGTGTATGTGTGCGCATGCTGTGTGTGTTGTGTGTGCGAATATTCTGACAAATAAATGTGTTTGCATAGGTGAAACTAGTGACGCGAGTACTGGTTAAAAAAACCGGTTCGGTAAAACCGGTTCGAAGAGGGTTTTAAAAACTGGTTTTAAACCGGTTCAGATTTTTGAACCGGTTCTCAACTCTACAATAAGCCTAGGTGTAAAAAAAGCGATACAAGAAAAAGAAAAACCCCAAAACAGTTTCTTCGTTTTATTAATATTGATATCCCATGTTCGCAAACTATAAGGAAAAGCTTCTTTCCCCCCCTCCCCCCCCCCCCCTTCCTTAAAAAAAAAAATCGATACTTCCATATGGCAACAATACCAACACATTATACTATAACAATATCATTATCAAACAATGTTATGTCAATCATTAATTATCCTTAGCCCTCAGTTAACATTGTAATTATCGCAAAATAATAATCACCATGAATATAATCAGCAATATGATAAGGCTCATCGGATAAATCTGCTTCAATTATTACCAACACTCAATCCTTAGTTAACATTTAATTTTTTTTCTATTTAGAGAACATGATTAGAAATGACACCTTTCTCATCAACTTACCTTTTCTCATCCACACACATACTCTTGCATGCTTTATTCACCCAGCCCAACACTTGCAAGTGTGAACACACACACACATAAACAAATCAAACTCAAATACATGCCCTGCACCCCCCTCCCCGCCCCCCCCCCCCCCACTAATTCACACACATACATACAAACTCTCTCTCTCTCCCAATCTCTCCAGTTCACGCACACACACACACACACACACATGCACATCTACACACATTGCACACATGCACACGCACACTTTATTCCAAAGAGTCACTGATGGGATGCGACAAACTCATTCCGCCCTGCACCCGACAATTTGTCTGTGCGCCCTAGTGCAGTTACCAGCGCCTGCATCCGACAAACTGTCGGGCAGAGACCTCCATTTACTTTCCTTATCAATCTAGAAACTATTAATGGGTAAAATAGAGTTTATTTTGAAGCTATTTGGGCCGGAATGATCGCTAAACTCGTTGCACGATTTTTAATCATTTGCAAGCACTTCATTGTCGTTTTTTGTGTGTGTTTTGTAATAAAACTAGCACCTCTCTCTCAGAACCTGCAGGCTGGGAGTGCAGCCCGCAGGGCAAATGGGCAGTGTGCAAAGGGTTAAAGGCAAAACAACCGATCCCAAGAACCGGGTCTCACTAATCCACAACGTGCAGCCTGCTGCTGCCTGGCGTAACAGGGGAAAAAGAAGGGCTGAAGTTGTAGCTGAGGTGAGCAGCGAGCAAAATGAGGGCACGGGCTCGTGAGCAGCCTTTTATATCCCAGCTCTGGCTTTAAACCAGTGAAGCCGTCCTTTTGGCTCGACTCCTATGTAACAAAATTCCTGCTTTCTCTCTCATCCTGCCTCATCCAATCACAAGTGTAGTACCAAATACTTCATGAACAGTTTAGCATTGTTGATTCAGTCACTCATGCAGTTGACTTTTTCTTCTTTTTTTAATTTCTTTTTTTGTTTTGCCTGTCCCATCTTCTGGACAGCGTACAGTGTTTCTCTCACGCCGTTCAAGTCCCAGCTTACAGCCACACCCTGGCTTGTTCAGGTCGCAGGATCCGAAACCAGCAGTCCAATGGGAGCGAATCTATGTTAGGTTGTCAAGAGGCAACATCAGTCGACTTTGAAAGATCTGAGCATCCATTCCCACAACCCCCCCTGCCCCCATTTTTCTCTCATCTTTCAGCATCCAATCACAAGCGTTGTAACAAATCGTCCACCGACACCCTGGCGTTGTTGATACAGTCGTTGACGCTGACTCCTTTGTAGGATGAGCCCAGCAGGTGCAAAGGGAGCTTACTCTCACGGAGAAAGGTTTCCATGGTGACCAGACGATCGGCGTGACCCAGGGTGTAGGCAGGGATGCATTCCTGGAAAGGAACATGGTTCTTTTTGGCTACATTCACATGTGATGTTTTTTTATTATTAAAATGTGGGGTTTTTTAATTATTAAAATGTGTTTTTTTCTACATACACACATTGTTTAGTCAATTTATTTTTTGATCAAGCCTGGGTGTTTTTTTTATAAATGTACTTGTTTAGTCAAGTGGTTTTTTTGTGTGTTTTTTTAATGCATTGGAGTTGTTTATTGTTGTTGGGTGTTGTTTTTTCTTATGCACAGATCACTCAGATCATAGGGGAACAATCACTTGCACTTGCTATTTCTGGCTGTCTCTGTCTTTCTGTCTCTCTCTGTCTCTTATACTCTTACTAGTAACTCTCTGACTAGGCCTCAGCTTGTGTTTCTCTGTTTGTATGTGTGGCCCTCTCTTTATCTCCTTCCCTTCCCCCTCTCTCTCTACATTCTTTTCTCTCTCTCTCTCTCTCTCTCTCTCTCTCTCACAAAAAACACACAATACACACACACACACACAACACACACACACACACACACACACACACACACACACACACACACACACACACACACACACACACACACACACACACACACACACAGACAGACTACAGACAGACACACACACTCTTTGTTCATTACTGACCTTGTGATAAAGCACCTTGACCTTGGAAGGCTGAAGGTCAGAGGACAGACCGAGTTGCTTGGAGACGGCTTCCTTAGCAACAGCAGCCACCTCGCTGTCGTCAGGGAGATTTCGCTTTATAGTAAAATAAATAAAATAAATATATGGGTGTATCTTAAAAAGGTATTAGCAGTTATACCGCAGATCCCCCCTTAGCCTTAGAGCTAGATTCTTACTCCTACACCCCCCCCCCCCCCCACACCCACACCCACCATCCAAAGCATAGAACTACTGTCCCATATGGATTGTTAGCAGTCCACGAGGACGTACACATTTCATTTCGTGCAGTTATACCGTGAAAAGCCTTTCACGGCAGTGACGGTGTGTGTCGCAGCATGCCGCGTTCTCTCCGGCAGATAGACGTGTCTGAAGGCACAGCTCTGTTCGTCCGTGCTGTTCAGGTACCTCAGCACCATCAGCGGAGACTCGGGGTCCACGGGCGCCCATTTCTGGACGAAGAACTGCGGTTTGAAGTGGAGGGAGGCTGCCGTGTGGCGCCGAGCGAACTTGTCCTGAGGACAGAATGGTCGACTTAGCTCGGCTCTTTCACCGCGCGGCGGCGGCGCGGCAGTCGTGTGGATCCAGACCTAGTGGTAGCCTTTGCGCCGGGATAGAGTAGAGAGAGAGGAGACCGAGAGAGAAGAGCGAAGAGAGAGAGAGAGAGAGACGAGAGAGAGAGAGAGAGAGGGAAAAGGAGAGCGAGAAGAGAGAGAGAGAGAGAAGAGAGAGAGAAGAGAGAGAGAGGGAGATAGAGGGAGATAGAGAGGGACGAGAGAGAGGCGGAGAGAGAGGGAAGAGAGAGAGGGGGAGAGAGCGGAGAGAGAGAGAGGGGGGGGAGAGGGAGAGAGAGAGAAAGAGGGAGAGAGAGAGAGGAGAGAGAGAGAGAGAGAGAAGGGAGAGAGAGGAGGAGAGAGAGAGAGAGAGAGGGAGAGAGAGAGAGACTCAAACTCTCCTCCATACTTTGGACCCACCCAAACCGCAGCACCGCTCCCCCCGCCACGCGGTGAAAAGAACGAGCTAAGTCGCTCATTGCAAAAATACGCAGGCGATGTGACTGAAAACGAAAACCCCGACACAAAATCACGGATGATTAGTTCGTAAAAAAAAAAAAAAAAAAAAAAGGCATGTCTAAAAGAAGAAAATAATTATAATAAGAAAAACATATATGCCCCGGCTTTTTGAATGAAATAAAAACATGCATTAAATCACGGATCAAGTATTGACAATGCATACAAAATGAAAAGAAAAAGCACACAGACACCACACGGCCAGGAGATGTAAACAAGTCTGTCCGTTCACTGTT
>CM065681.1:18258178-18267782 GCA_017654935.2 Phymorhynchus buccinoides | reverse complement strand
CTAACTGGGTTGTCAGTATGTTAATGTTGCCATCTGCATTGTTTTGTGTCAATACGTCCAATGTCAAAACACTATCCTTCATTTCCCCCTGCTCATAATATAGCCCTTGATTCGGCATAGTGGTAGTAGTACACGCTGTAGCTTTTATTGTACCCTTCAAAAATAATGTAGGCTATACCTTTTTGTGTGCAGACCACATTTATGCCAAAATTTAAATCACATCCACCCCAAACACAGAGAGAAGACTAGAGACAGGAGAGAGAGAGCAGAGGCACTGATATAGGTCTATATTTTTGACACTCCCATGCACAGCTTACATTCACAAACTGACAAAGTTTTCAGATGTAGAAACAAAAGTTTGTCAAATCTCCGAACCTCCGACTTGACAGGGTAAGAATCGTATGGTTTGATATTCCCTTCGTACACGATCACATGTCCCGTCGAACCAGGATTGACCGACTAGAGTTTTCCGCTCAGTTAGAACTGGGCTTTATTGCCGCGGTTTGTTGTTTTATGGTGTTCTGTACGCCGAGCGGGTGTGCCCGTGCGGTGCTTGCGTATGTTCGCCGTTTGTTTTTTTTCTTTCCACGCGGCGCGTGGTACGCGTGTGTCAATGACTCCCGTAGTTATCATAATATGGACCGCATATATACATGCATCGCTGGTTTTTCTGCATCCATACTTCACATGAAAGTTTTTTTCCATTTTTTTTGTTTTGGTTGCTAATGGCTAAATTTATAAACTACTTTTAAAAAAACAGCTTAGACTGTCGTCCCATAATGATTACGGATTCGTTTTTTCACCCTATGTGTGTATATCTAATCCTACTCACCTATTACCTATTGCTATCGGTGTGTGTAGGCCTGTGTGGTGTAGGCCTCTGTTGGTGTGTGTGTGCGTTTGGTGTGTGGTGCGCGCGCGCGTCCTGCACGCGCGCCACTTAGTGCTATAGTGGTTTATCAGTGTGGGTGTGTGCATGCGTGCGTGTGTGGTGTTTGCTAGAGAGAGAGAGAGAAGAGAGAGAGAGAGAGAGAAGAGAGAAGAGTCGCGTGTGTTGTTTTTCTGTGCACAGCGCAGTCATACGCCGTATAACGCTGCTTTCATGGCGCACCCTAAGTTGCCCCGAGAAGCTATGGCTCCCCCCCACCTGCGTGCGCATCTCGACCTTCCAGGAAGTGTCCGCCATCTATCTTATCCTTATTTGTGTGTACCAAGTTAAAATGTTAATCTAAATGTGTAACAGAAACAATCCAAATGTTATAAATACAGTTTAAATATTTTCGAATTGGAACAGCCAAATTACGGCCAGCATCGTCTGGCATGTTTTTCAAAAAAAGTTAATGACTAAGATGGCGGTCTCCCCTAATAGGAGCTCTCCTTGTGGCCGTAATATGGACGACACGTGGGTACCAGCCATTTTGGGGTCTGGGTTATACGTTGTTCGCAGCCTTTTGTCGGAACATTATCATGGTTGTGTGAGCTTCGGGGGCTCACGATTCTTGGGAGCACTTTTGTTTGGGAGCACCGTTTCTTGTTGAGGGAAACAGTCACCACATTCAGAAACGTTTCTGGGGACACACACACACACCAACACAAGCGTGGCACACAAAAAAGTATTATTTCGAGCATGCAATGTTCATTGGAAACAACTGTCCCGGAACACTTTTAAAGCCATATAGTGACCGCACTTCTCAGATTCCTCAGATTTACTACCGATTAGGGCCTACTAACATCAAAAATGTATAGCATACGAACTGAATGGAAAACTTCCCAGGAGTCGTGCTATCAACTATTCATGCTCCTAGAAAAGCGCGGTTACACCCTTGTAACGGTTTTCCGGTTGGGTGAAACATGGAGTTGAGGTAATCGTTGATAACAAAGCTCCCAGAAACGTGAGCTACACGTGAGCCTTGGCATCCTGGTGGGTTGTTATGGTACAATGCAATTGCCCTTCAGCCTGGATGATAGTACTGATTAGATCTTTTCATTCCTGTTCTAGGAATTTTTAGTTTTCGGTTTTTTGATGCGCGTGGTGGTGTGTGTGTGTGTGGTGGTGTGTGTGTTGTGTGGTGTGTGGTGCGGCCGTGTGTGTGGTGCCGGTTTGGCGTGTTCGTGTGCGTGCGTGTGTACTTGCCCGTTCCGTGCGTGCGTGCGTTGCCGTGCGAGCGCGCGTCCCTTATTCTGTATATGCTATAAGGCTTAACAGGGCGTAATTTAGGCCTATTTTTCTTTTTGCCCCCTAATTCCCGAGAATTTGAATTTTCTTTTTTGGTGTGTTTGTGCGTGTGTGCGCGTGCGTGCGTGCGTTTGCGCGCGCGCCTGTGTGTTTGTGTTTGTGTGTGCGGCGCGCGTCCGTATGTGTGTGTATGTCGCCCGTGCATGCAACTTTGCGCACGAAACAAGGGTGTAGGGAGGAAGGTAATGAAATGCCAGGTTGTACTATTGCATAATTCTACAGGATTATTAACCTTTCTCGAAGGTGAAGTTCAAAACCAGAGAGAGAGAAGAGAGAGAGAGAGGAGAGAGAGGGAGAGAGAGAAAGGTTGTATAAATCGTACAGCGTAACTACAGCCCTGATCACGCTGGAATTTGGGGACAGAATAGTTCGATGTCCCTCGTGCATGATTTTAGGCTACACTTTTTTCATTCCGAGATTCCCCCAATTTTTATTTTAGTTGCAATATTGCTGTGCTATTGCAATGTCTTTTCCACTCTCCTCTCTCTCTCTCTCTCCTTCATCTCTCCTCCTCCCTTCCTTCTCGCTCTCTTCTCTCCTCTCTCTTCCAATTAATCCTTTTTGTTTTACCCTCAGCCGGACACTTTAATTACCATTCACATCACAGACGCCGAATTAAGGCATTTATCCTCTTTTTGAGCCCGATCTCCCTTCCCATCACGGAAGAAGGACCCCACAGTCGGCGCCCCTTTGAAGACCAACTCTTTCGTTTCCTCCCGATCCAGGGAATTTCGGCATGTATATGATTGTAAACCGGCGCGTGGATTGTTCTGTACTACTATGCATAATACTATGACTCATACTTGTAATTGTTCGACTGCTATGACCAATGACATGCTCTCATTGTTTGAAAATGGAGGGGAAAATTTTGATTAGTGAGGAAGTCGCCTACACATACTTTCCTCACAATACTGCCTTGAAACCCTGGCTGGAGCAACATGCCAGGACTCCACCTCTCTCCCAGCCAGTCATAATACCCAACTATGAGTATTATTGACGGCTGGTGATTGAATTTGTTTTGTTTTTGATCCTTTTTTGATCTAGATCCCTTGTTCAATGAGGAATAGAGGAGTATATTGTTGTTTTTTTAAAAGAGTGGGTTTACACTTCTGTTCTATTTATGTGCACTGATTATTTGTGTGTGTTGGTGTTTTTTGACTTTAAAAACTCTTTTGGGAAACCAGAACCGGATTTTATGCTCTAACCCTTTTGTCTATTTTTGTAAAGCCTGTGGTTTGCATCTTGCACTGATTATAACATTCCCTTTCCAGGTGGTTGGATGGAGAGTGATGTTTGGCCTGATCACCTTTTATTTTTTATACTGATCTCATTTTTGTTAACTGAAACTTCCAGATTTGATGTTCTTAGTGCTATTGTACGGGCGCCTTCTAGCCGGTTTTGGGATCCACCTAATCCCCTGCGACTGAAGTCCCTTGTTCTAAGCCATAGAGACCTACATCCACCTTCTCGTGTGATTATTCAGCAGGGCAATCGTGGTCAGGAAGCTCCATCCTGACTCCAGGGAAATCAGACGGGCGCCGCCAAGACCGGCCCCGCCCCCCGAATCCGCGAGGAGACCCCGCCTGAACCGTGCCATCGCCCGCGCGCCGTACCGGAACGACTGGGTCTCTCTCACCTGAAAGACAAGCCCGCCCAACCCTCACTCGCCGATTCCCTATGGAGGACTTTCAGCCACAGCCATGAACTTAAGTCCACCACGACGTGGCCAAAGAACCTAAACTGGAAACCAGGACACTATGACCCTTACCTGCTTGGGGCTTAACCTTCTAGAAGAAAAAAGTCCTTGTAAAGTCCTTTTCAGATTTCATTGTTTTCCATTCCTTAATTTTGTTTTTGGCGCCAATGAGCCTGCTTTATTATTATTGGTTGCATAATTTAGGCGATTTAGTGAGTAAAAAATACAAGTTGTCCAAATAATTCTGACCTTTTGTCAGACTGATGAAGTGGAAGTCTTGTAATTTCATGTAACACCCTACTTCTCTCCTGTCCCCCTGCCGTTTTGAGCAATCAAAGCCAATTGTATTTCCTTTAACAATCATACGAGCCAGACCCCGGCACACATATAAATCTTATTAGATGAAAGGGGCCCGGGAGAAGTTCTCATCTCCAACCCTAGAGAAGTTTGGCTAAAGGCAAATTTTTCTGTTTGAAATTTAACTATATAAAAATCCCTTTCCCTAGAGACTTAGCCTTTTACCCATTACCTTCGTCACAATACAAGCAAAATTAACTGAATTAGGAGTAAATGTTTTTTTCTGTATTGTTTTGTATCAAATACATGTAGACCAATCAATCAAGTCAAATCTTGATAATGTCAGTAGTAGGTTTGCGTAACGTTGCTAATCAAAAGCTGAGTTGTTTCATCCCATGTGCAACGTCACTACAACACTACAGTTTTGACCAACCACAGCCTGCAGAGTGTTGTTCAGGGAGAGTCCTGAAACGATAGGCCATTTGCAATCTTCGGTTTACAGCCTTTCTATGCAGGCACACGTGGTCAGTTCCTGGCAAGTCTCCTCCTTTTCTGCGTCAACCCCGTCAGCAGGACTGACATGATTCTGGATTGGCACTGTGCTTTTGGCCTTCAGATTATCCCAGCATGGTAGCATCACGCTTTGCCATGTTTCTTTGAGGGCTCATGACTGTTTAGTGGGATCGCTCCATAGACTTCCGCTTTCGGGCAGATATCCAACCTTGCCCTCATCACCTGCTAGCAGCCCTCGATTCTATCATACATGAAGAACAACAAAGTTATCCCGTTTTTTTTCCTGTCATCCTGGGATTTCCGTTGGCGTATGCTGGGTTTTTTGTAAAGGTTTCAGAACCTCAATCACAGAACTTCCCAGTCAGCCATGCAGATTTTCTTTCACCTTGTCCCATGGAAGACGAGACCACAGCCGGGAAATGCATGGAAGGTTTACAGTGATTCCCACTGGTTTTTCTCCAAGCCTATATTGCAGATGACGTACATCATGGACTGGGTTATCCATCGACCGTGGCTCTTGGCCAAACGCAATCCACAGGTTAATTTGGGGCCAAGCCTCTGTATAATGGCCGTTGTAAGATACTGCTATGACACCACATCAATGTCCATTGCCTTTGATGGATGATGACCTTGCTGCTTCTATCGTTTGCATCTCTGGCTGTCACAAATTATACTTGTATCGCCTCTTTTTTGGCAGCGGGGGATCAGGATCCAGGGAAACTTGCTTTTGTTGTTTTTGATGGCATCTTCTCCCTTTGTTGCGATATTTTGGTACAGTACTTGTGGTTTCAGTTCACACTTTCCTCTGCAAGAAGTGGAAGAGCTCTGTTTTGTTGTTGTCATCGCCGGAGAAAGCTCCTCCAAGTTTTGTTGGGGTTTTGCTGCGTCCGTTCCATACTCTTTTTTCTGAGACCCCTTGACCTCTTTTTTTGCTCTGGTTTCAGACTTCAAAACTGGACTTCTTGTAACTTGTCAAAGACAAGTGTCCACGCATTCGTGATTTGGTGCCGAACGTTCCCACTTTAGGAAGTATCTTCTTTGGCATAGTCACCAATGTCCTTTGTGACTACTGTGGAGCCAGGAACTGAGAGGGCTGAGCCATCATTGATGACATCGGTCTCCCTCCTGGGGCTCAGTGTCTGGCAAAAGTCCCTGTGTCTTGAAGACGTTTCAGCTAGGCTGTGGGACTCCTGACCAATCACGAACAGCTTCCATTGTCCACTGATAAGATGCAGGTGCTGACCATTTGTTTTTTCTCGTTGTTTGAGATCTTGCAAGTCACACTGTCTGTTCTGGCAGTAAGATGAAGAGCCGGGGAGAACATGTGGCAAGTCATCTTTTCAACAATTATCGCCTTAGAAACTGCCTGGCTGCCTGTTCATGCTAAGAACGAAGCCTTGCTCTTCTTGATTTGTTGACAGAGACGTTGGCATTTCTTCATTCTCCAAGACCCTCTAACAATGACTGGAATTTTCTCCTTGCTCTCCCTTGTGATTGTAACCAACCATTCCGCCCACAGCCTGGGGTCTGCAATGTTGTTTGACTCTAGCACCGCGTCAGCTGACTCTTCTTGGAAAGAGTTTGCCCTCTCCTTCAACACAGTGATTAATGCCTCCGACGTTTCCAAGGACAGACATTCCTGGGCACTTAGTGGGTCGGTTCATGGTGTTTGGGTAGGCTGTTGGTGTGTATCTTTTCATGCCAACCATGGCTTCATAGGAAAGCTAACAGACAGCTCACTTCAGGTCTATCCATCATCCACCTGCGAAGTGCCCCTGGGTATCTGTCCAGTCCATCGCTCCTCCATCAACCCTTGATGACTGCATTTTTTGTTCATGGGCTTGGTTCGATGGCAATGGCAGGGAAGTCTCTTCTGGGATTGTGCGCAACAAGTTTTCCCTTTGTGAAACTCCTGGGGCTATGTCTGGATGCTGCCTGCTTCAAGAGACAGTCTCACTTGAACTGAATTGAAAGCCAACGGGCATAGTTACATTGTTGTTCACGAAGAAGTAGGGGGTGAGTTATGAGAGTGCTTCCAGGTACAGGTCAAAGTTTCCTTCCTGAAAGAACGTATATCAGGACTGACCAGCTTCCATGCTTAACACCGATGCCAGAACTGGAACTGTGGGCCTTCTCAAGTCTTCGCTGTCACACCACAAATAGAAAAAAGATGAAAACTAAGCAAAATTAGGCAAAAATGCGTAGAAATTCACTGTCTCCTTTCTAAAACCATACCTTAGACGCAGCATGCAAAAAACTAGAATCGACTACCAAGGTCCGCTTCAAATCCGACCAAAACATTCATTTATAGATAAATCTTTCTCGGCAGTCCACGATGGCGGCCATCTCAGCCATCTTAGGATTTTCAAATGTCACGGTCGGGCAGATTTGACTCAGTAGACCCTTGGGAAACTGCCATGCCAAAATTGGTGCTTGTTCACATTTTTGCACATCCGTGGTGAACATTTACTGTTTTATCTGCCTACTTTATGGCAATTCAGAGTAGGTTTTTTCTGTATGTTGTAAATCACATACATGTAGAACACCATTTAGAAAAAATAAGCGTAAAGCTTTATGTAGCACCCCTATTCCCGTCTCGATCTAACAGTTAAAAATAAAATAAATGAATAGATCGCGCGCGCCATGTGTGTGTGTGCAGTATGTGTTGTGCGAGGGTATGAGTCCTCGCTGTATTATTTTACGCATATCCACGCAAAACGCTTTATTTATCATACTCTTATTTGCCATTGACTACCGATTTTAGAAATGAATTAAAAGCCACTTCAACATGTCTCAAATATTCTAATGGTCCTTTGATGTCGATTGGGCAAATCTGTCGTCATAATCCTATGAGTGTAAAGAATACCGTCCACCTAGCTATGTTAGAAACTTTAGTTAACTATGAACTGCAGGTTTTAACTGCTTTTGAAGCCAGTGTTTTTGGCACTTTTGTTGTATCTTATACCAGCTTTTGCACCCTGTGTAATGTAATACTCCTGTTCTGTCGCGTCACTGTGCGTCCGACATTTATCGGTACTTTTCCCGTAAGCAGCAACGGAGAAGCCCCCATGGAGAAAATCAGAAAGGAGAACAAAGGAAAATATATTGATCGTCTAGAAACAGGTTTTATAGGTCCAGATTATCGAAAAGGAAATTACAAAAAAAACAAATAAACACAAAAAATATTAGTCCTTTGTGCCCTTAAAATAGTTTCCATAACCAAGCATGTTGAAATAAGAAACCATTTTTTTCAAATTACACTGGACATCCCAAAATTGTCATTCCTTCACCAATTTGATTGAAACTTGGTGCAGAAGTCAATAATGATATTATCTTTAACCATGCCACGTTTTTAAACAAAAGGATTTCAATTAATCAATTTATTAGTGCTCGAAATTGCTCAAAAAAGGAAATTACAAGAAAAACAAATAAAATCACAAAAATCTTATTCCTCCTTCTATTTGATTGAAACTTGGTACACAAGTCAATAATGAAGTTGTCTTTGACCACACCAAGTTTGGAAACAATCCGAAGAAAATATCACACATTTTATGCCTAAAAATAGTTTCCACACATGTCCGAAGAAGGGTTAAAAAACTGATTGCAGATAATTCCTATAAAACTAACCATTTTTTATTGAAATGCTGGGCGAGGGAGCATCTTCACCCACTAGGTAACCATGCAACATTTCAAGACGATAGGTTTACAAAGAAAAAATATATGAATTTTTTTTTTTTTTAATTAAAAAATGGGAAAAACTGATTGTCATATAGGGCCTATTCCGAGAAACTAATTTTTTTTTTTTGTGTGTGTGTCTGTTTGTCTGTGTATCTGCATGCTTGCACATGTGTATGTACACGTAGCTAATATAGGCTTACAAGGCCTAATAAAGTTTTAATTTCAGTTTGCCCTAGTATGCATAGGGCCTATTCCGAGAAACTAATTTTCTTTTTGATTTGTGTTTTGTGTGTGTGTGTGTGTGTGTGTGTGTGTGTGTATGTCTGTGTGTGTTTGTCAGTGTGTGTGTGTGCGCGCGCGCGCGCGCGTGCGTGTGCGAGCGTGCTTTTTTCCCCATAGAAGCAGGTAGGGGCAGGGTGTAGGAGGAGTGGGCAAGGTCAATGAGATCTGTGTATGAGAATGAGAAATCAGGTATACATAGATTCTAAAGGACATTGCCTTTCTGAGAAAGGTGACTTTAAAAACCAGACAGAGAGAGCTGGGGGGAGGGCTGAGTGTGTGTGAATCACTATAGCATAAACTACAACCCTTATCACGATAAAAATTGACAGGATAGTTTGATGTTTCTGTAATATTGTTGTAAGTAAATTGTGAGTAAGCCTTGCGGCACGCGTGCGTATATATGTGATTTTATGCATGCAGTGAGTGAATAGTGTTGTGAACTGTATTGCGAGAGGATGCGCGTGAATGAGGATTTTGGATTGACACTTGTACTGGAGGGATCAGGATCAGGATAAATACGTCGCAGGTGCCAATACTGGCAATAGTCGCTACGGATCAATACAGAATTTGAAGATATAAACTGCTTCGTTGTTTTCGATTCATGAACGCAAGATTCTACAGTCTCGAGCACGGCATACACTGCCTCAGGGCATCCAAAAATGCAATATTAATTACCTTAACGACAGAGAATGGTTTGTTGTGGTGTTTTTAGAATCTGTTTGTATTGAGATGGTACTCAAATTTCAAAGTTTATGTTTGTTTCAATGACTGCTAATGTAACTTTCCAACTCACTGTCTCTCTGTCTGTGTGTTGTGTGTGTGTGTGTGTTGTGTGTGTGTGTGTGTGTGTGTGTGCGTGTGCGTGCGTGTGTGTGCCGTGTCTGCGTTTGTGTAAGTCCCCA
>CM065681.1:18223178-18253178 GCA_017654935.2 Phymorhynchus buccinoides | reverse complement strand
TGTCTTTTGGTAGAGGTGGTGGTTTGTCTGTTTGTTTATATTTCTGTTGTGTTGTTATGCTTTTGCCTGTTTGTTTATTCAACAGATCAATTTTACAGTTTTGCGTCTTGTTATTTTGCTGTATGGAATGACATGTTTGTTAGTTTCAATCCCTTGATTTATTTGCCTATCTTATGATCACCATAATTATTTGTAACAGGAAAAGTCTAATAAAGATAAAATACCTAGAACTGAATGCGAAGGACTTTAATTAAGCAACACAAAAGTAAAGTCAACGGTAAATAACGGTAATTATTGCACTGATAATATGTCACATGCACACTGTGCTGATGTGATCATGTCCTAGAGACTTCTTTTCTGAACGCATGCCAACTGACGTGTTGTTTTTTTCAACCACAAGTTCTTTAGGAATGGGAGTACTTTAGAACTAGAGTAGGAGATGGTCATCAATCTGTATGTCTCCGTCTCAGTCTGTTACTGCAGGTCTGTCTGTTCCTCTCTGCCTGTCTCTCTCTCAGCTCTCTCTTTCTCCTCTCTCATCATCAGTGGTCTTATCATCATCATCATCACTATAACCACAATGATCCTAATCCTAAAATACTCACTAAAAATGTGTGTGTATGGCATTTTCCTCCCTCTCTCTCTCTCTCTCTCCTATATTTTCTTTTTGAATAATGCATGCTTGCCTACATGTACCTAGAAACATTGCAGTCAGCACCCTCCGGGGCATTTCTACAGAAAACGAGAAGAGAAACTGAAAGTAGAACAACTAAATATGGAACAGGTTTCTACGAAACACACAAAACACTCGGGTGTGGGGAGTGGGGGGGGGGTGTCCACATACACACACTCTCTCTCTCAAGCAGCCAATGGACACCTCCAAGATTGAAGATATCTGCTATTGTCATGCTTAACAGCTACAGACTCCGTTCCTTTGATTATGCCACTGCACCCTCCAAATCCCCAACCTTTACCTTTCTGTGTAAGCGTGCATGCACACACACACACACACATCCCACTCCCACCACCATCTGATCTTAATACTCACCCCTCACCATTCGTATATAATAGGTTTGTATGTATTTCAAAGAAAAAACTTGAAAGCAAAACCGAAAATAATTATATTAGATTGATTTTTGGTTTATTAATAACATAATCTGGCCAAACAAGTTTTATGGCAATTCTTTTCAGGCACTGCACTAAATACACTGTAATGTTAAACAAATCTTTTTAATGTACACATACACCCTATGCACACACACACACACACACACACACACACACACACACACACATATATATATATATGTGTGTGTGTGTGTGTGTGTGTGTGTGTGTGTGTGTGTGTGTGTGTGTGTGTGTGCATAGGGTGTATGTGTACATTAAAAACTGAGTAATGAAAGACGATCAAAGAGAGTGCAACAGACAGAGAAACAAACATGTGTGCATACAGAGAGAGTGTATGTGTACATTATGGAAAAACTGAGTAATGAAAGACGATCAAAGAGAGTGTAACAGACAGAGAAACAAAGAGCGGGAGAGAGAGAGAGAGAGAGAGAGAGAGACAGAGAGAGAGAGAGAGAAGAGAGGGAGAGAGAGAGAGAGATTTAGGACAGAGAGAGAGAGATTTATGGACAGAGAGAGAGAGATTTATGGAGAGAGAGAGAGATTTATGGACAGAGAGAGAGAGAGAGAGAGAGAGAGAGAGAGAGAGAAAGAGCATGGACAGAGAGAGAGAGAGAGAGAGAGAGAAAGATGCATGGACAGAGAGAGAGATTGATGACAGAGAGAGAGAGAGAGAGAGATGCATGGACAGAGAGAGAGGCATGCACAGAGAGAGTTATGGACAGAGAGAGAGAGAGGCATGCACAGAGAAAGTTATGGACAAAAAGAGAGAGAGAGAGAGAGAGGCATGCACAGAGAGAGTTATGGACACAGAGAGAGAGAGGCATGCACAGAGAGTTATGGACAAAAAGAGAGAGAGAGAGGCATGCACAGAGAGAGTTATGGACAGAGAGAGAGGCATGCACACAGAGAGTTATGGACACAGATGAGAGAGAGAGAGAGAGAGAGAGAGTTATGGACAGAGAGAGTTATGGACAGAGAGAGTTATGGACAGAGAGTTATGGACAGAGAGTTATGGACAGAGAGAGTTATGGACAGAGAGTTATGGACAGAGAGTTATGGACAGAGAGTTATGGACAGAGAGAGAGAGAGTTATGGACAGAGAGAGGTATGGACATTGAGAGAGAGAGTTATGGACAGAGAGAGAGAGCTATGGACAGAGAGAGTTATGGACAGAGAGAGTTATGGACAGAGAGAGTTATGGACAGAGAGTTATGGACAGAGAGTTATGGACAGAGAGTTATGGACAGAGAGAGAGAGAGAGTTATGGACAGAGAGAGGTATGGACATTGAGAGAGAGAGTTATGGACAGAGAGAGAGCTATGGACAGAGAGAGTTATGGACAGAGAGAGTTATGGACAGAGAGAGAGTTATGGACACAGAGAGAGAGAGGCATGCACAGAGAGAGAGTTATGGACAGAGAGAGCTACAGACAGAGAGAGTTATGGACAGAGAGAGAGAGTTATGGACAGAGAGAGTTATGGACATTGAGAGAGATAGAGGCATGTACAGAGAGAGAGTTATGGACACAGAGAGAGAGAGAGGCATGTACACAGAGAGTTATGGATATTGAGAGAGAGAGAGGCATGCACAGAGAGTTGTGGACACACAGAGAGTTATGGACACAGAGTTATGGACATTGAGAGAGGCATGCACAGAGAGTTATGGACAGAGAGAGTTATGGACAGAGAGAGAGAGAGTTATGGACATTGAGAGAGGCATGCACAGAGAGAGTTATGGACAGAGAGAGAGAGTTGTGGACATTGAGAGAGAGGCATGCACACAGAGTTATGGACAGAGAGAGAGTTATGGACAGAGAGAGAGTTATGGACATTGAGAGAGAGGCATGCACAGAGAGTTATGGACAGAGAGAGTTATGGACACAGAGAGAGAGCTATGGACAGAGAGTTATGGACACAGAGATAGTTATGGACAGAGAGAGTTATGGACACAGAGAGAGAGAGCTATGGACAGAGAGAGTTATGGACAGAGAGAGTTATGGACAGAGAGAGTTATGGACAGAGAGTTATGGACACAGAGAGAGTTATGGACAGAGAGCTAGACAGAGAGTTATGGACACAGAGAGAGAGTTATGGACAGAGAGAGAGTTATGGACAGAGAGTTATGGACAGAGAGAGAGCTAGACAGAGAGTTATGGACACAGAGAGAGTTATGGACACAGAGAGAGAGCTATGGACAGAGAGAGTTATGGACACAGAGAGAGAGTTATGGACACAGAGAGAGTTATGGACACACAGAGAGAGCTATGGACACAGAGAGAGTTATGGACACAGAGAGAGAGTTATGGACAGAGAGAGTTATGGACACAAGAGAGTTATGGACAGAGAGAGAGAGAGCTATGGACAGAGAGTTATGGACACAAGAGAGTTATGGACAGAGAGAGAGAGTTATGGACAGAGAGAGAGTTATGGACACAGAGAGAGAGAGCTATGGACAGGACAGTTATGGACACGGAGAGAGTTATGGACAGAGAGCTATGGACAGAGAGAGAATTATGGACAGAGAGTTATGGACAGAGAGAGAGAGTTATGGACACAGAGAGAGAGAGGCATGCACAGAGAGAGTTATGGACATTGAGAGAGGCATGCACAGAGAGTTATGGACAGAGAGAGAGAGTTATGGGACACAGAGAGAGAGTTATGGACAGAGAGAGTTATGGACAGAGAGTTATGGACAGAGAGAGTTATGGACACAGAGAGAGAGAGTTATGGACACAGAGAGAGTTATGGACAGAGAGTTATGGACACAGAGAGTTATGGACAGAGAGTTATGGACAGAGAGAGTTATGGACAGAGAGAGAGTTATGGACAGAGAGAGTTATGGACAGAGAGTTATGACACAGAGAGATAGTTATGGACAGAGAGAGTTATGGACAGAGAGTTATGGACAGAGAAAGAGCTATGGACAGAGAGAGATAGTTATGGACAGAGAGAGAGTTATGGACAGAGAGAGAGAGTTATGGACACAGAGAGAGTTATGGACACAGAGAGAGAGTTATGGACACAGAGAGAGTTATGGACACAGAGAGAGAGTTATGGACACAGAGAGAGGCATGCACAGAGAGAGAGTTATGGACAAAGAGAGAGAGTTATGGACAGAGAGAGTTATGGACAGAGAGAGTTATGGACAAAGAGAGAGGCATGCACAGAGTTATGGACAGAGAGAGAGGCATGCACAGAGAGAGTTATGGACAAAGAGAGAGTTATGGACAGAGAGAGTTATGGACAAAGAGAGAGGCATGCACAGAGAGAGTTATGGACAAAGAGAGAGAGAGGCAGCACAGAGAGAGTTATGGACAAGAGAGAGAGTTATGGACAGAGAGTTATGGACAAAGAGAGAGGCATGCACAGAGAGAGGCATGCACAGAGAGAGTTATGGACAAAGAGAGAGGCATGCACAGAGAGAGTTATGCATGCACAGAGAGAGTTATGGACAAAGAGAGAGAGAGGCATGCACAGAGAGAGTTATGGACAGAGAGAGAGAGGCATGCACAGAGAGAGTTATGGACAAAGAGAGAGTTATGGACAGAGAGTTATGGACAAAGAGAGAGGCATGCACAGAGAGAGTTATGGACAAAGAGAGAGTTATGGACAGAGAGTTATGGACAAAGAGAGAGGCATGCACAGAGAGAGTTATGGACAGAGAGAGGCATGCACAGAGAGAGTTATGGACAGAGAGAGGCATGCACAGAGAGAGTTATGGACAGAGAGAGAGGCATGGACAGAGAGAGTTATGGACAGAGAGAGGCATGCACAGAGAGAGTTATGGACAAAGATAGAGAGAGGCATGCACAGAGAGCTATGGACAGAGAGAGAGAGGCATGCACAGAGAGAGTTATGGACAAAGAGAGAGTTATGGACAGAGAGTTATGGACAAAGAGAGAGGCATGCACAGAGAGAGGCATGCACAGAGAGAGTTATGGACAAAGAGAGAGGCATGCACAGAGAGAGTTATGGACAGAGAGAGAGAGCATGCACAGAGAGAGTTATGGACAAAGATAGAGAGAGGCATGCACAGAGAGCTATGGACAGAGAGAGAGAGGCATGCACAGAGAGAGTTATGGACAAAGAGAGAGTTATGGACAGAGAGTTATGGACAAAGAGAGAGAGTTATGGACAGAGAGAGTTATGGACAGAGAGAGGCATGCACAGAGAGAGTTATGGACACAGAGAGAGAGAGGCATGGACAGAGAGAGTTATGGACAAGAGAGAGAGGCATGCACAGAGAGAGTTATGGACAAAGATAGAGAGAGGCATGCACAGAGAGCTATGGACAGAGAGAGTTATGCACAGAGAGAGTTATGGACAAGAGAGAGAGTTATGGACAGAGAGTTATGGACAAAGAGAGAGGCATGCACACAGAGAGAGTTATGGACAGAGAGAGAGCAGTAGCACAGAGAGAGTTATGGACAAAGATAGAGAGAGGCATGCACAGAGAGCTATGGACACAGAGAGAGAGAGCATGCACAGAGAGAGTTATGGACAGAGAGAGAGTTATGGACAGAGAGAGTTATGGACAAAGAGAGAGAGAGGCATGCACAGAGAGAGTTATGGACAAACAGAGAGAGAGGCATGCACAGAGATAGTTATGGACAAAGAGAGAGGCATGCACAGAGAGAGTTATGGACAAAGAGAGAGAGAGCAGAGGCATGCACAGAGAGTTATGGACAGAGAGAGAGAGGCATGGACAGAGAGAGTTATGGACAGAGAGAGAGAGGCATGCACAGAGAGAGTTATGGACAAAGAGAGAGAGAGGTATGCACACAGAGAGTTATGGACAAAGAGAGAGAGAGGCATGCACAGAGATAGTTATGGATAAAGAGAGAGAGAGGCATGCACAGAGAGAGTTATGGACAAAGAGAGAGAGAGGCATGCACAGAGATAGTTATGGACAAAGAGAGAGAGAGGCATGGACACAGAGAGAGTTATGGACACAGAGAGAGAGAGAGGCATGCACAGAGAGCTATGGACAGAGAGAGAGAGGCACGCACAGAGAGAGTTATGGACAAAGAGAGAGAGAGGCATGCACAGAGATAGTTATGGACAAAGAGAGAGAGAGGCATGCACAGAGAGAGTTATGGACAAAGAGAGAGAGAGAGAGGCATGCACAGAGAGCTATGGACAGAGAGAGAGAGAGAGAGGCATGCACACAGAGAGCTATGGACAGAGAGAGAGAGAAAGGCATGCACAGAGAGCTATGGACAAAGAGAGAGAGGCATGCACAGAGAGAGTTATGGACAAAGAGAGAGAGAGGCATGCACAGAGATAGTTATGGATAAAGAGAGAGAGAGGCATGCACAGAGAGAGTTATGGACACAGAGAGAGAGAGAGGCATGCACAGAGAGCTATGGACAGAGAGAGAGAGGCACGCACAGAGAGAGTTATGGACAAAGAGAGAGAGAGGCATGCACAGAGATAGTTATGGACAGAGAGAGAGAGAGGATGCACAGAGAGAGTTATGGACAAAGAAGAGAGAGAGAGAGAGAGGCATGCACAGAGAGCTATGGACAGAGAGAGAGAGAGAGAGAGGCATGCACAGAGAGCTATGGACAGAGAGAGAGAGAGAGGCATGCACAGAGAGCTATGGACAAAGAGAGAGAGGCATGCACAGAGAGAGTTATGGACAAAAGAGAGAGAGAGAGGCATGCACAGAGAGCTATGGACAGAGAGATATAGTTATGGACAGAGATAGAGAGAGACTTATGGACACAGAGAGAGAGAGAGAAGCATGGACACAGAGACATACTGACAGAGAGAAATACACAGAGACAGAGGGACAGAGAGAGAGAGAAATAGGATTGCATAAGCGTGATTATCCCAATTGAAATATCACTATATAACATACCTATTAACTGCCTTCCAAGCACTAATATTTACTTAATAGGGCCTTTGCCACGAATGTTCGTTCTCTACACTAGACTACTAATTTGCCCGCACTCGTTCTGCCCGAGTTACGCTGATCTTTCTAATTCAACTCTCTAAATTTAACTCAGTGAAATTCAAGGTCGCCGGCATGCGGCAAATGCCCTATTACATTCGCAACATGACAACACCATAATTCGACTCACATAACCACTTTGAATAAGTTAACAATAGTTTATATTAGAGTAAAGAAAAAATAAACCACACAAATAAGTAGAGGTGGGGGGAAAAACCGGTTTGAACCGAAAAACCAGTGCTAAACTTTCGCGGTTCAAAAAAACGGTTCGAGTTGCTGTGAACCGGGTTTTTTAACTGCAAACTGAAAGTAAGTTTTTCTTAGAATAACGCATTCTTTTCGAAAAACAACACTGATTCTCAGCGCAGATTGGGTGTTTGTAAACCAAGAGTAGCTGTTTCTAGTTTGTGGTGGTCTATGGCTTTGACTTTGACTGAGTCTTGAGTTGAGTGTGTGTGTGTGTCATAAGTCAAAAGTTTCTTGTGTATGTGTGTGTGTGTGTGTGTGTGTGTGTGTGTGTGTGTATGTGTGCGCATGCGTGCGTGTGTGCGAATATTCTGACAAATAAATGTGTTTGCATAGGTGAAACTAGTGATGCGAGTACTGGTTAAAAAAACCGGGTTCGGTCAAAACCGGTTAAAACCGGTTCGAAGAAAAAACCGGTTTAAAACCGGTTCAGATTTTTGAACCGGTTCTCAACTCTACAAATAAGCCTAGGTGTAAAAAAAGCGATACAAGAAAAAGAAAAACCCCAAAACAGTTTCTTCGTTTTATTAATATTGATATCCCATGTTCGCAAACTATAAGGAAAATTTTTCTTAAAAAAAATCGATACTTCCATATGGCAACAATACCAACACATTATACTATAACAATATCATTATCAAACAATGTTATGTCAATCATTAATTATCCTTAGCCCTCAGTTAACATTGTAATTATCGCAAAATAATAATCACCATGAATATAATCAGCAATATGATAAGGCTCATCGGATAAATCTGCTTCAATTATTACCAACACTCAATCCTTAGTTAACATTTAATTTTTTTTCTATTTAGAGAACATGATTAGAAATGACACCTTTCTCATCAACTTACCTTTTCTCATCCACACACATACTCTTGCATGCTTTATTCACCCAGCCCAACACTTGCAAGTGTGAACACACACACACATAAACAAATCAAACTCAAATACATGCCCTGCACCCCCCCACCCCCCCCCCCCCCCAATAAGGAACTAATTCACACACATACATACAAACTCTCTCTCTCTCTCCCCAATCTCTCCAGTTCACGCACACACACACACACACACACACATGCACATCTACACACATTGCACACATGCACACGCACACTTTATTCCAAAGAGTCACTGATGGGATGCGACAAACTCATTCCGCCCTGCACCCGACAATTTGTCTGTGCGCCCTAGTGCAGTTACCAGCGCCTGCATCCGACAAACTGTCGGGCAGAGACCTCCCAATTACTTTCCTTATCAATCTAGAAACTACTATGGGGAAAAAAGAGTTTATTTTGAAGCTATTTGGGCCAGAATGATCGCTGAACTCGTTGCACGATTTTTAATCATTTGCAAGCACTTCATTGTCGTTTTTTTGTGTGTGTTTTGTAATAAAACTAGCACTCTCTCTCTCAGAACCTGCAGGCTGGGAGTGCAGCCCGCAGGGCAAATGGGCAGTGCGCAAAGGGTTAAAGGCAAAACAGCCGATCCCAAGAACCGGGTCTCACTAATCCACAACGTGCAGCCTGCTGCTGCCTGGCGTAACAGGGGAAAAAGAAGGGCTGAAGTTGTAGCTGAGGTGAGCAGCGAGCAAAATGAGGGCACGGGCTCGTGAGCAGCCTTTTATATCCCAGCTCTGGCTTTAAACCAGTGAAGCCGTCCTTTTGGCTCGACTCCTATGTAACAAAATTCCTGCTTTCTCTCTCATCCTGCCTCATCCAATCACAAGTGTAGTACCAAATACTTCATGAACAGTTTAGCATTGTTGATTCAGTCACTCATACAGTTGACTTTTTCTTATTTTTTTAATTTCTTTTTTTGTTTTGCCTGTCCCATCTTCTGGACCGTACAGTGTTTCTCTCACGCCGTTCAAGTCCCAGCTTACAGCCACACCCTGGCTTGTCAGGTCGCAGGATCCGAAACCAGCAGTCCAATGGGAGCGAATCTATGTTAGGTTGTCAAGAGGCAACATCAGTCGACTTTGAAAGATCTGAGCATCCATTCCCACAACCCCCCCTGCCCCCATTTTTCTCTCATCTTTCAGCATCCAATCACAAGCGTTGTAACAAATCGTCCACCGACACCCTGGCGTTGTTGATACAGTCGTTGACGCTGACTCCTTTGTAGGATGAGCCCAGCAGGTGCAAAGGGAGCTTACTCTCACGGAGAAAGGTTTCCATGGCGACCAGACGATCGGCGTGACCCAGGGTGTAGGCAGGGATGCATTCCTGGAAAGGAACATGGTTCTTTTTGGCTACATTCACATGTGATGTTTTTTTATTATTAAAATGTGGGGTTTTTTAATTATTAAAATGTGTTTTTTTCTACATACACACATTGTTTAGTCAATTTATTTTTTGATCAAGCCTGGGTGTTTTTTTTATAAATGTACTTGTTTAGTCAAGTTTTCTTTTTTTCTTTTTTTTTAATGCATTGGAGTTGTTTATTGTTGTTGGGTGTTGTTTTTTCTTATGCACAGATCACTCAGATCATAGGGGAACAATCACTTGCACTTGCTGTTTCTGTCTGTCTCTGTCTTTCTGTCTCTCTCTGTCTCTTATACTCTTACTAGTAACTCTCTGACTAGGCCTCAGCTTGTGTTTCTCTGTTTGTATGTGTGGCCCTCTCTTTCTCTCCTTCCCTTCCCCCTCTCTCTCTCATTCTTCTCTCTCTCTCTCTCTCAAAACACACACACACACACACACACACACACACACACACACACACACACACACACACACACACACACACACACACACACACACACACACACACACACACTACAGACAGACAGACACACACACTCTTTGTTCATTACTGACCTTGTGATAAAGCACCTTGACCTTGGAAGGCTGAAGGTCAGAGGACAGACCGAGTTGCTTGGAGACGGCTTCCTTAGCAACAGCAGCCACCTCGCTGTCGTCAGGGAGATTTCGCTTTATAGTAAAATAAATAAAATAAATATATGGGTGTATCTTAAAAAGGTATTAGCAGTTATACCGCAGATCCCCCCTTAGCCTTAGAGCTAGATTCTTACTCCTACACCCCCCCCCCCCCCCCCCCCCCACCCCACCATCCAAAGCATAGAACTACTGTCCCATATGGATTGTTAGCAGTCCACGAGGACGTACACATTTCATTTCGTGCAGTTATACCGTGAAAAGCCTTTCACGGCAGTGACGGTGTGTGTCGCAGCATGCCGCGTTCTCTCCGGCAGATAGACGTGTCTGAAGGCACAGCTCTGTTCGTCCGTGCTGTTCAGGTACCTCAGCACCATCAGCGGAGACTCGGGGTCCACGGGCGCCCATTTCTGGACGAAGAACTGCGGTTTGAAGTGGAGGGAGGCTGCCGTGTGGCGCCGAGCGAACTTGTCCTGAGGACAGAATGGTCGACTTAGCTCGGCTCTTTCACCGCGCGGCGGCGGCGCGGCGGTCGTGTGGATCCAGACCTAGTGGTAGCCTTTGCTGGGGAGAGAGAGAGAGAGAGAGAGAGAGAGGAGAGAGAGAGAGAGAGAGAGAGAGAGAGAGAGAGAGAGAGAGAGGAGAGAGGAGAGAGAGAGAGAGAGAGAGAGAGAGAGAGAGAGAGAGAGAGAGAGAGAGAGAGAGAGAGAGGGAGAGAGAGAGAGAGAGAGAGAGGGGGAGAGAGGGAGAGAGAGAGAGGGAGAAGAGAGAAGAGAGAGAGAGAGAGAGAGAGAGAGAGAGGAGAGAGAGAGAGAGAGAGAGAGGAGAGGGAGAGAGAGAGAGAGAGAAGGAGAGAGAGAGGGAGAGAGAGAGAGAGAGAGGGAGAGAGAGAGACTCAACTCTCCTCCATACTTTGGACCCACTCAACCGCAGCACCGCCACGCGGTGAAAAGAACGAGCTAAGTCGCTCATTGCAAAAATACGCAGGCGATGTGACTGAAAACGAAAACCCCGACACAAAATCACGGATGATGTTCGTGGCATGTCTAAAAGAAGAAAATAATTATAATAAGAAAAACATATATGCCCCGGCTTTTTGAATGAAATAAAAACATGCATTAAATCACGGATCAGTATTGAACAATGCATACAAAATGAAAAGAAAAGCACACACACACACACACAAAGGAGTGGTAACAAGTCTGTACTCACTGTTCAACTATTTCTTTCTGTTAAAAGCAGAAGCTCGAAAACCATGCATCCCAAATTAAACGAATGAAACATCTAGAAATTAAAAACAAACCCACAAGAAACGGATTCATTCATAAATGAATGAATGAATGAATGAATTAATTAATTAATTAATTAATAAATGGGCATAAACAAGTAGGCCCTAGATGCAGAAATGTTCAGTGTGTTATGATGATGCCAGAAAGTAGCATCAGTCTTCTCTGGTGAGAGTCAGGAGGTACTGTCAGCCTTCTTCCCTTCATTTTGCGATAGTACCTTGTGGCTTTCACCCGTGAAGAAAGGTAGCCCATTCTGGCACCGGGCTCTCCTCAGTTGACAAGAGCAACCCGTTGTCTGACCAGTGGTTGTAAAGAGCTTAGAGATTAGAGGTTGTTTGGGTCTGTGACCGAGCGCTGCGTGGATGTGTAGTTTAATCCAAAAGACACTCTATAGTCTATGTTGAATCCTTTTCATTTTGAACTACTTAGTAAGCAAACAAAAATCTTCTCTCTCTGTCTGTCTGTCTGTGTGTGTGTGTCTCTCTCTCTCTCTCTCTCTCTCTCTCTCTCTCTCTCTCTCTCTCTCTCTCTCTCTCCTTTCTCTCTCTCTCTCTCTCTCTCTCTCTCTCTCTCTCTCTCTCTCTCTCTCTCTCTCTCTCTTTCTGTCCATGAGTGTGTGTGTGTGTGTGTGTGTGTGTGTGTGTGTGTGTGTGTGTGTGTGTGTGTGTGTGTGTGTGTGTGTGTGTGTGTGTGTATGTGTGTGTGTGTGTGTGTGTGTGTGTGTATGTGTGTGTGTGTGCATGTGCGTGCGCGCGCGCATGCACGAGCGTGTGTGTCTATTTATGTATGCTTAAGCATGTTTCTCAGCGTGTGTCTTTGTAAGTGCGCATAATTATTTGCATATCTTTCCTACATGCGTATCATTATGTCTCTGTACATGCATTCACCCGCGCATCCTAACCAAAAAATAACCGTACCTGCAAAAATGGTATCAGGGCGTCATGTCGACGAGGCACAATGACCTCATTCTGGTTCACACCCATGACGTAATCAAACCCAGCCAATCGCAGCCGACAATCCCATACAGCCAACTCCACGTCACCAAGATAGCGTTCCTGGTTCTCGCCACGGTATGGCACGGCGCGTCCCCATGGACGACCTACAGAGAGAGAGAGAACACTGAACAACTGAACACTGGAAAACTTTATTTAACAAGGGTAAAGATTTTAGGCGATGCCTATTCTTACCATCTGTCCTTGGATTACGTCATGGGTGTGGACCTGAATGAGAGAGAGAGAATGGAGAGAGAGAGAGAGAGAGAGAGAGAGAGAGAGAGAGAGAGAGAGAGAGAGAGAGAGAGAGAGAGAGAGAGAGAGAGAGAGAGAGAGAGAGAGAGAGAGAGAGAGAGAGAGAGAGTAATAATCGTCGTTTTTGTCATCTCCGTCTCATCATCATCATTGTCATCATCATAACAGATAACTCCATGTCACAATGATAACCTTCACAGGTTTCGCTACGGTATAACAGATTTGTTCTCATAGAAGACTTCTTGTCGTCATTGTCTTCGTCGTTTGTCGTCGTCGTCGTCGTCCCCGTCATCATATCATCATCGTCGTCACCATCATCGTTGTTGCTGTCGTCGTCGTCATAATCCATATCCTCACGATCACGTAACATGGTACGTTCCCTTAGACGACCTAGACAGAGAAAGTCATCATCCTCGTCATCATTGTTGTCGTCGTCGTCATTATCCGTAATCAACATCGCGTCGTCATCATCGTCATCTTCGTCGTTGTCGTTGTCATCATTGCAACTCCATGTCACATCGATAGTGTTCCCAGGTTTCGCTACGGTGTAACAGAGTAATTCCACATAGAAGACCTAGAGAGAGAAAGAAGAGTTATCCTCTTTATCATCTTTGTCGCCGTTGTCGTCGTCATTGATTATATCATCATCATCATCATCATCATCATCATCATCATCATCATCATCATCATCATCATCATAATGCTATGTCTCCAGCATGGCGTTCCCAATTGTTACCACGACATAAAACGATGTGCCATCATCATCATCATCATCATGATCGTCGTCGTCGTCGTCGTCGTCATCATCATTACAATCATCGTCATAAACTTTGTGCGACTACGTTTATGTTCCCAGTTTCCCCCCATTGTACGACAGGATGTGTCCTCAATGGACAAAGTGGACACACTATAAGAAAAACAAAATATTGTACCTGCAACCCCCCCCCCCTCTTCTCCTCTCTCTCTCTCTCTCTCTCTCTTCAGTGTTCTCTCTCTCTCTCTCTCTCTCTCTCTCTCTCTCTCTCGTCTCTCTCTCTCTCTCTCTCTCTCTCTCTCTCTCTCTCTCTCTCTCTCTCTCTCTCTGTATGCCCGCACAAGTATTAACAACTATACATGCGCGTATGTAATTCTATAAATTCATATTTCAACCTGTCTGTATCACAATACCTGCTTTGCTACCTTTATGTTTAATTATGTATGTGTAATTCTATGCCTTGCCATGTTTGTATTCTATGTTCGTATATGTACAAAGGTATTACCTTTATGTTCAAATTTGTATGTGTAATATCATGCCTTGCCATGTTTGTATTCTATGTTCGTATATGTACCAAGGACAGATTGGAAGACTAGGCGTTGCCTAAAATCTTTATCCTTGAAAAATAAAGTTAAAGTTTTCAAAGTTTTCGGTTTTCAATTTTTTAAGTTCTCTCTCTCTCTCTCTCTCTCTCTCTTCTCTCTCTCTCTCTCTCTCTCTCTCTCTCTCTCTCTCTCTCTCTCTCTCTCTCTCTCTCTCTCTCTCCTCTCTCTCTCTCTCTTCTCTCTCTCTCTCTCTCTCTCTCTCTCTCTCTCTCTCTCTCTCTCTCTCTCTCTCTCTCTCTCCTCTCTCTCTCTCTCTCTCTCTCTCTCTCTCGACATGATGTTATAGGGCATCAGATCCAGCAGTCTTTGATCTTTATAATGGCCGAACACCCTGTGTATGTTGACTGTCTGTTTCTGTCTCTATCTCTCTTTCTCTCTGGCTGTCTGTCCGCCTGTCTGTCTGTCTCTCCCCCTGTCTGTCTGTCTGTCTGTCTGTCTGTCTCTCTCTCTCTCTCTCTCTCTCTCTCTCTCTCTCTCTCTCTCTCTCTCTCTCTCTCTCTCTCTCTCTCTCTCTCTCTCTCAATATTTAGGCTTTACTATAACTATCAAATTATCTTTTGATTCAGCTCTGGAGGAATTAGCAGGTAGAGCTAAAGGTAAAGTTGTAGAGATTTGTATAACAATGTGGTCACTTGGATCGATGGATCCGACAGTTTTCTTCAAATTATTTGATGCGCAAGTAAAGCCTAATAATGTTGTTATATGCTGCAGAAATATGGGGCATGTCACGTTTCCAAATCATAGAATCTCCACATCTATTCGCTTGTAAAAGATTTCTCCAAATTAGTCATAAAACCCCCAAACCTGATGGCATACGGCGAACTGGGTAGATATCCTTTATTTGTTGATTGTATTCTAAAAGTAATCCGATATTGGTTTAAGGTACAAAAATTAGATCAGCACAGATTACCAAAGCAAGCATATGAAATGCATAAAAACAAGAGCATCCGAGAAACAGAAAACCAGTTTGACAAACATAACTGGGTCAGTACAGTTAGACGTTGTTTGGATACATAAGGTTTTTCAGATGTATGGTTAAATGGTGGGGTGGGAAATGAACAAAATTCTACATGTGTTTAAGCAACGGATAATTGATGGCTCTAAACAAGAATGGTCAGGTAAACTCCATGAAAGTGACCGGTTTGTTACTTATCGTTGTTTTAAATCCTGATTGAACCCCAAAAAGTATCTTACAGCTATAACTATTATGAAATTTCGTACTGCATTTACAAGATTTAGACTTGGCGTTTCTGGTACAGTGGAACCTCCCTTATAAGACCTTCAAAAATAATCCAAAATGAGGTCTTATAAGGGACGGGTCTTATAAGGGAGGTAATTTTAATACTTACAAAGAAGGGCAATGTCTCAAAGAAGTAGGTTTTATGTGGGAGGGAGTCTTATAATGGAGGGTCTTAAGAGGGAGGTTCCGCTGTATTAACTTTCACAAAAGATATTCAAATAAGTCGAAGTGCTGTCCAAATTGTAACGTTATAGAACATGAACATCATATTTTACTAGTGTGTCCACTGTATCGAGCGCTAAGATAAAATTATGTAACTAAAACATTCACAAATATTAACGAAAATAGGTATTGATCTGCACTATTGCAAAATGAAACTACATTTATAAATCGGTCTGTGGCAATGTTTATATATTATGCCTGAAAGAGAAGAGAACAAGAACATTTAAACTAGATACTAATTTGTCAATATCTTTATTCGATACATTTAGTGCTTAAGGGAAACCCACTGTTGTAATTTGTTGATGCGATATGGCTGACTCATGCGTGCTTTTTGTTTCTTTTCATTTATCCATTTTATGTTGTGTGTCATATTTTGCTACCTCCCTTGCATACGGGCCGGTGGCCTTGCAGTAAACCATTTTCAGTGTTCAGTGTTCAGTGTTCTCTCTAAGAATATCTGAAATGATTCCAGTGATTACAATAATTTGATTTGTGGATGATTTTGTTCTGTTCTAATTTTTCTTATTTGAAATATTCCGTTATTAACTTTTGTTCTTTGCATTGAAAATGATGCTTCCCCCATGTCATTATAACTCTATATGTTGATGACATTAAATAGTCAGCGTCGAAGTGTCAAAAATCTCACTATCTCTGTCTGTCTACATATGTCTGTCTGTCTCTCTGTCTGTCTGTCTGTCTCTCTCTCTCTCTCTTCTCTCTCTCTCTCTCTCTCTCTCTCTCTCTCCTCTCCTCTCTCTCTCTCTCTCTCTCTCACCAGGCAGTTTATAAGGCAGCAGGTCCAGTAGTCCTTGGTCCTGGTAATGTCGGAACACCCTGTACATGGCATCAGAGTTGCCCAGGTCGAACAGCTGAACTCGGTCCACGCCCAGAATCTTCTGCAGCTCGAACCACTCTACCACCTTGCTGGGGTCCAAGCTCGGGCCGGAGGCGATCCTGGCGCAGATGGCCAACCCTGGGCAGGATCAAAAAATGCATAGAAGCTCTAAAAGAGTGGACAACGGAATGTCTTCAGAGAAGGCGATCTTGGCACAGATGGCCAACCCTGGCAGGATCAAGAAAAGAGTGGACAACGGAATGTCTTCAGAGAAGGCGATCCTGGCGCAGATGGCCAACCCTGGCAGGATCAAGAAGTGCATATAAGCTCTAAAAGAGTGGACAACGGAATGTCTTCAGAGAAGGCGATCTTGGTACAGATGGCCAACGATTGGGAGGATCAAGTCAAAAAGTACATAGAAACTATTCAGAGAGGTGGACAACAGGAGGTCTTCAGAGAAGGCGATCCTGGCACAGATGGACAACCCTGGGAATGATCAAGTCAAGAAATGCATAGAAGCTGTATAAGAAAATTCGACAACAGAAGGTCTTCAGAGAAGGCGATCCTGGCATAGATGGGAAGGACCAAGTGAAGAAGTGTATAGAATCTGTACAGATAATTCGACAACAGACAGTCTTCAGAGAAGGAAATCCGGGCATAGATGGCCAACCCTGTGGAGGATGGAGTCAATAATGCTTTATTATTACATAAGACTTGAGAAATTCAGCGTAAAGAGGGTCATGTGCTAGAACGTGTTACGTTTTTCTTTGGGGGGTAAAAGCCAGACAGACAGACAAACAGACAAACAGAAACAGAGACAGACGAGAACGATAGAGAGAGAGAGAAGGAGAGAGAGAGAGAGCGAGAGAGAGAGAGAGAGAGAGAGATGAGAGAGAGAGAGAGAGAGAGAGAGAGAGAGAGAGAGAAAGAGAGAGAGAGAGAGAGAGATGAGAGCACTGAAAACTTTATTTAACAAGGATAAAGAGAGACAGAGATAGAGAGACAGAGAGACAGACAGAGAGCGATCGAGACAGACAGAGAGAGACAGAGACAGAGAGAGAGACAGAGAGCGAGACAGACAATAGACAGATATACAGGAATGATAGAGAGAAAAAGAGAGGCAGAGAGACAAGAGAGAAGAGACACAAACAAGTAGACAAGAGACAGATAACAAACACTAGACAGACAAACATACAGAGATAGAGAGACAGAGACATGCCAAACAGACAAGGCAGTGAAAACAAAGGCAGACAAACAGACAGATAGACAGTTACTCAGTCGGTCAGAAAGAAAGACAGACAGCTTGAAACAGCGATGCCTGCGCTCACAATTCACAACTAGATTGAAAAATATCGAATGTAGCATTCGAGAATCACCCGCGGAGATACGCTTGTTTTCCGACCCCCCGATTTTCAGGGTCCAGCGATCTCCTTGACCTTGACCTTGATTGGTCAACAATATTCGGAAGGAGCATAAGCCAAACCACCTTCATACCAAGTTTTAACATCCTATGTCGACTGGTGCCTGAGATATGGCTAAAACCATTTTTTTTCAGTTTTCAAGGTCATACGTCAAGGTCATGACCTTGACATTGACACCAAAAGACACATCTACAGTACCTAGCCTACATGCTCATCAAGTTTCATCTTCCTATCCTTATTCCTTCATGGTGATATGCTGTTATCTTGGGAACTCCATTTTTACGACCCCTCGATTTTCAGGGTCCAGCGATCTCCTCGACCTTGACCTTGACCTTAATTGGTCAACAATATTCGGAAGGAGCACAAGCCAAACCACCTTCATACCAAGTTTCAACATCCTATGTTGACTGGTGCCTGAGATATGGCTAAAACCCTTTTTTCAGTTTTCAAGGTCATACAGTCATTACCTTGACCTTGACACCAAAAGACACATATACAGTACCTAGCCTACATGCTCATCAAGTTTCATCTTCCTATCCTTATTTGTTCATGGTGATATGCTGTTATCTTGGGAACTCCATTTTTCCGACCCCCCCAATTTTCAGGGTCCAGCGATTTCCTTGACCTCGACCTTGACCTTGATTGATCAACAATATTCAGAAGGAGCATAAGCCAGACCACCTTCATACCAAGTTTCAACATCATATGTTGACTGGTGCCCAAGATATGGCTAAAATAGATTTTCAGTTTTCAAGGTCATACGTTAAGGTCATGACCTTGACCTTGACCTTGACACCAAAAGGCACATCTACAGTACCTAGCCTACATGCACATCAAGTTTCATCTTCCTATCTTTATTCCTTCATGGTGATATGCTGTTAACAAACCCACATACACACACACACACACACACACACACACACACACACACACACACACACACACACACACACACACACCAAAAACAATATCACCTTCGCTCCGTAAACTCCGCGGGTGATAAACATTCAATACTAGGCTTGTGCTTTTTCTTGTTTTGGGTCGTCTATAAGCCTTCATGGTGAAAACATGAGTAGGAATTGCATTTTGTTTTTAAAAACAGTGATTTAAAACGATACAGGATGAAACAGGATTGGCGAAATCGTGATAAGACAAAACGAAACGCAAGCCTCTTTATTATACCTGGCCGGATTTCCGGCTGGTGAACACTAATGAACTGCCCGCTATCTTCTGGACAAGAACCCATCGACAGCGTGGCCCGGCTGTTACGAAACTCCTGATAGGTGAACGGAAACCGGCAATAGTAGACCACTGCAATGGCGTCTAACTCCACCACACCGGAGGACGATTTAGTCAACTCAACTGCAGACGTGCTTAGACTAGTGTTTTCCCCCGAGTATATTTTTTTAGAGTCGGATAACTTCAAGCAGCAAGTCATTTTCAGAAATCGAGGTCCTTCTTGGAAACCGACGAAGTGGACGTGAGTGGAGGCGTACGTAGCGTGGATGGCCACCACAGCGGAGTACAGGTAAAAGCGACGGGTGGACTCTCGGTCATGAGGTTTGCTGGTTGTCCAGTTGGGGAAAATCTCCACCTGAAACTGAATTTCATTTTTTTTCCTTCTCAGTAGTAAGAAAAAAAAGCCACACACACACAACAACAACTTCAACAGTGGCACTGCTCGTTCATTTTGATTTCATGTTGAGCAGAGAATTGACCATTCTTTGTTATCTCCCCCGCCCCAAACTCCCACCACCTTTTTTGCTTTAAATGTAAATCTGCAGTTGAGAATAATGTGAAGAAATCCTGTTTTCGTGCGTTCATGAGAGAGAGAGAGAGAGAGAGAGAGAGAGAGAGAGAGAGAGAGAGAGAGAGAGAGAGAGAGAGAGAGAGAGAGAGAGAGAGAGAGAGAGAGAGAGAGAGAGAGAGAGAGAGAGAGAGAGAGAGAGAGAGAGAGAGAGAGAGAGAGAGAGAGAGTCAGGAATCAGGAAAATGTTAATTGTTAGGCCATGCCCATACAATGGAGTGAGTGTGACAACAACAAAATTAATATTACATTATTAACTTGAATTACAAAACAGTACATAAATATTGCCAAACTTTCAAAGCTTTAGTAATGATATATAGTATTTAAAATAGCGCCTTTTATTTCTTTAGTATTAAACTCAAGGCGCTCACAAGATAAAAATAAAGATAAAAACAGCCACTTTTCTAACAGTACATTTGTTTGTACAAGAAAGTAGTAACACAAATTTAAACATAGAATGATGGTTATAATACTTTTTTGGAATAAGTTCTCTTCGAAGGGTGGAGAGAGAGAGAGAGAGAGAGAGAGAGAGAGAGAGAGAGAGAGAGAGAGAGAGAGAGAGAGAGAGAGAGAGAGAGAGAGAGAGAGAGAGAGAGAGAGAGAGACACAGAGAGAGAGAGAGAGAGAGAGAGAGAGAGAGAGAGAGAGAGAGAGAGAGAGAGATGTATATGCTATGTTCTTTACACCGTCAGCAGATGCTCAGTTTTGCATTACATTGCCAAATGTGCACCAGATCAATGAGTACCTGAACTGACCTTTTCAAATATCAAACGCAAATGGATTGTCTAAAGCATTTTGAGATGTCCGAAAGAATTTTAAATGTCAAAGCAATGGATAATGTCATAGTGATAAAAAGCTTAACGATGCAACTTTCTTCACAAAAATCTGAAATTACCCCCCTCTCCCCTAATCCCCCGTTTGCACACACGCCCACATTTCCCCTAAACAATGGCAATTACGGTGGACAAGTATAATGTTCGAGTATTGTGTTCTGTGTAATCCGGGGACGGGAGTATCACTCCAACACCCCTCTCCCTGTCTTTGTGTCTTTGTCGACGTCTGTCTGCCTGACTGTCGGTCTCTCTCTCTCTCTCTCTCTCTCTCTCTCTCTCTCTCTCTCTCTCTCTCTCTCTCTCCCCCCTCTCTCTCGCTCTCTCTCTCTCTCTCTCTCTCTCTCTCTCTCTCTCTCTCTCTCTCTCTCTATTATTCGCTCTCTCTCTCTCTCTCTCTCTCTCTGTCTGTCTGTCTCTCTCTCTCTCTCTCTCTCTCTCTCTCTGTCTATCTCTCTCTCTCTCACTCTCTACTTGTCTGTCCTGTTGCCCCCCCCCCCTCTCTAGTGTATTTGGTAACGTTGTCAGTGCGTCCGTGGTGTCCCCCTCCCTACCTCTTCTCTCTCTCTCTCTCTCTCTCTCTCTCTCTCTCTCTCTCTCTCTCTCTCTCTCTCTCTCTCTCTCTCTCAACGCTCAACATAGACATTTCTTACCTTCGCCAGATGAGCGGGTTTATGTTTTTGAACGTGTCTGTCTGTCATGCTGTCTGTCCAGGCCTGAGAATGGAAAACAGTATTATGGTTTTTAATTCAAATTTTGTTCAGGAGTAGGTTACACTCAGAAGAATTTCTGTTTTGAATTATGGAATTGATCAGTATGATCATTCAGAACATTTTGTATTCATTGTACAGCATATAATGGATTGGAATTAGAGCTAAATCCCAACTGTTTACCCTGCATGTGGTGAGGCAGAAGAGCATATGCTATTTATTATCTTCGGAAGATGATGAATTAATATTGTTATTTGCAAAATATGTAGCAGAAGCTTTCACATTACGAAAAAGAAAACTTCTCCAGCTGAATGGTTAGGAATTATTATAAATATCATTTGGCTTGATGATCTGTTGCTATTCTTTTAGTTTTTGTACCTTTTTACATTATTTGATTACTACCATTATTATTTGAGTAGTTCGAGAAAAACAATTCTTGACCAAGATAAGTTGGTAGTTATGTATCATGATTGTGTTTTCTATAACGGTTATGAGTTTCACTTTAGTTGATTTATTTGTTTGTATTCTTATTGTTTGTTATCGATATAATGTATACGCTGCGGAAAAAAAGAGAGGCCCCGTAACATTAAGGTGTATTATTATGACAATGTCAATTAAAACATTTTTGAAACGTTTGAAGCGTCTCTCTCTCTCTCTCTCTCTCTCTCTCTCTCTCTCTCTCTCTCTCTCTCTCTCTCTCTCTCTCTCTCTCTAATTCTCTCTCTCTCTCTCTCTCAAGAATAGGATTCGCGTAAATAAAATTCGTTCGTGCGTTCGCTCTTTCTATCTCTGTCTGTCTGTATCTATGTCTGTCTGTCTCGCTCTCTCTGTCTGTTTGTCTGTCTCACTCTCTCTCTCTCACTCTCACTCATTCTCTACTTGTCTGTCTGTTGCCCCCCCCCCCCCCCCTCTCTAGTGTATTTGGTAAACGTTTGTCAGTGCGTCCGTGTCTCTCTCTCTCTCTCTCTCTCTCTCTCTCTCTCTCTCTCTCTCTCTCTCTCTCTCTCTCTCTCTCTCTCTCTCTCAACACTCAACGTAAGCATTTTTTACCTTCGCCAGTTGAGCGGGTTTATGTTTTTGAACGTGTCTGTCTGTCATTCTGTCTGTCCAGGCCTGAGAATGGAAAACAGTATTATGGTTTTTAATTCAAATTTTGTACAGGAGTAGGTTACACTCAGAAGAATTTCTGTTTTAAATTATGGAATTGATCAGTATGATCATTCAGATACAAGAAATATTTTGTGTGCACGACTTATCTAAACATTACCTACAAACTTATGTTGGACATAATGTTCCCATTTGCCAAATTAGCTCCCTTTATTAGGTGTGGATGAAAGCAATTATGTATTTGGTACAGAGTTTTTTTGTTTCTTTTTTAGTATTTGGTATATTCTAGTCACAGAGACTCATCTCTGTGAAATTCGGGTTGCTCCCACCTGGAGAGCGTATCGCCGCAAGAGCAGCGCCACCCTTTTTCGACTGTTCTCTCAGTGGCTCTTCCGTTTTCAATCTGTCTGAAAATGCTGTAGAAAACGGGCCACAAAAGTGTAGGCTATTCAACACAACAAAAATCTAAAAAACAGAAAATATAATTAACACTCCTTTGCTTTGGTTTTATGAAATTAAGCCAAAAACATTGTTTGCATATTAATTATGTTTGATTATACTTTGCAGCTCAGCCAAGCGTAAAGCTGTCATTGTATTGAAATGTCACGAACATAGATAGGCCTACATGCAACGTTTTCTATCATTATTATCAATACCAATGGCTCCTTCGTTCAAATGGCGTGCATTGTTGGTTGATATTAGACTCAAGTTGGGCCAATAGTAGAGTGAGGAATGTGTAATAATTATACAGTATAATATAGATATATTATTATTATTATTATTATTATTATTGATTATACGTCCTACAATGCGATGTTTGCCAGCAAAATGTCAATACGTGGGCCAAACAAGTACTACACTGAGGCAAAGGATAACATCCCACCGATCTGCCATCAACAGAAATGTCAGCAATCTCGTTGCAAAGCATTTTAGCCAACCAAACCATTCCATCAACAGAAATGTCAGCAATCTCGTTGCAAAGCATTTTAGCCAACCAAACCATTCCATCAACAGAAATGTCAGCAATCTCGTTGCAAAGCATTTTAGCCAACCAAACCATTCCATCAACAGAAATGTCAGCAATCTCGTTGCAAAGCATTTTAGCCAACCAAACCATTCCATCAACAGAAATGTCAGCAATCTCGTTGCAAAGCATTTTAGCCAACCAAACCATTCCATCAACAGAAATGTCAGCAATCTCGTTGCAAAGCATTTTAGCCAACCAAACCATTCCATCAACAGAAATGTCAGCAATCTCGTTGCAAAGCATTTTAGCCAACCAAACCATTCCATCAACAGAAATGTCAGCAATCTCGTTGCAAAGCATTTTAGCCAACCAAACCATTCCATCAACAGAAATGTCAGCAATCTCGTTGCAAAGCATTTTAGCCAACCAAACCATTCCATCAACAGAAATGTCAGCAATCTCGTTGCAAAGCATTTTAGCCAACCAAACCATTCCATCAACAGAAATGTCAGCAATCTCGTTGCAAAGCATTTTAGCCAACCAAACCATTCCATCAACAGAAATGTCAGCAATCTCGTTGCAAAGCATTTTAGCCAACCAAACCATTCCATCAACAGAAATGCCAGCAATCTCGTTGCAAAGCATTTTAGCCAACCAAACCATTCCATCAACAACATGAGAGCAGTCGCCATTGCCAAGGTGTACCTGGAGACCTTGGAAGGACGACGTCGAAGGGAAAACGTTTGGATACAGAAACTGAAGACCTTGTCGCCAATGGGACTGAATGTATCTGAAAAAGTGTAGAGGGAAATTGTGCTTCTACCAGAACGTAAATTGCCTGCCTAAGTGATGATGGCCTTTCCTCTGCATCTCCCAGATCAACGATGCAATGATATTAGCCATGTGACAATAGCTTTGTAGCTGTGTGTGCATGCGTGTGGGGGGGTGTATACATGTGTGTATACATGCATGCGTGTGTGTCTGTGTGTATGTGTACTAGTGCGCTTGTATGAGTATGTGGGGGGGAGTGCATTGTGAGAGTGTAATGCTTGTGTGTGTCTGTGTGTGTGATGCGTGTGCCTGTGTGTACTTGCGTGCATGTTTGATTAACTTGTTGATAAGTATGTTCTGGTGCCTGAGTGGCGAGGCACTTGTTCATGCTGTACATTGTGAGAGTGTTGATAAGTGTGTTCTGGTGCCAGAGTGGCGAGGCACTTGTTCATGCTGAACATTGTGAGAGTGTTGATAAGTGTGTTCTGGTGCCTGAGTGGCGAGGCACTTGTTCATGCTGTACATTGTGAGAGTGTTGATAAGTGTGTTCTGGTGCCAGTGTGGCGAGGCACTTGTTCATGCTGTACATTGTGAGAGTGTTGATAAGTGCGTTCTGGTGCCAGAGTGGCGAGGCACTTGTTCATGCTGTACATTGTGAGAGTGTTGATAAGTGTGTTCTGGTGCCAGAGTGGCGAGGCACTTGTTCATGCTGAACATTGTGAGAGTGTTGATAAGTGAGTTCTGGTGCCTGAGTGGCGAGGCACTTGTTCATGCTGTACATTGTGAGAGTGTTGATAAGTGCGTTCTGGTGCCTGAGTGGCGAGGCACTTGTTCATGCTGAACATTGTGAGAGTGTTGATAAGTGCGTTCTGGTGCCTGAGTGGCGAGGCACTTGTTCATGCTGAACATTGTGAGAGTGTTGATAAGTGTGTTCTGGTGCCAGAGTGGCGAGGCACTTGTTCATGCTGTACATTGTGAGAGTGTTGATAAGTGAGTTCTGGTGCCAGAGTGGCGAGGCACTTGTTCATGCTGAACATTGTGAGAGTGTTGATAAGTGCGTTCTGGTGCCTGAGTGGCGAGGCACTTGTTCATGCTGAACATTGTGAGAGTGTTGATAAGTGTGTTCTGGTGCCTGAGTGGCGAGGCACTTGTTCATGCTGAACATTGTGAGAGTGTTGATAAGTGCGTTCTGGTGCCTGAGTGGCGAGGCACTTGTTCATGCTGAACATTGTGAGAGTGTTGATAAGTGTGTTCTGGTGCCTGAGTGGCGAGGCACTTGTTCATGCTGAACATTGTGAGAGTGTTGATAAGTGTGTTCTGGTGCCAGAGTGGCGAGGCACTTGTTCATGCTGAACATTGTGAGAGTGTTGATAAGTGTGTTCTGGTGCCTGAGTGGCGAGGCACTTGTTCATGCTGAACATTGTGAGAGTGTTGATAAGTGTGTTCTGGTGCCTGAGTGGCGAGGCACTTGTTCATGCTGAACATTGTGAGAGTGTTGATAAGTGTGTTCTGGTGCCTGAGTGGCGAGGCACTTGTTCATGCTGAACATTGTGAGAGTGTTGATAAGTGCGTTCTGGTGCCAGAGTGGCGAGGCACTTGTTCATGCTGAACATTGTGAGAGTGTTGATAAGTGTGTTCTGGTGCCAGAGTGGCGAGGCACTTGTTCATGCTGAACATTGTGAGAGTGTTGATAAGTGTGTTCTGGTGCCTGAGTGGCGAGGCACTTGTTCATGCTGTACATTGTGAGAGTGTTGATAAGTGTGTTCTGGTGCCTGAGTGGCGAGGCACTTGTTCATGCTGTACATTGTGAGAGTGTTGATAAGTGTGTTCTGGTGCCTGAGAGGCACTTGTTCATGCTGAACATTGTGAGAGTGTTGATAAGTGTGTTCTGGTGCCTGAGTGGCGAGGCACTTGTTCATGCTGAACATTGTGAGAGTGTTGATAAGTGTGTTCTGGTGCCAGAGTGGCGAGGCACTTGTTCATGCTGAACATTGTGAGAGTGTTGATAAGTGTGTTCTGGTGCCTGAGTGGCGAGGCACTTGTTCATGCTGAACATTGTGAGAGTGTTGATAAGTGTGTTCTGGTGCCTGAGTGGCGAGGCACTTGTTCATGCTGAACATTGTGAGAGTGTTGATAAGTGTGTTCTGGTGCCAGAGTGGCGAGGCACTTGTTCATGCTGAACATTGTGAGAGTGTTGATAAGTGAGTTCTGGTGCCTGAGTGGCGAGGCACTTGTTCATGCTGAACATTGTGAGAGTGTTGATAAGTGTGTTCTGGTGCCAGAGTGGCGAGGCACTTGTTCATGCTGAACATTGTGAGAGTGTTGATAAGTGTGTTCTGGTGCCTGAGTGGCGAGGCACTTGTTCATGCTGTACATTGTGAGAGTGTTGATAAGTGTGTTCTGGTGCCTGAGTGGCGAGGCACTTGTTCATGCTGTACATTGTGAGAGTAGGTTCCCTGCTAATCTGCAAATGTATCTGTGTGTATGTATACGTGTTTGCATGCAGGATCATGTTAGTGCTACCAACTATTAAAATAAATCATTGAAAATATGAACTGCATTCCAGTAATAGAATCAGAGTGGCGAGGCAGTGAATCTGCATTAGCTGATTTAGGTTCACGTGTCACCTATAATCTTGTTAGCTTCAACTTTTAGATTTGAGTGAAAGCTCGCTCAAGATTGCTTTTCATGTGCATGCATTTTTTCAGAGTGGCCCCCTTTTTTGAGAGTGTGTGTGTGTGTGTGTGTGGTGTGTGTGTGTGTGTGTGGTGTTGTGTGTGTGAACATTGTGTGTGTGTGTGTGTGTGTGTGTGTGTGTGTGTGTGTGTGTTCAGTGTGTGTGTGTGTGTGTGTGTGTGTGATACTCACTGTTGTTTTGTGAAATTGTGGGAGAGATGAGACTACTGTCAGTCAAGAGAAAGATTTCCTAGTAAAAGGTCGAGCACGACCGAAATATTGGAATCAAAGCAACTAACTAGCTTGTTGGTATTTCCTTTGTTTCATTTTCATATTATTATTCATATTATTATTAATATTCATTATTATTATTATTATTATTATTATTATTATTATTATTATTGTTATTTATTATTGTTCTTTCTTCTTCTTCTTCTTCTTATTATTATTATTATTATTATTATTATTATTATTATTATTATTATTATTATACAAATATTTTTTCGAAAACATTAGAAATAATTGTGTTTACAACCTTCTTTTTTGTGAATGGTTATGATTTTCAAACCAGAAGGCATTTGCAATTCAATACAATATTTGTATTGCGGGTATTTCCTGGTATTGCGGTATCTCCAGGATCGATCCACTATATGTATAAATAAAATTGTCCCATGTGTACATGTACCAGGTAGGAGGACGTTAAACGCATCTTCTTCTTCATTTGCACTTGCTCTTAGTTTCTCCTTGGCGGCTTAAGGCTGTGTCAGACCTATTGACACCTAGAACACCAAGGCTACATCACAAATGTTGTTATGCTCTCTATAGTTATGCGGGGATTGTATTTAGCTATGACAAGCTCCTAGCATAACATCATCAATCTCCAAAATCCCCCGAAGTTGGAGTGTGGCTGCCCTACGTGGCTGGGTAATCAAAAACGGTCACACTTGTAATGTTCTCATCCTTAGCTGATGCATTAATACCATAGTGTTCAAGTGCTTCGGCTGTTCGGCTGATCCCTGGAGTCCTTTAGCCAGGGTACAACAACAACAACAACAACTTGCTCTTAGTGCTGTAAACTTGGGGATTAGTTGACCTTTGCGGACATTCCCCAACGTCAACTCTCCTATGCATAAGTCCCTTTGGCCGAGAGAGTGGGGATGTCTCTTAGGGAAAGGCTTCTCTACTGTCAACACGTTCCACCCCGGCCCTCCCGAATAGTGCTACTTCTTCTGTTGGCTTAATTACATCTTTATGTCATTTAATTCGACAGATGCGGTTGCTGCTAGTATATTTTCTGGCACTAAAGCGCCAGGGCTGCTCTCGCGTTGATGGGGCGGGCGTGGCTGGTGCATCTCTGGGTCCCATTAGCACCTCCGGGTATTTCTATTTCATTGATGAGCTTACTACACAGTTTGATGTTCCCTTGACAGATCCCGCCAACATCTTCTTTCCTTCCAGCCACTGTTTAGACCCCCCCCCCTACTTGGTATTTCCCCTACCCCCCTTTTCATCCATCTTCTTTTGACCACCTACCTTAATCGTTTGACCACTCTCTCTCTACCCTCTTTTATCACAGCAAGTGGTGACCATGGTCCCTCCTCTGATTCCCAACTTCAAGCCTGTCATCTCCATAGGGGTGGAGCTGTTCCTTTCCTGGTTCTTCCCTTTCATCCCTCTAACTCCCTCCCTCCTTCCCACCCTTGCTTACGTAATTACCATGGTCGTTTCAATATAACTTTCCATTCATTACTTTCAAAGTTCAACTTTATTTGGTTTAACTCGACAGGGTGCACACACAGCAATGCGTCGTCACAATAAACGAGCAGCAACAATCAACTTCTTCCGTTATCTAGAAATCAGTCGGCCACGACTGACTGACTGATGATGATGTTGTCGTGGTTGTCGTCATTGTCATCACCATCGTCGTCGTCGTTGTTGCTTGTTACTTTCCAGACAAGAATCGTTCACAAAGAATAGAGATAGAAGAGGAGGTGCAGCTGATCACTGCAGTTGGTTAGTATTTATTGTCATTTGTTATAGTGCTTTGTGATGTAAATTCTGTTATTATTCCATGATCGTTGACTTTTGTTATGCTTTCTGAAGTAAATTCTGTTGTTATGTCATGATCATTGTCCTTTGCTATGATTTTTAAAGTAAATTCTTCCGTTATTATTTTATGATAATTATCTTTTGTAATGAGTTCTGATGTAAATTCTGTTATTATGTCATGATCATTATCTTTTGTAATGATTTCTGATGTAAATTCTTGTTATTATTTTATGATAATTATCTTTTGTAATGATTTCTGATGTAAATTCTGTTATTATTTTATTATCATTATCTTTTGTAATGATTTCTGATGTAAATTCTGTTATTATTTTATTATCATTATCATTTGTTATGATTTCTTAAATGAATTCTGTTATTATGTCATGATAATGATCTTTTGGTATGATTTCTGATGATTCTGTTATTATTTTATGATAATGATCTTTTGGTATTCTGTACATTCTGTTATTATTTTATGATAATGATCTTTTGGTATGGTTTGTGATGTACATTCTGTTATTATTTTATGATCATTGTCATTTGTAATGGTTTCTTGTGTAAGTTATGTTATTATTCCGTGATTAATGACTTTTGTTTTGATTTTTGAAGTAAATTCTGCTATCATTTCATGATCATTGTCTTTTGTCATGCTTTCAGAAGTAAAGTCTGTTATAATTTCATACTCTTTTGTTATGATTTTAAACAAATAAATTCTCTTATCATTTTATGATCATTGTCATTTGTTATGCTTTCAGAAGTAAATTCTGTTATCATTTTATGATCATTGTCATTTGTTATGCTTTCAGAAGTAAATTCTGTTATCATTTTATGATCATTGTCATTTGTTATGCTTTCTGAAGAATATACTGTTATCATTTTATGATCATTGTCATTTGTTATGCTTTCTGAAGTAGATTCTGTTATCATTTTATGATCAATGTCTTTTGTTATGATTTCTGAAGTAGATTGTGTTATCATTTTATGATCAATGTCTTTTGTTATGATTTCTCAGGTAAATTGCTGGGTCTGGTTGTTGTTTTTTGGGGGGGTTGGTTTAAAAAAAATTTTTTAATCATCCACAAGGCAAAAACAAAACAGCTTGCGATACTTACCAGACTCGTCTGAATTGGCTCCATCACTGCATTCGCGCTTTTCACCTGTGTCCATTGCCATAGTTTGGGAGCGAGTAGCACGACCCCGCACAGACATACGACAGGCAACATGCTTTTTAGTTTGAATCT
>CM065681.1:18208178-18218178 GCA_017654935.2 Phymorhynchus buccinoides | reverse complement strand
GATGTACAAAGACTAGTGGGTCTTTGGGGGTGTAGCGATACACGGTAAATAATATGGAGTGGGAACTCAATAGGTTCCTCAGTGATGTACAAAGATCATAGTGGGTCTTTGGGGGTGTAGCCATACACGGTAAATAATATGGAGTGGGAACTCAATAGGTTCCTCAGTGATGTACAAAGATCATAGTGGGTCTTTGGGGGTGTAGCCATACACGGTAAATAATATGGAGTGGGAACTCAATAGGTTCCTCAGTGATGTACAAAGATCATAGTGGGTCTTTGGGGGTGTAGCCATACACGGTAAAGAATATGGAGTGGGAACTCAATAGGTTCCTCAGTGATGTACAAAGATCATAGTGGGTCTTTGGGGGTGTAGCCATACACGGTAAAGAATATGGAGTGGGAACTCAATAGGTTCCTCAGTGATGTACAAAGATCATAGTGGGTCTTTGGGGGTGTAGCACACAGTAAATAATATGGAGTGGGAACTCAATAGGTTCCTCAGTGATGTACACAGATCATAGTGGGTCGTTGGTGGTGTAACACGGTAAATAATATGGAGTGGGAACTCAGTAGGTTCCTCAGTGATGTGAAGTATAGTTCCAATGGATGGATAATCCTCCGTCCTTGTACAATTGGATCATAACTTACATCAATGTATGTGATTATTTACTTACTGCGGTGGTACAGTTACTCCGTTACTGAGTAAGTTAATGATAGTCAAATGATGTTTTCTCGAGATAATCTGCAAGGTGATTTTCAAGAGTGTGTAGGTTTTAATGTTTTAATTATTTCTGTTCGTTGTTTCACTCATTGGGTTTTTAGGAAGACTTGCGATTTTTGTATTCTCTTTCATGTGACCAACATATTTGCTCTGCCTGCCACTGTTTCCCTACCCTGAATTGAACCTAGTTTAAAACTTATATTTTTGGGAGTGCTGAGGATTGTTAGAGATTGATTTTCTTGAGGATTATTTAGTCAGTTTGTCGATGGTTACATGTGTATTTTGAAAGATAATGAAAGATCAAATACCTTTTTATTAATAAACAGTTTGAGCTTTTAATCCGGTTTGGTACATTACACTGTGTGGTTGTCATCTGATGTGTTTGTTGTGTCTTGGTACATTACACTGTGTGGTTGTCATCTGATGTGTTTGTTGTGTCTTGGTACATTACACTGTGTGATTGTCATCTGATGTGTTTGTTGTGTCTTGGTACATTACACTGTGTGGTTGTCATCTTATGTGTTTGTTGTGTCTTGGTACATTACACTGTGTGGTTGTCATCTGATGTGTTTGTTGTGTCTTGGTACATTACACTGTGTGGTTGTCATCTGATGTGTTTGTTGTGTCTTGGTACATTACATTGTGTGGTTGTCATCTGATGTGTTTGTTGTGTCTTGGTACATTACACTGTGTGGTTGTCATCTTATGTGTTTGTTGTGTCTTGGTACATTACACTGTGTGATTGTCATCTGATGTGTTTGTTGTGTCTTGGTACCTTACATTGCACTGTGAATGAGGGGTCGTACAACTTTCTTTCCATTGCTCCCACCCATAAAGAAATTAGAGTCACAATTCTTAATGCAACTATTAGTCTAAAGTCTTTGGGGCCTCTGCAGATCAAGAAATAAGGCAATCACCATTTTAAAAATCACACTAGCGCGGTTACTCAAATCCTGTCAAAACTGTGTGTCCACTGTCGTTAGCAAAGCAATCAAAAAATAAATAATAATGATGATAGTAATGACACTTATATAGCGCGCATTCTAGACTTGCTATTCGCGGTGCTTTCCATAATTTTGTTCAACACATTCAAAAGTACATCAAATGATCTCACACACACACACACACACACACCACACGCACACGCACGCACGCACGCACGCACGCACACTGCGCCACGCGCACCACACACACACACACACACACACACACATACACAGACACACACACACAGAGTACTGTTCATAAGCCTCCTGAATTTATCCAGGAAGACCCGAGGACCCCCGAGGAACTGCTGCTTACTCCTGTAGAGGCCTGCCCAACAGTTGTCTCAGAGAAGTTGGAGGAGCGTGATCTACTCTGAAAACACTCTGGCTTGAAGTGCATTGACTGTTTCAGGATGAGCTTCAGCATCATGTCAGAGTAAATAAAAACGGAACACACACACTCTCTCTCTCTCTCACGTCTTCTCTCTCTCTCTCTCTCTCTCTCTCTCTCTCTCTCTCTCTCTCTCTCGCTCTCTCTCTCTCTCTCTCTCTCTCTCTCAGTGATCTTCCTTGCCGACTCCCTTCATATAATTCTTTCGTGTTTTTTGTCAACTTATTCATTGAACATGCCTGTCAGCGGCCTACCCCTTAACCTGGAACGAATCCTGAACCAAATGCTTCAAGATATGGAGCTGCCGAGCTTTAAATGTGAAGGAAATCAAAGTCAAAGTGTCGTCGTTCTTAGGCTGAAATCGTCAACAGAGCAGCCATTTGTGTTGCACAGGCGAAAACCACCGTGCTGTGTACTACCGCAGAAAAGGACCAGGACAAGTAAATCGAGACAGGAAACGAGCTGAGGAGCACAGAACAAGGCAACAAACGGCAAGTGAACATGTTTCACCTCCCTCCCCTCCCTCTAACCTGTTCTTACCTACACCACCTAGCTTATACTATAACGTGAACAAGACTGATGACAATATGGTTTCTCAGTGCAGTTTGCCCCTCTACTCAGTATGCCAGCCTTCGTTGAAGACACAGTCTGTCGACAACCAGCCTATCAACATGTCAGACGGTGATTTGGACGGTAAGTCGGTCACAATTCAGCTGGATGAAGCTGTGTTGTCTACTATTGAGGTGCACGACAGACAGTTAAAGAGAATAGTTACTAGATACAGTAGCCAAATTGATTTGACAGCAGAGGCCAAGTAAGGTCAAAGAGACTACTGTACCTGGGAGACGCTGTGAGGCAAACTTATAATAAGAAAGCATTACCATATGTAAACACTGCAGAAATAGAAAAAATTACAAATATATAATAATAATAATAATAATAATTAATAATGCTTATATAGCGCATAATCTTGCTAAGCAACTCAATGCGCTTTTCACTCACCATTCGTACAAACATTTCTAACAAACTGGCCCACGCATCCTCACCATACATCTCTATGAAAATGAATTATATTAGAGAATGCATTGCATATAATCATAACACAACACATCAACACCCACCTCCCTTCAACAACACCACCCCAACCATCCATCCACTCCCCCCCATCGCCACCCCTGCCCCCTACTCCCCACTCCCACCATCATCTCAGAATATTCCGTGGAGATTTCTTCATATCTGTATAATTACGCTTTTGGTCAGAAATGTATGTTCAACTATTAAAACGCTCACATAGGGAAAAAGCGTTTATTTTATTGAAAGCACAACACACACACACACACACACACACACACACAAAGTTCATTGAATATGATTAGTCCTTCAACATCTGTGTAATCTACTGTCAAATATATGTGGTGGTTTTTTTATATAAAATATTAAACAACACATGAACTTTTAATTTAAGATAGTATTGCAAGTATTTCTTACGATAAGCTATAGATGCCTTCTTTCATTAACATCTCTCTAATCTACTGGCTTATATATATTTTTTATTTTTTTAATAAAATATAAAACAAGAGCGGAAAACTAAAGATATTATTGCAATTAATTATTTCTTATGATAAGCTTTAGCTGCCTTCTTTCCTTAACTTCAATCTAATCTACTGGCAAATATATTGTTTTATAAAATAAAATAAAAAACAGACAAACTTAAGATATTATTGCAATTATTTCTTATGATAAGGTCTAGGCGTTTTTTCCTTAACATCAAACTAATCTACTGGCAAATATATTTTTTATATACAATAAAACATTTGAAAAAACCGGAAAACTTAAAATATTATTTCAATTATTTCTTATGATAAGCTTTAGCTGCCTTCTTTCCTCAACATCAAACTAATCTACTGGCAAATATAAACAGGGGTACTCATTACCAAATGTGGGGCAAATTGCTATCATAAACGGGAGCCAAACAGTTAAGCAACCTTTTGCAAAGCAAGGCAAAATATTTCTCTAGGTGACTGGCACAGCCTTCGTTAATCAATACAAATTAAGCCTATTTACTTACCGATCTGCATGAATCATTTCTCTTTGTTTACATGCAAAATGTAATTACGTAGTGGGTAACGCCCAGTGATCAATACTAGGGTACTCTTTGTAAAAAGTCAAGTTTGATACACATGTTCAAGGCTGCTACCTCATCACACTAGGGTCTCTGGGTCCCATCAGCATCTTGGGGTGTTTCTTTATTAATCTACGAAAGTGTGTTGCATGCCCCTCAAAAAAATGTTTCTTCTGAAAATGGGTTTAACCCGGTTATCATGAAAACTGTCATTTTCTGGAGCGATGCTGTCCATTTTAAGCATGCTAAGAAACAAAAAAAACAACAAATAGTTGGAAATCTTTCATGCGTTGAATCTTCTTCATAATCCTAAAGAAATTCAAACTGATAACTTTATCCCCAAAAAATTATTAGCGATATTATGTTTTTTCTTTTTTTTCCAGTTACCCTATACATATTCCTCCCTAAGCCTAATTGTATTTCATATTACTCCTACGTTTTAACAAAGAATGGAGATCATATGGGGAGCCGTTTGCACAAAACCCTAGATAAGAGATATCAACAGTTTCAAAACACTTGCTAAGAGATATCAACAGTTTTAAAACCCTAGATAAGAGATATCAACAGTTTCAAACCCTCACTAAGAGATATCAACAGTTTAAAACACTGACTAAGATATATCAACAGTTTCTACCGTGAAACATCCCCAACTGGAAGAAGAAGAAGAAGAAGACTACACAGAGACAAACACAGATCGAAAGGCAGACAGAAACAGTCTCACCAGAGGATCGACGCCAATTTTCATTGGACGATATTAATAGAAGTTTCGGAAGGGGCAAAAGTGAAAGTTCATTTGCATTTTGGGCCAAGGTATCGTCTGCTCCAAACTGTACAAGCGAACATTTTATGACAAGCTTTTTGCAAATATTCGACGCGAAGGCTGGAAAAATGATATTGTTCTTGTTTTATTAGACATCGGCCTTTCTGTTTCAGTCGTGTGATGGTAGGTAGCGTGTTTTCTGACAATTTTCTGATGGTATTCACATTTGATAACAGACTGGGGTGGAGGGTGTCGCAGGCGACAAACTGTCGATATCTCTTAGTTAGTGTTTTGAAACAGTTGATATCTCTTATCTATGGTTTTGAAACTGTTGATATCTCTTATCTATAGTTTTGAAACTGTTGATATCTCTTATCTAGGGTTTTAAAACTGTTGATATCTCTTAGCAAGTGTTTTGAAACTGTTGATATCTCTTATCTAGGGTTTTGTGCAAACGGCTCCCCAACCTATAATACCAGGTCAAAGGCCAGCTCCGAACAAACCTGGAAGAAGGAATAAAGGAGACCTTGTAAACGAAAGAAAAAGGAACCCCCTCTCTCTCCTCTCTCTCTCTCTCTCTCTCTCTCTAGTTGCCCACTTTGAACATGCCAAAGAAGCTGGCCCTATCGTCGTGTGACACGCAGCGCGGCACAGACACGTGCACGTACAGCCTGTCGCCGGTGTGCAGGAAGAAAAGGCCCCCCACGTAGCTGCTGTGCCGGTCATTTTGCCCGCTGACCCGTGTGTGGCGGGCTTTAAGCAGGATGCCTGAAGAGGCGGGATATAACAGGCTGTCCCTCTTCACGTATTGACTAGCTAGCTGCTGGCTGCTGGAAGCAAGACAGAAAGGAGATGCGATACAACCAAACGTTAAACATAAACGTTTAATGCCGAGAGGTAGTATCAGCCTTTTTCATTGAATACCAAAACGCACTCTCACAAAAGGAATCAAGAAAGCTGAGAGTACATTTTGGTAATTCTTCTTCTATCGCTCAGACAGTTTCCTGTCTATTAAGAGCGCAGATGCGTCATGCTGCCGTTATGCGCCTAAGTAAAAAACATAGTTAGGCCCAGCAAGTCCGACTTCGGCTGGAGGAAATCTTTTTGAAAGTGTTTTCTTGAAAAAAAGGCAGGAGAATGGACTGGTAAGGCAGAAAGATAGTAGATGACAGTTAAGCAAAGGGAAAAGGCAGAGTCAAACAGAGTGACAGATTAGTGAAAGGTACAAACACAGAACTTCCAGACAGTGGGAGAACTATTTATACAAAAGACCCCCCGGTATCCCCATGGGCGGCCTTTTGGTAATTAACCTTAGCCCTCAACATGTGAAACAGACTGTGTGTATGTGCTAATCAGACCGTGTCCAATTATGATTTCCAAATAGCAAAGGAAGGGATTGCACTGGGCTGGAATTTTGTTTATTGTGGTGAAGCCTTGCCAAGGGGACATTCACATTCTCTCGGCCAAAAGGACTTTAGGGAAGTTGGCATTTGCAAATGTCCCCCAGAGGCCAACCCATCCCTCCAATGAGAGACTTAGTGCGATTTTTTTCACGCCAGAAGGGCATGACGCTCGTGTTGAGGGGCTAATCCTCTCTATATTATTAGTTGGGGATAAAGAAAGAGAGAGAGACACCCTGAGTGGTCCTACCATCACTCTCTCTCTCACTACGCCCCAAGTAAGAAAATCGCGTGATAAGCCCCTAGTGCATTGACTGCCCTCTAGCGTGAAAAATATCGCCATAGGTTGACCATTGGATGTAGCCCGAAGAGAGTCGATCAGTTATTCACAAACCTTAAGCTGGACTATCATTTTCCAATGACTGTAGAGTCACGTACTGCACAGCTCTCACTTTACTACTGGGACCAACATCTGGCTAATGTCAGCCAATGAAATAAACATTTGAGTAAATGGTCTGAAATGAACTTCACCGATACTTTGAATAAATCTGTCATTCCCACACTTTTTCTGCTCCACAGTATCGAGTTATGTTGTTAAATCTCAAATTAAATTGGATTCGAATGTGTCGAGTTCTACATCAATGTACTTGCCCAGAACCTTCCGTTTCCCATTTTCCTTCAGAAGAATAGTGTACCCTGATGAGCAAGAGAAGTTCGACAAAGAAGAAGAAGAAAAGGGAAGAGAACGACACAGAGAGGAAAACGAAGATATTGTTCTGTTTTATCGTCAATAACTTCCTTACACTTTTAGCTGTACTAAATTTGGTATCCATATACAAAGCACATACTCTCTTTCTCCATTTCCCTCCGATGACGAAGCCTCCCTGTTGAAGAGGATCTGGCAGTAGATGAAGTAGAGGCCGGGGTTGTGCACCAGCAGGGTGTGGTTGTGCAGCTGCAGTCCTCCCCGCACGTGAGACACGGGACTATCCCTGGGAGACTTCCACCGCTGAATCGTCTGCTTGCTGTCCATCTCTGTAGTATGGGAAATAAAGCATACAGAGAACACACACACAGTCACACACACACACACACACACACACATCTTCTTCTTCGCCTCAGGCAGCCAACTTCATCAGGTTGAAGATTCTGCTGCACTTTGGGTGGGTAGTAAGACATGTACACACACGCGAGCGTGCGCGCACGCACATACACATATTAACTTTAATGAGGCCGTTCTTTTTTGTTCGTTTGTTTGATTGTTTGTAGGAATATCTTCTTCTTGGTGGGTTTTTTTTGGGGGGAGGCTTTTTTATTTTTTAGGGCTTACTATATGTTCTCGTCATGCAAAACTGTACGTAAGCCAACACAAAAAGAGGCACTACATGTCACAGTATGTCGTTCACAAAGAAGTCCCCCCCCCCCCCCTCTTCTCCTCTCCTCTCTCGATCTTCTCTCTCTCTTCTCGTCTCTCTCTCTCTCTCTCTCTCTCTCTCTCTACTCTATCTCTCTCTCTCTCTCTCTCTCTCTGTGGTCAAAGTGTTCTGCATTTTGTCAGCTTTTAAACATACCAATCAACAAGTATTTTCTTACATGCTAAGTCCTTCAAATACTGTATAAACAAAATGACTAAGTTTATGCGTTTATTGTGGTTTGAAAAGATATAATGTGGGTGGAAGGGTTTGGTGAAGAGAAAGAGAGGGCCGGTCAGGTGTGTGTGTCGTGTGTGTGTGGGGGGGGGGGGGGGGTACGGAAAATAATCTTACCATGAGAAAGGGGTTGGGCTTAGCCAGCAGATGCGCAGGACACCGCACCTTTTACCTATGGCGTCATTGTCATCGTTGTCATCATCATCGTCATGTCATCATCATGTCATCATTATCATCTTTGCCCATGATATCTAAACAAAGAACAAAAATCAAAAGATGGTAAAATAATCATTTTCTTACGTACGCGTTACTCAGTTAAAATTAATTAAAGACATAGAAAGACAATAACATAAACAAGGGCGTCGCCGAGCGGCAAACATTTCCGTCACCAGCAATGCCAGGCACTTGCGACACCCCGTAGAGTGTCACATCCTGACACAAAATTGGAAGGGATCTGTCTTCTAGTTCACGAGATACATCTTGAAGAAGAAACATATAGCGCAAAGAAGGAATTTCGGTTTTCAAGGTCACACTTCTAGGTCAAGGTCAGCATGGTGATAATTATGCTCGGATGTTTTCTTCTCTAGGGTACACAGTACCACACACACAATCTGAAGCGCTTCTGTCAAGTGGAAAATATGGCTTAAAACCCAATGTGTAGACCCCTACCATTTCAAGGCCTACGGATCGCCCCGGACCGGACCTTGATGACCCCCCCCCCCCCCCCCCCCGGTATGCCACCATCAGATACGGGCATAAGCCAAATTTGAAGACTCAAACTAACGGTGTGGGAGTTATGGCCCTGAAAGATTTTCGGTTTCAAGGTCGTACGCCAAGCGTCAAGGTCACGGACGGCAATATTGTTTGCGCGGATTGCCCTTCCTCTCATGGTGACACACCAGCAACACAATTTTACGTGATTCTAGTAAAACCCGTTGAAAAGCTATCCTTGGGACAGACAGAAGGAGAAAAAAATGACCTCGATTTTCAGGCTCCAGCGACTTTTTGACCTTGACCTGACCTTGATGGTATTGCATCATCAGAACGCGCATAAGCCAAACACCTTCATACAAGTTTCAACATTCTTATGTGATCGGTGTCCGAGCTTGGCTAAAATAGATTTTCGGTTTTCAAGGGTCGGTACGTCAAGGTCAAGGTCACGGGACGGCAAAATGGTTTTGCGCCGATCTCTTCCATTAGGAGGGCACACCTTCACACAAAATGTTGACGCGATTCGCGTCAAGCGGTTCGGGAGAATCCTGGGACAGACAGACAAAAAAAAGGGAAAAAAGAAAAAAAAAAATAAAACCAGCCCATTTCGCAATAGTCCGTCTGGTGACGGACTAAAAAAACTTAAGAAAAAACTTAACATTAGTGCCCGGCAAAACACGCATGCACGCATGCTCTCTTCTCTCTCTCTCTTCTCTCTCTCTCTCTCTCTCTCTCTCTCTCTCTCTCTCTCTCTCTCTCTCTCTCTATTTATTACGCTGAGGCGTCTAAAGACCCCCCAAGATTATCACCATTGCACAACACCAGCATCAGGATCAGGATCAATAAGTCGAAGGTGCCAATACTGGCAATATCATAACAGCTAATCACTTAAACAAAACTTAAAGGCTAGTATAGCTACATTTGGGAGCATCATATTTAGGCTACCACAAAAACTCGTGGGAAAAGTCTTACAGCCAGTTTTTCACTTCCTCTTTTGTCTCCGCAAAATTGCAGATAAATATAAAGAATTCCTGCAATCATTTCAACACCAAACAAAAAATACTTATTCAAAGGGGGGTGGTGGGGGGAGTCACAATCAGAAAAATGTTGGACGGGGCTGCATAAAATATTGCCAAATTAAATAAGTTGATGGCGTCTTACATAAATCATGGAATGTGTGCCGGCTCCCAGAAACTCGATATTAATTTACATCAGCTAAATGCAACATGTAAAACTGTTGAGAGTTTTGCCATTTGCA
>CM065681.1:18192407-18207678 GCA_017654935.2 Phymorhynchus buccinoides | reverse complement strand
AACCATTCCATCAACAGAAATGCCAGCAATCTCGTTGCAAAGCATTTTAGCCAACCAAACCATTCCATCAACAACATGAGAGCAGTCGCCATTGCCAAGGTGTACCTGGAGACCTTGGAAGGACGACGTCGAAGGGAAAACGTTTGGATACAGAAACTGAAGACCTTGTCGCCAATGGGACTGAATGTATCTGAAAAAGTGTAGAGGGAAATTGTGCTTCTACCAGAACGTAAATTGCCTGCCTAAGTGATGATGGCCTTTCCTCTGCATCTCCCAGATCAACGATGCAATGACATTAGCCATGTGACAATAGCTTTGTAGCTGTGTGTGCATGCGTGTGGGGGGGTGTATACATGTGTGTATGCATGCATGCGTGTGTGTCTGTGTGTATGTGCGTACTAGTGCGCTTGTATGAGTATGTGGGGGGGAGTGCATGTGTATGTGTGTGTGTGTGCGCGCCGTGCGAAGTGTGTTGTGTGTGTCTGTGTGTGTGATGAGTGTGCCTGTGTGTACTTGCGTGCATGTTTGGTTAACTTGTTGATAAGTGCGTTCTGGTGCCTGAGTGGCGAGGCACTTGTTCATGCTGTACATTGTGAGAGTGTTGATAAGTGTGTTCTGGTGCCAGAGTGGCGAGGCACTTGTTCATGCTGTACATTGTGAGAGTGTTGATAAGTGCGTTCTGGTGCCTGAGTGGCGAGGCACTTGTTCATGCTGTACATTGTGAGAGTGTTGATAAGTGTGTTCTGGTGCCAGAGTGGCGAGGCACTTGTTCATGCTGTACATTGTGAGAGTGTTGATAAGTGCGTTCTGGTGCCAGAGTGGCGAGGCACTTGTTCATGCTGTACATTGTGAGAGTGTTGATAAGTGTGTTCTGGTGCCAGAGTGGCGAGGCACTTGTTCATGCTGAACATTGTGAGAGTGTTGATAAGTGCGTTCTGGTGCCTGAGTGGCGAGGCACTTGTTCATGCTGTACATTGTGAGAGTGTTGATAAGTGCGTTCTGGTGCCAGAGTGGCGAGGCACTTGCTCATGCTGAACATTGTGAGAGTGTTGATAAGTGTGTTCTGGTGCCAGAGTGGCGAGGCACTTGTTCATGCTGTACATTGTGAGAGTGTTGATAAGTGCGTTCTGGTGCCTGAGTGGCGAGGCACTTGTTCATGCTGAACATTGTGAGAGTGTTGATAAGTGTGTTCTGGTGCCTGAGTGGCGAGGCACTTGTTCATGCTGAACATTGTGAGAGTGTTGATAAGTGCGTTCTGGTGCCTGAGTGGCGAGGCACTTGTTCATGCTGAACATTGTGAGAGTGTTGATAAGTGTGTTCTGGTGCCTGAGTGGCGAGGCACTTGTTCATGCTGAACATTGTGAGAGTGTTGATAAGTGAGTTCTGGTGCCTGAGTGGCGAGGCACTTGTTCATGCTGAACATTGTGAGAGTGTTGATAAGTGTGTTCTGGTGCCAGAGTGGCGAGGCACTTGTTCATGCTGTACATTGTGAGAGTGTTGATAAGTGCGTTCTGGTGCCTGAGTGGCGAGGCACTTGTTCATGCTGAACATTGTGAGAGTGTTGATAAGTGTGTTCTGGTGCCTGAGTGGCGAGGCACTTGTTCATGCTGAACATTGTGAGAGTGTTGATAAGTGCGTTCTGGTGCCTGAGTGGCGAGGCACTTGTTCATGCTGAACATTGTGAGAGTGTTGATAAGTGTGTTCTGGTGCCAGAGTGGCGAGGCACTTGTTCATGCTGTACATTGTGAGAGTGTTGATAAGTGTGTTCTGGTGCCTGAGTGGCGAGGCACTTGTTCATGCTGTACATTGTGAGAGTGTTGATAAGTGAGTTCTGGTGCCTGAGTGGCGAGGCACTTGTTCATGCTGTACATTGTGAGAGTGTTGATAAGTGCGTTCTGGTGCCTGAGTGGCGAGGCACTTGCTCATGCTGAACATTGTGAGAGTGTTGATAAGTGTGTTCTGGTGCCTGAGTGGCGAGGCACTTGTTCATGCTGAACATTGTGAGAGTGTTGATAAGTGTGTTCTGGTGCCAGAGTGGCGAGGCACTTGTTCATGCTGTACATTGTGAGAGTGTTGATAAGTGCGTTCTGGTGCCTGAGTGGCGAGGCACTTGCTCATGCTGAACATTGTGAGAGTGTTGATAAGTGTGTTCTGGTGCCTGAGTGGCGAGGCACTTGCTCATGCTGAACATTGTGAGAGTGTTGATAAGTGTGTTCTGGTGCCAGAGTGGCGAGGCACTTGTTCATGCTGAACATTGTGAGAGTGTTGATAAGTGCGTTCTGGTGCCAGAGTGGCGAGGCACTTGTTCATGCTGAACATTGTGAGAGTGTTGATAAGTGTGTTCTGGTGCCAGAGTGGCGAGGCACTTGTTCATGCTGTAACATTGTGAGAGTGTTGATAAGTGTGTTCTGGTGCCTGAGTGGCGAGGCACTTGTTCATGCTGAACATTGTGAGAGTGTTGATAAGTGTGTTCTGGTGCCAGAGTGGCGAGGCACTTGTTCATGCTGTACATTGTGAGAGTGTTGATAAGTGCGTTCTGGTGCCTGAGTGGCGAGGCACTTGTTCATGCTGAACATTGTGAGAGTGTTGATAAGTGTGTTCTGGTGCCTGAGTGGCGAGGCACTTGTTCATGCTGAACATTGTGAGAGTGTTGATAAGTGCGTTCTGGTGCCTGAGTGGCGAGGCACTTGTTCATGCTGAACATTGTGAGAGTGTTGATAAGTGTGTTCTGGTGCCAGAGTGGCGAGGCACTTGTTCATGCTGTACATTGTGAGAGTGTTGATAAGTGTGTTCTGGTGCCTGAGTGGCGAGGCACTTGTTCATGCTGTACATTGTGAGAGTGTTGATAAGTGCGTTCTGGTGCCTGAGTGGCGAGGCACTTGTTCATGCTGTACATTGTGAGAGTGTTGATAAGTGAGTTCTGGTGCCTGAGTGGCGAGGCACTTGTTCATGCTGAACATTGTGAGAGTGTTGATAAGTGTGTTCTGGTGCCTGAGTGGCGAGGCACTTGCTCATGCTGAACATTGTGAGAGTGTTGATAAGTGTGTTCTGGTGCCAGAGTGGCGAGGCACTTGTTCATGCTGAACATTGTGAGAGTGTTGATAAGTGTGTTCTGGTGCCAGAGTGGCGAGGCACTTGTTCATGCTGTACATTGTGAGAGTGTTGATAAGTGCGTTCTGGTGCCTGAGTGGCGAGGCACTTGTTCATGCTGAACATTGTGAGAGTGTTGATAAGTGTGTTCTGGTGCCTGAGTGGCGAGGCACTTGTTCATGCTGAACATTGTGAGAGTGTTGATAAGTGCGTTCTGGTGCCTGAGTGGCGAGGCACTTGTTCATGCTGAACATTGTGAGAGTGTTGATAAGTGTGTTCTGGTGCCAGAGTGGCGAGGCACTTGTTCATGCTGTACATTGTGAGAGTGTTGATAAGTGTGTTCTGGTGCCTGAGTGGCGAGGCACTTGTTCATGCTGTACATTGTGAGAGTGTTGATAAGTGCGTTCTGATGCCTGAGTGGCGAGGCACTTGTTCATGCTGTACATTGTGAGAGTGTTGATAAGTGCGTTCTGGTGCCTGAGTGGCGAGGCACTTGCTCATGCTGAACATTGTGAGAGTGTTGATAAGTGTGTTCTGGTGCCTGAGTGGCGAGGCACTTGTTCATGCTGAACATTGTGAGAGTGTTGATAAGTGTGTTCTGGTGCCAGAGTGGCGAGGCACTTGTTCATGCTGTACATTGTGAGAGTGTTGATAAGTGCTTTCTGGTGCCTGAGTGGCGAGGCACTTGCTCATGCTGAACATTGTGAGAGTGTTGATAAGTGTGTTCTGGTGCCTGAGTGGCGAGGCACTTGCTCATGCTGAACATTGTGAGAGTGTTGATAAGTGTGTTCTGGTGCCAGAGTGGCGAGGCACTTGTTCATGCTGAACATTGTGAGAGTGTTGATAAGTGTGTTCTGGTGCCTGAGTGGCGAGGCACTTGTTCATGCTGAACATTGTGAGAGTGTTGATAAGTGTGTTCTGGTGCCAGAGTGGCGAGGCACTTGTTCATGCTGTACATTGTGAGAGTGTTGATAAGTGCGTTCTGGTGCCTGAGTGGCGAGGCACTTGTTCATGCTGAACATTGTGAGAGTGTTGATAAGTGTGTTCTGGTGCCTGAGTGGCGAGGCACTTGTTCATGCTGAACATTGTGAGAGTGTTGATAAGTGAGTTCTGGTGCCAGAGTGGCGAGGCACTTGTTCATGCTGAACATTGTGAGAGTGTTGATAAGTGAGTTCTGGTGCCAGAGTGGCGAGGCACTTGTTCATGCTGTACATTGTGAGAGTGTTGATAAGTGTGTTCTGGTGCCTGAGTGGCGAGGCACTTGTTCATGCTGTACATTGTGAGAGTGTTGATAAGTGCGTTCTGGTGCCTGAGTGGCGAGGCACTTGTTCATGCTGTACATTGTGAGAGTGTTGATAAGTGCGTTCTGGTGCCTGAGTGGCGAGGCACTTGCTCATGCTGAACATTGTGAGAGTGTTGATAAGTGTGTTCTGGTGCCTGAGTGGCGAGGCACTTGCTCATGCTGAACATTGTGAGAGTGTTGATAAGTGTGTTCTGGTGCCAGAGTGGCGAGGCACTTGTTCATGCTGTACATTGTGAGAGTGTTGATAAGTGCGTTCTGGTGCCTGAGTGGCGAGGCACTTGTTCATGCTGAACATTGTGAGAGTGTTGATAAGTGAGTTCTGGTGCCTGAGTGGCGAGGCACTTGTTCATGCTGAACATTGTGAGAGTGTTGATAAGTGTGTTCTGGTGCCAGAGTGGCGAGGCACTTGTTCATGCTGAACATTGTGAGAGTGTTGATAAGTGCGTTCTGGTGCCAGAGTGGCGAGGCACTTGTTCATGCTGAACATTGTGAGAGTGTTGATAAGTGTGTTCTGGTGCCAGAGTGGCGAGGCACTTGTTCATGCTGTACATTGTGAGAGTGTTGATAAGTGTGTTCTGGTGCCAGAGTGGCGAGGCACTTGTTCATGCTGTACATTGTGAGAGTGTTGATAAGTGTGTTCTGGTGCCTGAGTGGCGAGGCACTTGTTCATGCTGTACATTGTGAGAGTGTTGATAAGTGTGTTCTGGTGCCAGAGTGGCGAGGCACTTGTTCATGCTGTACATTGTGAGAGTGTTGATAAGTGTGTTCTGGTGCCAGAGTGGTGAGGCACTTGTTCATGCTGAACATTGTGAGAGTGTTGATAAGTGAGTTCTGGTGCCAGAGTGGCGAGGCACTTGTTCATGCTGTACATTGTGAGAGTAGGTTCCCTGCTAATCTGCAAATGTATCTGTGTGTATGTATACGTGTTTGCATGCAGGATCATGTTAGTGCTACCAACTATTAAAATAAATCATTGAAAATATGAACTGCATTCCAGTAATAGAATCCAGTGAATCTGCATTAGCTGATTTAGGTTCACGTGTCACCTATAATCTTGTTAGCTTCAACTTTTAGATTGGAGTGAAAGCTCGCTCAAGATTGCTTTTCATGTGCATGCATTTTCTTCCCCCGTTTTTTTGGTGTGTGTGTGTGTGTGTGTGTGTGTGTGTGCGTGTGCGTGTGACGTGCGTGCGTGCGTGCGTGTGCGTGCGTGCGTGACGTGCGTGTGTGTGTGTGTGTGACTGATACTCACTGTTGTTTTGTGAAATTGGGAGAGATGAGACTACTGTCAGTCAAGAGAAAGATTTCCTAGTAAAAGGTCGAGCACGACCGAAATATTGGAATCAAAGCAACTAACCAGCTTGTTGGTGTTTCCTTTGTTTCATTTTCATATTATTATTCATATTATTATTCATATTATTATTATTATTATTATTATTATTATTATTATTATTATTGTTCTTATTATTGTTCTTCTTCTTCTTCTTCTTCTTATTATTATTATTATTATTATTTTTATTATTATTTATTATTATTATTATACAAATATTTTTTCGAAAACATTAGAAATAATTGTGTTTACAACCTTCTTTTTTGTGAATGGTTATGATTTTCAAACCAGAAGGCATTTGCAATTCAATACAATATTTGTATTGCGGGTATTTCCTGGTATTGCGGTATCTCCAGGATCGATCCACTATATGTATAAATAAAATTGTCCCATGTGTACATGTACCAGGTAGGAGGACGTTAAACGCATCTTCTTCTTCATTTGCACTTGCTCTTAGTTTCTCCTTGGCGGCTTAAGGCTGTGTCAGACCTATTGACATAGGCTAGAACACCAAGGCTACATCAGAATGTTGTTATGCTCTCTATAGTTATGCGGGGATTGTATTTAGCTATGACAAGCTCCTAGCATAACATCATCAATCTCCAAAATCCCCCGAAGTTGGAGTATGGCTGCCCTACGTGGCTGGGTAATCAAAAACGGTCACACTTGTAATGTTCTTATCCTTAGCTGATGCATTAATACCATAGTGTTCAAGTGCTTCGGCTGTTCGGCTGATCCCTGGAGTCCTTTAGCCAGGGTACAACAACAACAACAACAACTTGCTCTTAGTGCTGTAAACTTGGGGATTAGTTGACCTTTGCGGACATTCCCCAACGTCAACTCTCCTATGCATAAGTCCCTTTGGCCGAGAGAGTGGGGATGTCTCTTAGGGAAAGGCTTCTCTACTGTCAACACGTTCCACCCCGGCCCTCCCGAATAGTGCTACTTCTTCTGTTGGCTTAATTACATCTTTATGTCATTTAATTCGACAGATGCGGTTGCTGCTAGTATATTTTCTGGCACTAAAGCGCCAGGGCTGCTCTCGCGTTGATGGGGCGGGCGTGGCTGGTGCATCTCTGGGTCCCATTAGCACCTCCGGGTGTTTCTATTTCATTGATGAGCTTACTACACAGTTTGATGTTCCCTTGACAGATCCCGCCAACATCTTCTTTCCTTCCAGCCACTGTTTAGACCCCCCCCCCTACTTGGTATTTCCCCTACCCCCCTTTTCATCCATCTCCTTTTGACCACCTACCTTAATCGTTTGACCACTCTCTCTCTACCCTCTTTTATCAGAGCAAGTGGTGACCATGGTCCCTCCTCTGATTCCCAACTTCAAGCCTATCATCTCCACAGGGGTGGAGCTGTTCCTTTCCTGGTTCTTCCCTTTCATCCCTCTAACTCCCTCCCTCCTTCCCACCCTTGCTTACGTAACTACCATGGTTGTTTCAATATAACTTTCCATTCATTACTTTCAAAGTTCAACTTTATTTGGTTTAACTCGACAGGGTGCACACACAGCAATGCATCGTCACAATAAACGAGCAGCAACAATCAACTTCTTCCGTTATCTAGAAATCAGTCGGCCACGACTGACTGACTGATGATGATGTTGTCGTGGTTGTCGTCATTGTCATCACCATCGTCGTCGTCGTTGTTGCTTGTTACTTTCCAGACAAGAATCGTTCACAAAGAATAGAGATAGAAGAGGAGGTGCAGCTGATCACTGCAGTTGGTTAGTATTTATTGTCATTTGTTATAGTGCTTTGTGATGTAAATTCTGTTATTATTCCATGATCGTTGACTTTTGTTATGCTTTCTGAAGTAAATTCTGTTGTTATGTCATGATCATTGTCCTTTGCTATGATTTTTAAAGTAAATTCTTCCGTTATTATTTTATGATAATTATCTTTTGTAATGATTTCTGATGTAAATTCTGTTGTTATGTCATGATAATTGTCCTTTGCTATGATTTTTTAAGTAAATTCTTCCGTTATTATTTTATGATAATTATCTTTTGTAATGATTTCTGATGTAAATTCTGTTATTATTTTATTATCATTATCTTTTGTAATGATTTCTGATGTAAATTCTGTTATTATTTTATTATCATTATCATTTGTTATGATTTCTTAAATGAAAATTCTGTTATTATGTCATGATAATGATCTTTTGGTATGGTTTGTGATGTACATTCTGTTATTATTTTATGATAATGATCTTTTGGTATGGCTTCTGATGTACATTCTGTTATTATTTTATGATCATTGTCATTTGTAATGGTTTCTTGTGTAAGTTCTGTTATTATTCCGTGATTAATGACTTTTGTTTTGATTTTTGAAGTAAATTCTGCTATCATTTCATGATCATTGTCTTTTGTCATGCTTTCAGAAGTAAATTCTGCTATCATTTCATGATCATTGTCTTTTGTCATGATTTCAGAAGTAAATTCTCTTATAATTTTATGATCATTGTCATTTGTTATGATCTTAAACAAATAAATTCTGTTATCATTTTATGATCATTGTCATTTGCTATGCTTTCTGAAGTAAATTCCGTTATCATTTCACAATCATTGTCATTTGTTATGATTTCAGAAGAAAATATTGTTATCATTTCATAATCATTGTCATTTGTTATGCTTTCTGAAGTAAATACTGTTATCATTTTATGATCATTGTCATTTGTTATGCTTTCTGAAGTAGATTCTGTTATCATTTTATGATCAATGTCTTTTGTTATGATTTCTCAGGTAAATTGCTGGGTCTGGTTGTTGTTTTTTGGGGGGGTTGGTTTAAAAAAAAAATTTTAATCATCCACAAGGCAAAAACAAAACAGCTTGCGATACTTACCAGACTCGTCTGAATTGGCTCCATCACTGCATTCGCGCTTTTGACCTGTGTCCATTGCCATAGTTTGGGAGCGAGTAGCACGACGCCGCACAGACATACGACAGGCAACATGCTTTTTAGTTTTAATCTTAAGCGGGAAAGTTTGCCCATCGTCCCAGATTATCCTTTTATTTTATTTCCTAAAAATTCCTCTAAAATGTTCCCGTGTAAGAGTTTGGCTATACGGATATCACACGTGTAGTTACGCTTATCTTCGGTTTTTCAGTCAAGCTTAAGGCCGTGTACACACATAAGCGGATAATTCCATGCGGAAACCCGTGCGCAATCCATAAACAAGCGAAACAAAGAAGGGAAAAGATTTGCGCACGTGTCCGAATTTCTCCTACATGCGTAAACTTGTAACCTTCTTTCTTTCACTTATTTAGGGTTTTCCGTACGGAACTTACGCGTCTAATGTGAACTCGGCCTAAATCTCTTTGACACAACAATTGAGGTTCACAACAGGCTGCATTGTCAAGGTAGAGGCAAAATCCCTACTGGCTTTACATTCATTGGGAGCTTTTGTTTTTACTGTTATGTGTTTTTTTTGGTCAGTCTGCGCATGCGTTGATGTTTATGCAAGGTGCGTGAGGAGGAAGAAAATAGTGGTTAAAAATGGAGAGGGGAGGGGAGGAAGAAAGAGAGGGGGGGGGGGTGTAGAAGGAAAGCAAGAATATAGATACGTGGAGACATCTCCGCAGTTTTTATCTATCAATAATGTGATGGAAAAGGTTATTACTATTACAGAACGGGTTTACACAAGCACGTATGCATGAATGCACATGCAAACATATCCCTACGCGTACATGCACATGTGCGCGTGTATAAAAATAAGACAGGATTTGTCTATATAACTATATGTCAGAATCCCGATTGAAATCATTTATCCATCCGGAAGAGGTTAGAGATAGAGAGAGAGAGAGAGAGAGAGAGAGAGAGAGAGAGAGAAGAGAGAGAGAAGAGAGAGAGAGAGAGAGAGATTGAGAGAGAGAGAGAGAGAGAGAGAGAGAGAGAGAATAGGAAAAATACGAATACGAATACGAATACGAATGTTTTTATTGAGGGTAAAACAGATAAGCTGGGTAGCTTTTTTACACTATTGCCCTCAAGCAAATAAACAATTAATGAAGAAAATGATTAACAGAAACGTAAAAAACAACAACAAAACCGGCAACAATAGTGACAAAAATATACAAGTAATATAATACAACAAGGCAAAAATGGCCACACAACAGCAATTCAAGATTAAAGACCCCCACCCCACCCCACCCCACACGCAATTCAAAAAAACCCCCACAAGAAAGACCCCCAAAAACCCCCAAAAACCCCCAACAAAAAACACCTCCCAGTCTCTACCCCCCCCCCCCCCCCCCCCCCCCCCCCCCCCCCCCCCCCCCCCCCCCCCCCCCCCCCACCCCCCCCCACCCACAAGCACCCCCCACATACCCCACCCCACAAACCTATGCACACATACATACATGCATACAAATTCTTATATTATGTACATGTACATGTATATCAGTTCACATAAATCTTAAATGTTCTCTACACCTTGTAATATCATTGGAATGTATAAATAAACATAATTAAACGTGTATTGTGAACATATATATTGTAATTCGTAAGGTAAAATAAGACAAAACGTATTTATAATTGGTCCATCAAGTATTTATGATATGCCATTCTGAAAGATGACAAGCTCGGTTTCTGTTTTATGTGGTTAGGCATATCGTTCCACAATTTTGCTCCTGAGTGGACTAATGAGGACATGAATAGATTTGTTCTAGGTCTAGGGGCACGAATAATCGACTTCCAACGAAGGTTATATACTGAGAGAGAGAGAGAGAGAGAGAGAGAGAGAGAGAGAGAGAGAGAGAGAGAGAGAGAGAGAGAGAGAGAGAGGAGAGAGAGAGAATGAGAGAGAGAGAGAGAGAGAGAGAGAGAGAGAGAGAGAGAGAGAGAGAGAGAGAGAGAGAGAGAGAGAGAGAGAGAGAACTTGAAAACTTGAAAACTTGAAAACTTAAACTTTATTTTCCAAGGATATAGATTTTAGGCAACGCCTATTCTTCCAATCTGTCCTTGATACATATATACTTAACACAAAAGACAAACATGGCAAGGCATACTATTACGCATACAGAGCTGAATACAAAGGTAGCAAAGCAGTTGATATTTTGAAACGTAGATAGGCTGAAATATGGGATTATAACAGTTGAATAATTTTTAATACTCGCGCGTGCATATAAGCATGCAACCATACTTACACACTTGCGCGCATGTATATAAAGGAAACATACATTATATAACAGGGCAATATATATACATTCATCATATAGGGTATGTAACAGGTAACAATTTGCATTAAATTGAGGACAATATTTATAACATAATTAGGCACATTGTAGGCGAATAGTTAACTAATAGAATGAAATTAATAAAATGAAATTAATACATACTAACATCGGCATAACACAGAGAGAGAGAGAGAGAGAGAGAGAGAGAGAGAGAGAGAGAGAGAGAGAGAGAGAGAGAGAGAGAGAGAGAGAGAGAGAGAGAGAGAGAGAGAGAGAGAGAGAGAGAGCAACAAAGGTAGTGTGTGTGTGTGTGTGTGTGTGTGTTGTGTGTGTGTGTGTGTGTGTGTGTGTGTGTGTGTGAGTGTGTGTGTGTGTGTTGTGCCTCGGTGTGTGTGTGTGCGCGCGCGCGCTCAGAGAGAGAACAGCAAGAAAAACTCTCTCTCTCTCTCTCTCTCTCTCTCTCTCTCTCTCTCTCTCTCTCTCTCTCTCTCTCTCTCTCTCTCTCTCTCTGTCAAATGTTCATTTTCTGGTTGACTGTTCAGGGCGAGAAGTCAAAGAGGTGTATTGAATCTGTCATTTCTTGCAGCTTGTTCTCTGGCTTTTTGTTGTGCTAGAAGCGGTGTGTGCCGTGTGTGTGTGTGTATGTGTGTGTCTCTGTGTGTGTGTGTGTGTGTGTGTGTGTGTGTGGTGTGTGTGTGTGTGTGTGTGTGTGTGTGTGTGTGTGTGTGTGTGTGTGTGTATGTGTGTGTGTGTGTGTGTGTGTGTCTGTGTGTGTGTGTGTGTGTGTGTGTGTGTGTGTGTGTGTGTGTGTGTGTGTGTGTGTGTGTGTGTGTGTGTGTGTGTGTGTGTGTGTGTGTGTGTGTGTGTGTGGTGTGTGTGTCAAGTCAAGTCAAAATCATCTTTATTGAGGGTTAAAGAATAAGCTGACAAAGCTTTTTTTTCATCCTGTCCGCTATGTGTATGTGTGTGTGTGTGTGTGTCTGTGTGTGTCTGTGTGTCTGTCTCTGTGACAGCCACATCGGAATTGTGTTATCTACTCACGTATGTAGCCTACACACATAATGGCTCACGCGCATCCACGCGAAAAAGCATGCTTGCATTATACAGACGAATGCTTTCACAACACATACACACACGCGCGCGCGCGAGAGAGAGACCATTTATCTAATTGAATTAGGAGGCTAGGGAGATCTCCCTTCTACATACTTGACTTGATAGTAATCCAGTTAGAGAATGATTGAGAGGAGAGAGGGGGGGGAGAGAGAGAGAGAGAGAGAGAGAGAGAGAGAGAGAGAGAGAGAGAGAGAGAGAGAGAGAGAGAGAGAGAGAGAGAGAGAGAGAGAAAACCGGAGACACCCGTGCCACACACCCCTACATTTCTCGGTTAATTGCATTTTTTCCGTTTTTGCCTTTCTTACCATACATAAAGCTGTATTTTAGGAACCTTTTTAGCTAATAACCTTTTTGGAATACTAACCCTATCCCTAACCCTAGCCCTAACCCTAACCCTACCCCCCACCCTATAAGACGGGAAAACGCAACGAACCACAACTGTGACAAATCGCGGTGTACTGCAGTACATAGTGGGGGGTAGGGTTAGGGTTAGGGTTAGGGTTAGGGTTAGTATTCCAAAAAGAGAATTAGCTGAAAATGTTCCTAAAATACAGCTTTATGTATGGTAAGAAAGGCAAAAACGGAAAAATACAATTAACCGAGAAATGCAGGGGAGGGTGGGGGGGTGGCACATCTTTACCTTCTGGATAAAATTGTACAAGAGAAGGCTTAGAGAACACAAAAAGAAAAAAACACTTTTATAGATTTATTTGAAAAAATGATTACAGTTAAAAGCATGCTTTTATTGGTTACATGGCTTAGCTATTCAAGCAACAGAATCCACAACCAATGCAAAAGATACAGACATCAACATAAGTTAATTAATAAGGATAACTTTTTCACAAGAGAACAAAGCAAAAATGGTTCAATTTCATATTTCACACATATTTAATTTATCTGTAGTACACCGAAAATAAAATTTTCCTTGAATCCATTTGAGTTTTGAAGTAATAGATCTGTAATACCTCACTCGAAAACGATGTTTTGAGTTTCAGTAATACTAAACTGCTTCTCTTGAGGTGGGCAAGGGGAAATAATTGTGACTTGCATTTGTACCTGAGTTGTGGTGATTACTCCCCTTTGTTAAGGAACATTTATCTTTTAGATTCACTTTCACTGAGATTTTGTCTGGAATGATCCCCCTTTAGTTGTGTGAATGAGAGACTTAGTGCGATTTTTCTCACGCCAGAGGGCATGACGCTCGTGTGGGGCTAATCCTCTCTATATTATTAGTTGTCTGAAAGAGAGAGATGAGTGGTCCTACCATCACTCTCTCTCTCACTACGCCCAAGTAAGAAAATCGCGTGATAAGCCCCTAGTGCATTGACTGCCCTCTGGCGTGAAAAATATCGCCATAGGTTGACCATTATCTCCCCAGACGTCACTTCCTGGTCTGGGAGATTGAAGAAGCTAGAAGCAAGAAGCTTTTGGGCTGCCCCTGGGTGCCCCTAATCAAGGTAAGGTGAAGACTTTGGATGCTTAGCCAATATAATAAACTTGTTTGTAATTGTAGCCTTTACTTTTACTTTGCAATGAAGGGTTGTTTAATGTTTTATTAGCAGGTGATTTGGGGGAATATATTCGTGACGTTGGCTGAAGATGAAGATTTCTGGAAGAGCTGATTTTCTTTGTTCTTGTTTTTATAGGTTTGTCAGATTGCAGGTTGTTAAATGATTAACAACTATATTTCCTTATTGTTTTGCCATAGTTATTGTTGTGATATTTGTGCTGGCTATGGGATTTCAACACAGCTGGTGTGTTTATTATTATTTGCTGGTTCTGGGAAGTTGTATGATTCTTTGTTTCAATTGTTTGATGACTCTCAATGCCTTGGTCTATTTTTTATTGGTGTTGTTAGAGGAAAGATAAAACAAGAAATTGGTGTCCTAATGGATTCATATGTAGGCTTTCTTGATTGGTAATTTTATTAAGCTGAAGTGCAGATTATTTTGTTAAAAGCCTGAATGGAAATTCATTTGACATTGGTTAAATATTATTGACAGGGAACAAATTATTTTAGTGTTTGTTATAAGTAACTTGCTGCTGAGTATGCCATTTGAGACGGTGCTGTTGGTGTGCATGACTATGTTTCCATCTAAATGTAATGTTGTTTTTGAAATGCTCTGGAAAATCATTGATCATGATGATGATGAAACTGTGATTCCATTATTGGAATTCTCAGTTTCTGATGTACAAAGACTAGTGGGTCTTTGGGGGTGTAGCCATACACGGTAAATAATATGGAGTGGGAACTCAATAGGTTCCTCAGTGATGTACAAAGATCATAGTGGGTCTTTGGGGGTGTAGCACACAGTAAATAATATGGAGTGGGAACTCAATAGGTTCCTCATTGATGTACAAAGATCATAGTGGGTCTTTGGGGGTGTAGCCATACACGGTAAATAATATGGAGTGGGAACTCAATAGGTTCCTCAGTGATGTACAAAGATCATAGTGGGTCTTTGGGGGTGTAGCACACAGTAAATAATATGGAGTGGGAACTCAATAGGTTCCTCAGTGATGTACAAAGATCATAGTGGGTCTTTGGGGGTGTAGCCATACACGGTAAATAATATGGAGTGGGAACTCAATAGGTTCCTCAGTAATGTACAAAGATCATAGTGGGTCTTTGGGGGTGTAGCCATACACGGTAAATAATATGGAGTGGGAACTCAATAGGTTCCTCAGTGATGTACAAAGATCATAGTGGGTCTTTGGGGGTGTAGCCATACACGGTAAATAATATGGAGTGGGAACTCAATAGGTTCCTCAGTGATGTACAAAGATCATAGTGGGTCTTTGGGGGTGTAGCCATACACGGTAAATAATATGGAGTGGGAACTCAATAGGTTCCTCAGTGATGTACAAAGATCATAGTGGGTCTTTGGGGGTGTAGCCATACACGGTAAAGAATATGGAGTGGGAACTCAATAGGTTCCTCAGTGATGTACAAAGATCATAGTGGGTCTTTGGGGGTGTAGCACACAGTAAATAATATGGAGTGGGAACTCAATAGGTTCCTCAGTGATGTACAAAGATCATAGTGGGTCTTTGGGGGTGTAGCCATACACGGTAAATAATATGGAGTGGGAACTCAATAGGTTCCTCAGTGATGTACAAAGATCATAGTGGGTCTTTGGGGGTGTAGCCATACACGGTAAAGAATATGGAGTGGGAACTCAATAGGTTCCTCAGTGATGTCAAGTATAGTTCCAATGGATGGATAATCCTCTGTCCTTGTACAATTGGA
>CM065681.1:18182407-18189907 GCA_017654935.2 Phymorhynchus buccinoides | reverse complement strand
AATGAACATGTTTCACCTCCCTCCCCTCCCTCTAACCTGTTCTTACCTACACCACCTAGCTTATACTATAACGTGAACAAGACTGATGACAATATGGTTTCTCAGTGCAGTTTGCCCCTCTACTCAGTATGCCAGCCTTCGTTGAAGACACAGTCTGTCGACAACCAGCCTATCAACATGTCAGACGGTGATTTGGACGGTAAGTCGGTCACAATTCAGCTGGATGAAGCTGTGTTGTCTACTATTGAGGTGCACGACAGACAGTTAAAGAGAATAGTTACTAGATACAGTAGCCAAATTGATTTGACAGCAGAGGCCAAGTAAGGTCAAAGAGACTACTGTACCTGGGAGACGCTGTGAGGCAAACTTATAATAAGAAAGCATTACCATATGTAAACACTGCAGAAATAGAATTAAACAAAATAATAATAATAAAAATATAATAATTAATAATGCTTATATAGCGCATAATCTTGCAAAGCAACTCAATGCGCTTTTCACTCACCATTCGTACAAACATTTCTAACAAACTGGCCCACGCATCCTCACCATACATCTCTATGAAAATGAATTCATATTAGAGAATGCATTGCATATAATCATAACACAACACATCAACACCCACCTCCCTTCAACAACACCACCCCAACCATCCATCCACTCCCCCCCATCCCCGCCACCCCTCCCCCCCTACTCCCCACCCCCACCATCATCTCAGAATATTCCGTGGAGATTTCTTCATATCTGTATAATTACGCTTTTGGTCAGAAATGTATGTTCAACTATTAAAACGCTCACATAGGGAAAGCGTTATTTTATTGAAAGCACACACACACACACACACACACACACAAAGTTCATTGAATATGATTAGTCCTTCAACATCTGTGTAATCTACTGTCAAATATATGTGGTGGTTTTTTTATATAAAATATTAAACAACACATGAACTTTTAATTTAAGATAGTATTGCAAGTATTTCTTACGATAAGCTATAGATGCCTTCTTTCATTAACATCTCTCTAATCTACTGGCTTATATATATTTTTTATTTTTTTAATAAAATATAAAACAAGAGCGGAAAACTAAAGATATTATTGCAATTAATTATTTCTTATGATAAGCTTTAGCTGCCTTCTTTCCTTAACCTCAATCTAATCTACTGGCAAATATATTGTTTTATAAAATAAAATTAAAAAACAGACAAACTTAAGATATTATTGCAATTATTTCTTATGATAAGCTCTAGGTGTTTTTTCCTTAACATCAAACTAATCTACTGGCAAATATATTTTTTATATACAATAAAACATTTGAAAAAACCGGAAAACTTAAAATATTATTTCAATTATTTCTTATGATAAGCTTTAGCTGCCTTCTTTCCTCAACATCAAACTAATCTACTGGCAAATATAAACAGGGGTACTCATTACCAAATGTGGGGCAAATTGCTATCATAAACGGGAGCCAAACAGTTAAGCAACCTTTTGCAAAGCAAGGCAAAATATTTCTCTAGGTGACTGACACAGCCTTCGTTAATCAATACAAATTAAGCCTATTTACTTACCGATCTGCATGAATAATTTCTCTTTGTTTACATGCAAAATGTAATTACGTAGTGGGTAACGCCCAGTGATCAATACTAGGGTACTCTTTGTAAAAAGTCAAGTTTGATACACATGTTCAAGGCTGCTACCTCATCACACTAGGGTCTCTGGGTCCCATCAGCATCTTGGGGTGTTTCTTTATTAATCTACGAAAGTGTGTTGCATGCCCCTCAAAAAAATGTTTCTTCTGAAAATGGGTTTAACCCGGTTATCATGAAAACTGTCATTTTCTGGAGCGATGCTAAGCATCTTGAAAAAACAACAAATAGTTGGAAATCTTTCATGCGTTGAATCTTCTTCATAATCCTAAAGAAATTCAAACTGATAACTTTATCCCCAAAAAATTATTAGCGATATTATGTTTTTTCTTTTTTTTCTTTTTTTTCCAGTTACCCTATACATATTCCTCCCTAAGCCTAATTGTATTTCATATTACTCCTACGTTTTAACAAAGAATGGAGATCATATGGGGAGCCGTTTGCACAAAACCCTAGATAAGAGATATCAACAGTTTCAAAACACTTGCTAAGAGATATCAACAGTTTTAAAACCCTAGATAAGAGATATCAACAGTTTCAAACCCTCACTAAGAGATATCAACAGTTTAAAACACTGACTAAGATATATCAACAGTTTCTACCGTGAAACATCCCCAACTGGAAGAAGAAGAAGAAGACTACACAGAGACAAACACAGATCGAAAGGCAGACAGAAACAGTCTCACCAGAGGATCGACGCCAATTTTCATTGGACGATATTAATAGAAGTTTCGGAAGGGGCAAAAGTGAAAGTTCATTGCATTTTGGGCCAAGGTATCGTCTGCTCCAAACTGCACAAGCGAACATTTTATGACAAGCTTTTTGCAAATATTCGACGCGAAGGCTGGAAAAATGATATTGTTCTTGTTTTATTAGACATCGGCCTTTCTGTTTCAGTCGTGTGATGGTAGGTAGCGTGTTTTCTGACAATTTTCTGATGGTATTCACATTTGATAACACACTGGGGTGGAGGGTGTCGCAGGCGACAAACTGTCGATATCTCTTAGTGTTTTGAAACAGTTGATATCTCTTATCTATGGTTTTGAAACTGTTGATATCTCTTATCTATAGTTTTGAAACTGTTGATATCTCTTATCTAGGGTTTTAAAACTGTTGATATCTCTTAGCAAGTGTTTTGAAACTGTTGATATCTCTTATCTAGGGTTTTGTGCAAACGGCTCCCCATAAGATCAACCTATAATACCAGGTCAAAGGCCAGCTCCGAACAAACCTGGAAGAAGGAATAAAGGAGACCTTGTAAACGAAAGAAAAAGGAACCCCTCTCTCTCTCTCTCTCTCTCTCTCTCTCTAGTTGCCCACTTTGAACATGCCAAAGAAGCTGGCCCTATCGTCGTGTGACACGCAGCGCGGCACAGACACGTGCACGTACAGCCTGTCGCCGGTGTGCAGGAAGAAAAGGCCCCCCACGTAGCTGCTGTGCCGGTCATTTTGCCCGCTGACCCGTGTGTGGCGGGCTTTAAGCAGGATGCCTGAAGAGGCGGGATATAACAGGCTGTCCCTCTTCACGTATTGACTAGCTAGCTGCTGGCTGCTGGAAGCAAGACAGAAAGGAGATGCGATACAACCAAACGTTAAACATAAACGTTTAATGCCGAGAGGTAGTATCAGCCTTATTCGTTGAATGCCAAAACGCACTCTCACAAAAGGAATCAAGAAAGCTGATACAGTGTAGTACTTTTTGGTCATTCTTCTTCTATCGCTCAGACAGTTTCCTGTCTATTAAGAGCGCAGATGCGTCATGCTGCCGTTATGCGCCTAACTAAAAAAAATAGTTAGGCCCAGCAAGTCCGACTTCGGCTGGAGGAAATCTTTTCAATGAAAGTGTTTCTTAAAAAAAGGCAGGAGAATGGACTGGTAAGGCAGAAATATAGTAGATAACAGCAAGCAAAGGGAAAAGGCAGAGTCAAACAGAGTGACAGATTAGTGAAAGGTACAAACACAGAACTTCCAGACAGTGGGAGAACTATTTATACAAAAGACCCCCCGGTATCCCCATGGGCGGCCTTTTGGTAATTAACCTTAGCCCTCAACATGTGAAACAGACTGTGTGTATGTGCTAATCAGACCGTGTCCAATTATGATTTCCAAATAGCAAAGGAAGGGATTGCACTGGGCTGGAATTTTGTTTATTGTGGTGAAGCCTTGCCAAGGGGACATTCACATTCTCTCGGCCAAAAGGACTTTAGGGAAGTTGGCATTTGCAAATGTCCCCCAGAGGCCAACCCATCCCTCCAATGAGAGACTTAGTGCGATTTTTCTCACGCCAGAGGGCATGACGCTCGTGTGGGGCTAATCCTCTCTATATTATTAGTTGGGGATAAAGAAAGAGAGAGAGACACTGAGTGGTCCTACCATCACTCTCTCTCTCACTACGCCCAAGTAAGAAAATCGCGTGATAAGCCCCTAGTGCATTGACTGCCCTCTAGCGTGAAAAATATCGCCATAGGTTGACCATTGGATGTAGCCCGAAGAGAGTCGATCAGTTATTCACAAACCTTAAGCTGGACTATCATTTTCCAATGACTGTAGAGTCACGTACTGCACAGCTCTCACTTTACTACTGGGACCAACATCTGGCTAATGTCAGCCAATGAAATAAACATTTGAGTAAATGGTCTGAAACAAACTTCACCGATACTTTGAATAAATCTGTCATTCCCACACTTTTTCTGCTCCACAGTATCGAGTTATGTTGTTAAATCTCAAATTAAATTGGATTCGAATGTGTCGAGTTCTACATCAATGTACTTGCCCAGAACCTTCCGTTTCCCATTTTCCTTCAGAAGAATAGTGTACCCTGATGAGCAAGAGAAGTTCGACAAAGAAGAAGAAGAAAAGGGAAGAGGACGACAAAGAGAGGAAAACGAAGATATTGTTCTGTTTTATCGTCAATAACTTCCTTACACTTTTAGCTGTACTAAATTTGGTATCCATATACAAAGCACATACTCTCTTTCTCCATTTCCCTCCGATGACGAATCCTCCCTGTTGAAGAGGATCTGGCAGTAGATGAAGTAGAGGCCGGGGTTGTGCACCAGCAGGGTGTGGTTGTGCAGCTGCAGTCCTCCCCGCACGTGAGACACGGGACTATCCCTGGGAGACTTCCACCGCTGAATCGTCTGCTTGCTGTCCAACTCTGTAGTATGGGAAATAAAGCATACAGAGAACACACACACACACACACACACACACACACACACACATCTTCTTCTTCGCCTCAGGCAGCCAACTTCATCAGGTTGAAGATTCTGCTGCACTTTGGGTGGGTAGTAAGACATGTACACACACGCGAGCGTGCGCGCACGCACATACACATATTAACTTTAATGAGGCCGTTCTTTTTTGTTCGTTTGTTTGATTGTTTGTAGGAATATCTTCTTCTTGGTGGGTTTTTTTTGGGGGGAGGCTTTTTTATTTTTAGGGCTTACTATATGTTCTCGTCATGCAAAACTGTACGTAAGCCAACACAAAAAGAGGCACTACATGTCACAGTATGTCGTTCACAAAGAAGTCCCCCCCCCCCCTCTCTCTCTCTCTCTCTCTCTCTCTCTCTCTCTCTCTCTCTCTCTCTCTCTCTCTCTCTCTCTCTCTCTCTCTCTCTCTCTCTCTCTCTCTGTGGTCAAAGTGTTCTGCATTTTGTCAGCTTTTAAACATACCAATCAACAAGTATTTTCTTACATGCTAAGTCCTTCAAATACTGTATAAACAAAATGACTAAGTTTATGCGTTTATTGTGGTTTGAAAAGATATAATGTGGGTGGAAGGGTTTGGTGAAGAGAAAGAGAGGGCCGGTAGGTGTGTGTGTGTGTGTGTGTGGGGGGGGGGGGGGGGGGGTACGGAAATAATCTTACCATGAGAAAGGGTGGGCTTAGCCAGCAGATGCGCAGACACCGCCCTTTTACCTATGGCGTCATTCTCATCTTCGTCATCATCGTTGTCATCATCGTCATCATTATCATCTTTGCCCATGATATCTATACAAAGAACAAAAATCAAAAGATGGTAAAATAATCATTTTCTTACGTACGCGTTACTCAGTTAAAATTAATTAAAGACATAGAAAGACAATAACATAAACAAGGGCGTCGCCGAGCGGCAGACATGTCCGTCACCAGCAATGCCACGCACTTGCGACACCCCGTAGAGTGTCACATCCTGACACAAAATTGGAAGGGATTCTGTCTTCTAGTTCACGAGATACAGCTTGAAGAAGAAACATATAGCGCAAAGAAGGAAATTTCGGTTTTCAAGGTCACACTTCAAGGTCAAGGTCAGCATGGTGATAATTTATGCTCGGATGTTTTCTTCTCTAGGGTATACAGTACCACACACAATCTGAAGCGCTTCTGTCAAGTACCAATGTGGAAAATATGGCTTAAAACCCAATGTGTAGACCCCTACCACTTTCAAGGCCTACGGATCGCCCGGACCGTGACCTTGACCTTGATCGGTATGCCACCATCAGAACGGGCATAAGCCAAATTTGAAGACTCTAACACTAACGGTGTGGGAGTTATGGCCCCTGAAAGATTTTCGGTTTTCAAGGTCGTACGCCAAGGTCAAGGTCACGACGGCAATATGGTTTGCGCGGATGCCTTCCTCTCATGGTGACACACCAGCACACACAATTTGACGTGATTCTGTCAACCCGTTCGAAAGATATCCTTGGGACAGACAGAAGGAGAAAAAAATGACCCTCCGATTTTCAGGCTCCAGCGATCTTTTTGACCTTGACCTTGACCTTGATCGGTATGCCATCATCAGAACGGGCATAAGCCAAACCACCTTCATACCAAGTTTCAACATCCTATGTTGATCGGTGCCCGAGATATGGCTAAAAATAGATTTTCGGTTTTCAAGGTCGTACGTCAAGGTCAAGGTCACGACGGCAAAATGGTTTGCGCCGATCTCTTCCTATTAAGGAGGCACACCTTCACACAAAATTTGACGCGATTCGGTCAAGCGGTTCGGGAGATATCCTTGGGACAGACAGAAAAAAAAAAGGGAAAAAAAGAAAAAAAAAATACAAACCAGCCCATCGCAATAGTCCGTCTTGGTGACGGACTAAAAAAACCTTAAGAAACTAACATTAGTGCCCGCGCAAACACGCATGCACGCATGCTCTCTCTCTCTCTCTCTCTCTCTCTCTCTCTCTCTCTCTCTCTCTCTCTCTCTCTCTCTCTCTCTCTCTCTCTCTCTCTCTCTCTCTCATTACGCTGAGGCGTCTTAAAGACCCACCTCAAATATTATCACCATTGCCAACACCAGGATCAGGATCAGGATCAATACGTCGAAGGTGCCAATACTGGCAATATCATAATCAGCATAATCACTTTAACAAAACTTAAAGGCCTATGTATAGGCCTACATATGGAGCACTCATATTTAGGCTACCATAAAACTCGTGGGAAAAGTCTTACCAGCCAGTTTTTTCACTTCCTCTTGTCTCCGCAAAATCTGCAGATAAATATAAAAAGAATTCCTTGCACTCATTTCAACAACAAAAAATTACTTATTTCAAAGTCACAATCAGAAAAATGATGACCGGGTGCAATAAAATATTTGCCAAATTAAATAAGTTGATGTGCGTCTTCTACATAATCATGGAATGTGTGCCGGCTCAGAACTCGATACATTAATTTACATCAGCTACAATGCAAAATGTAAACTGTTGAGGTTTTGCCATTTGCACAATTCTAATTTTGTAGTCCGTCTGAAGAGAATAAAATGGCATAACCTTATGGTCTTAATTAAATGAAATTGATTGAACTATGGTCATTAGTTTCCTAGTGATTGGAAATACAATGTTTTGTCCCCTTGTTTTGTGTTTGTGT
>CM065681.1:18164907-18177407 GCA_017654935.2 Phymorhynchus buccinoides | reverse complement strand
GGACTACACTGAATTCGTTGTCACAACTCACATAGAAGGAAGTTCTATTCCTTGGCTGGTAGCCTAGTGTCTGTGTCTGTGTATGGGTGGAGGGGGGTTACCCTACCCTTCTACCGCAATCAGCACTCCCCCCCCCCCTTCCCTTGTCAACTTCTCCTTCCCCTACCCCCATCACCCTCTTATGATTTATCAAGGTGGCAAGTCATAAACGAGTACAAGTCTGCGTTTGCAGTGAACATTTTGTTTTGATTAGAACTATATGTGGAGAGAGAGAGAGAGAGAGAGAGAGAGAGAGAGAGAGAGAGAGAGAGAGAGAGAGAGAGAGAGAGAGAGAGAGAGAGAGAGAGAGAGAGAGAGAGAGAGCACGTTAATATATCAATAATCGTAATCGTAAGGACGCTTTTGCTATGGTACCTTACTTCTGGGAAATGCGGGTTTTCAAAAGGCAGTTATGCTGAGAGCACGTTAATATATCAATAATAATACCTTCCCAGTGGATTAAGATAATGAACTATTAAGGCCACACACAAAAATATGTTGGTTTCCTGTTTCCCTACCTACCATAGTTTTTGGATAAATGGGAAAAAAAGAAAACGAAAACGAAAGTAAGCGAGCAAACAGAAACATAAAACATTATAAGTGCAAAAGAATACTGTTTTGTTTTATTAAAATATATAAATGTATTCACACACATGGACCGAACACAAGATTTTAAAAAGAAAAAGAAACAAAAAAGCCTAGTACCTACCTACCCTATTTTTCAAACTGATGAAACCCAAAACAGACATACTTTTTTTTGTGGCCTAATCAGCAAAGAAACTGATAAATAGAAACTTATTAAGAGGCACATTTGCAAAAATGCGTCAGCAGGCTCGTTCTACAAACGCGCGTACGTGTGCACGCACACGTGCACAATACACCAACATGCACATACGCACACCCACTACACACGAGAAACACAACCATACATACTTATATATTTACACAAACGCGCGTGCGTGGACAAACATATACACACATGCATTCTTGCACATGCACGTTCACACATAAGTGTGCTTGCATATACCGCACATACATACATAAGCTTTTTAATATATGCATTTAAATTAAGAAAACGTACTTTTTGTACATAGGGGAAGACGGGGTAAAAAGCGCATGGGCGGGTAAGAAGCCCACCCCAATTATCTCATGAAATGAAGCAAATTTCAGTCTCGTTTTGCCCATGAGACGAGCGTTAATGTCTAGCATTCGTCTCATGGGCAAATTTGACTGAAATTTTCTTTATTTCATGAGATAATTGGGGTGGGCTTCTTACCCGCCCATGCGCTTTTTACCCCGTCTTCTCCTATATACGTGCACACATTTTACGCACGCACGCACGCGCGCAGGCAAACGCACACGCACACGCACACGCACACGCGCACACGCACACACACACACACACACACACACACACCTCTACTTACTGGGACTACAGCACTCTGCCTATTGTAGCCTATATCCACTTCGTTTTCAGGAGATAATAATCATGGAGCTAGTGAACCGAGCATATAGTCAACTGGAACAGTCAGTAACACACACACACACACTCGCACAGGCACACCAACAGACAGGTAACACTGGGATACAGATAGCACGATATTCTCTTTAAATAGGCTATGCTACTAAGCCAATACCTGTGATTATCAGGTTTGAAAGAAGGCTGGTTGGTTTAGCCCTCACGTCACAACAATGACATAATCGTAAGGACGCTTTTGCTATGGTAGGGGAAGACGGGGTAAAAAGCGCATGGGCGGGTAAGAAGCCCACCCCAATTATCTCATGAAATAGAGAACATTTCAGTCAAATTTGCCCATGAGACGAATGCTAGACATTAACGCTCGTCTCATGGGCAAAATGAGACTGAAATTTGCTTCATTTCATGAGATAATTGGGGTGGGCTTCTTACCCGCCCATGCGCTTTTTACCCCGTCTTCCCCTACCTTACTTCTGGGAAATGCGGGTTTTCAAAAGGCAGTTATGCTGTTACCCCCCCCCCCCCACCCCCCGAAAACAGACTTGAGGCAGGTATGAAGAGGGGGAGGGGGGAGGGGGGGGGGTCTAAGAAGAAATGAGTAGATACATATTTGTTTTTAAAAGTGTTGATCATTGTGATCCTAGTTTCGTTTTGTAAGTCTATGTGTGTTCCGTTCCGTCTTTTGTGTCGTCACTACCATGCTGCTTGGCTAGAAGCACCGTCTAATTAGTGTTGTTGAATCCTGAAGATTCGCTTGGATTAAAGGTCAGAACTTTCCATATTTGTGTTACTGAGCCTTTGATATGTCGTCTGCAAGAATTGTCAACATGGTGGCAGCGGCACATGCCATCTGAATTCGTCAGAATCGTCATAAACTGTGTCACATTGTGAACTGTGGTTGAATTACCTACTATCATGGCCACACCCAGCCTGTGCAGATTTCCTCCAGAACTAGATCTAGACGACACAAACCTTGCAGAACATTTTCGCTCGTGACGACGTCAGGTTGACTTTTACCTTGTAGCTAGTGGAGCTGCTGAAAAGACCAAGGCTACAAACTGCAATTATTTTGATTGTGCTGGAGCAAAGGTTCAAGAAGTCTATGAGCAATTTTCGTTTGCAGCAGCTGATAAGAATGACCCAACGAAAGTGCTGGATAAGCTTGAAGAATATTGTAGACCTAGATTAAATGAAGTCATAGAGAGCTATCGATTTTGGAATATGTCATGCAAGCACAGTTTTGATGCTTTTCTCACAGACCTCAGATCTCGAGCCAGCCTTTGCAATTTTGGACAAGAGGCTAATAGAATGTTAAGGGACAAAATTGTGTTTAGTGTTCCAACCAAAATGCAAGAACTGTTGTTACGAGAAAGACAACTCACATTTGAGAAAGCTGTGGACATTTGCCATTCTTATGAACACTCCAGCAAACAACAACAAGAACTTGCCACGTCACACATTGACCAAGTAGGTACCAGTTCTACGGCCCACAAACCGAAAGGAGAGGAGAGAAGTGAGGAGGTGAACGTGATGTCACACAGTGGCTTGATTCATGACTGCAGACTTTGCGGCAAGTCTCATGCTGCAAATAAAACCATCTGTCCGCAGCGCATGTCATCTGCAGCGCATCTGCAGCTCATGTCATCGCCGGAATCACTTCAGAGTCAAATGCAGGCAGATTCAGGCCGTATCTACGTCAAAGGAAGAGAATGAGCATGTCCCAAAGAGCCCATCTGGTCAACCAACCTACTGTTTGTCTGCAGTAACGTCCTTGAAAGAAGGTCGAGTTACTGCGCTGATGCGTGTAGGCTAGCAGAATGTGCGTTTTCAGCTGGACAGTGTGGCAGATGTGAACACCATTTGCGAGAAATATGTTGACAGGCAACAAATATCGCCATGTGAGCAGGACTTGACGATGTGGAATGGATCCACTGTGAAGCCGGTTGGAGAGACTGTGATTCAAGTGCACAATCCCAAGAGTGGAGTGACCTCCCCTCTTTGACCTGTCCGCTTTGTGGTGGTAGGCAATACCCTCACGTGTTTGCTTGGTGTGAATACGATTCAAGAACTAGGATTGATCACTGTGAATCGTGACAGTTTCATTGCATCTGTGTCGCAAGAGACTCTTGGTGACCTTGGCGAAACTCACCTTCAACTCAAGCTGGACGCACAGCCAAAAGTGTTACTGTGTCGCAGTATTTTGCTTGCATGGATGAGGTCCAGAAGCAGATTCAGCAACTGGTAGAACGAGGCGTGCTAGTGAAAGTTGAACAACCAACATCATGGGTGAGCCAAATGGCAGTGACTAGGAAGGAGTCTGATGGCTCTCTTCGAATCTGCATCGACCCCCAACCTTAGAATGCCGCCCTTATGCGTGAACATTTCAATCTACCCACACTGGAGGATGTACTCCCCTCTCTGCACAATGCCAAGATCTTCACCAAACTCGACGTGAAAGAGGCGTTTTGGCATGTCCGCCTTGATGAAGAGTCAAGTTTGTTAACGACTATGATTACCCCGTTTGGCAGGTTTCGTTGGGCAAGGCTTCCATTTGGGTTGACGGTGAGCAGTGAAATATTCCAGAAAAGACTGATGGACGCTCTTGATGGACTTGACGGAACTGTGTCTGTAGCAGATGACATCATCGTCATGGGACGAGGCGACTCTGAAGCTGAAGCTGAGGCTGACCATGCTCAAAACCTGAGAGATTTCCAGAAACGGTGCCAGGAGAAGAACATCAAGCTGAATGACAAGAAAGCAGAAGTCAAACAAAGGGAGATCACCTTCATGGGACATCGAGTGTCAGCAAGAAGTTTTCTACCTGATCCAAAGAAGGTCTCTGCGATACTGAAGATGCCAGTACCCACTGACGTCCCTGGAGTTCGCCGATTGTGCGGCATGGTTCAATACCTTGCCAAATTTCTGCCAAATCTTTCCAGTGATCTTGAGCCAATACGAGCGCTCCTGAAGAATGGTGTGACATGGGACTGGTCGGATGCCTGTGAAGCAGCATTTGAATCTGTGAAAAAGAAGATCACACAATCACCTGTGTTGGTTTACTTTGACTGTGGAAGAGACCTCACCCTGCAGGTGGATAGCAGCAAAGACGGGATCGGCGCCACCATCCTTCAAGATAGCCGACCCATTGAATATGCTTCCCGAGCCCTCACTGACGCTGAAAGGAAATGGGCCCAAATTGAAAAAGAGATGCTGGCACTGGTTTTTGGGCTGGAACGGTTTGACCAGTACACCTACGGTCGCAATGTGTATGCTGAGAACGACCACAAACCGCTGGCGTCAATTCTGAAGAAGCCATTATCCCAGGTTTCACGTCGCATTCAAGCCTTACGACGTAGTGTTCCAGTACGTCCAAGGGAACAAGCTCTACATTGCCGACACGCTGATCCGGGCCTTCCCACCAACTGCGGGTGATGGCGGTCAGCTCCCTGTTGGATGTTACCGACAAGACGAGGCTACATATTGAAGAGGCGACGAGATCGGATCCTGCAATGCAAATGCTTCTGCAACTGATCAAAGATGGGTGGCCAGAACGAAAGTGTGACGTTTCTCATGAGGCGCGCCCATATTTCGATGTCAGATACTCTTTGAGCTACCAGCAAGGCATCATCCTGAAGGGTGAACGAATAGTGATACCGGTCAGTTTTCGGCAGGAGATGAACAGACTCCATGCAGCCCATCTGGGGTACGACAGTATGATGCGCCGTGCACGAGAACTGATATTTTGGCCCACGATGTGCCAAGACATCAAGCAGATGGCGGACAGCTGTGAGGCCTGTCAGCAGCTGAGGCCTCAGAACCAGAAAGAGACGCTGAAACAGCACAGTGATGGACAGAGGCCCTGGATGAAGGTTGGAACTGACCCTGTGTGAGGTTGAGGGACGGCACTATCTAGTAACCGTGGACTACTTTTCCAAATTCATTGAGGTTGATTACATCCCTGGGGCATCAGCCAGTGCCCAGGACACTATATATATATATATATATATATATATATATATAGAGAGAGAGAGAGAGAGAGAGAGAGAGAGAGAGAGAATCTTGCAAATCGCTACTTTTCACACGTTTATCACCAGCCGTCTCCATTCTCCCGCCATATTTAGTGTTAACAAGTCCAAGGAAGATCACTCTGCCTGATTTCTTCTTCTTCTTGCATATAGCATCCTCCATCAACAATTTGATGATTATGACGCTTACGACATGGGGGGTTTCCAACTAATCAGGATCTTGTATGAAGGACTTGCTGCCCGGATGATCAGCTCAATGCGGGATTGAATGGGAGGGGGGGGGGGGGGGGGGGGGGGGCGAGGGCATGAATTTTTTTTATTTTTTTTTTGGGGGGGAGGCCTGGACAGGGGGTATGGAGTTGACGGAAGGGTGAGAACAGGAGGGGGGGGGGGCTTAGATCCGGGATTTGAATTCCTCCACCGAGGCTGATGATATTGCCTCAGGTGGAATAGAGTTCCACTCACTCACAGCCCTTGGAAAGAATGAGTACTTCCTGTAATCGGTTTTACAGGCAGGAAGTAGGTAGGCCTGTGAGTGAGTCTGTCGTGATGGAGGATGGGGGACTGGCTGGTGTGGGGTGTTGATGGCCACATCTCCATGGTGGAACTTGAAGAAGGTGGCCAACCTAGCAGAGCGTCGCCTGTCCTTGAGTGGAGGCCACTGCAGCTGGGTCAGCATGTTGTCCATGCTGGATGTTTGGCGGTGGCGATTTACGACCCATCTAGCTGCGCAGCGCTGGACCCTCTCAATCTTGCCGGTGGCTTTGGCTGTATGAGGGTCCCATACAGAAGCGGTGTACTCAAGGGTGGGGCGAACTAAGGCTTTGTAGGCAGTTTCCTTGACGGAGATCTTCAAATTTCGTCGGAGGAAGTCTAGAGCCTTGTTTGCCTTGTTTACGGTGTTGTTGATGTGGGTGTCCCACGACAGATTTTGGGAGATTGTGACACCCAGGTACTTGACTTCTTCTGCTGTCTGTAGTCTCTGGCCGTGAAGGTGATAAGTGCCAGCTTGAGGGGTCTTTTTTCTGGATACGTGCATAGATTGGCATTTTCGGGATTTGATTTACGCAGTAGGTCTATTCATTCGTTTAAGTTTACATTTGATTTTTTTTAAAGTGGTTTATTTGCATGTCTCAAGAAGCGACAGTCATAAGGAACATTTTCTTCAAATCACTATATTTAGTTTATGGTTTACTTACAGAGTGTTAATTATTTGAGCACGGTCAAAACAATCAAGTGTATTCTGTTTGTTGAACGGTTTGATTTTACAATGTAATTTGCAATTACTTTGAAGTGCGATTTAAGCATCTTTAAGTTAAGGGGGGTGTTGATCATTGTAATCCTAGTTTCGTTTTGTAAGTCTATGTGTGTTCCGTTCCATCTTTTGTGTCGTCACTACCATGCTGCTTGGCTAGAAGCGCCGTTTAATTAGTGTTGTTGAATCCTGAAGATTCGCTTGGATTAAAGGTCAGAACTTTCCATATTTGTGTTACTGAGCCTTTGATTATGTTGTCTGCAAGAATTGTCAACAAAAAGGGGGGAGGGAGGAAAGAGAAGGTGGTGAGATTCTTATGCATGCACACATACACACATGCACGCATGTATGCACGCACACATATATAAACACACCACACACACTCATGCAGGCGCGTGCGCAAACAAACTCAGATGCACGCGTAGAGACTGATTCAAATTCACACGGACAGAAAGAGAGAGAATGATGATGAGAGAGAGAGAGGGGGGGGGGGGGGGGCAGTGACAGAACACTGAATCCTGAACTCGTTGAAAACTAATATTTTAGGCAATATAGTTCTTACACATCCTTGATACACATAAAATAGACCTATTATTGAACACAAAGGTATACTGTACTAAGATGAAGAGAGAGAGCCTATACTAAGATAATGGGGTACCGACAGTTGCTCCTTGATTACTGCTCCTCGAAATTTGCTCCTCAACAATTGCCCCTTGACAATTTCTCCTAGGTGTAATTCCTCCCGAAGCATTTGCTTCTTGGATAATTGCTCCTCGAACAGCTTGCTCCTTGGATTTTTGCCCCTCGAACAATTGCTCCTCGTCTTTGTGATAATTGCTCCTTTAAAGTCGGCTGGAGTCTTGTCGTAGACTCGTCACGTGGAATTCTCGTGCAGTTCAACAGCCTAATATTGGCATAGCCCTACTTGGTGGTGGTCACCAGCCGCGAACGAAGAGAGCAAAGCTGGTAATGTTTTAAGAGAATTCCGTTTGTTCCTGACTATCTATGCTACCACGATAACGTTTGAACGGAGGGACCTAGGAGGCTCAAATTTTGCATGCGGATAGGTATTTAGGATATCTAGGCCAAGTTCGAAAATGAAGGTCATTGGTTCAAGTTCAAAAATGAAGGTAATTGGTTCAAGGTCAATGTCACTGGAGCCGAAAATGCTGCCGCGTGAGATCCTCGCTGGCGCAGTGGCGCTGTAAAGTGCAGGTGTAGACTGTTTGACCGGACTTTACTTACAGGGGGGGTTGTCAGTTTGTTCCTGGACCCGATATTGCCACCGCGCGGCTGGTTGATCTGGCGTTGTCACGCTCTAGTTTCAGTCCTGCGAATGTTTTCTGGTTTTAACTTTTAGTCGACAGTTTTCTCTGTTCTTTTTTCTTTTCTTTTTCTCCGCTGCCATGGTTCACCTGTTTCTTTAATCATTCCACCCGGATTTTACCCCCTCCTTCTCTTCCCCACGTTTATTTTGCCATTACATGTGCTTTTTTTCTTTCTGCCCAAAGCCCACCCTCACACACACACACACACACACACACGCGCGCGCGCGCGCGCACACACACACGCACACACACACACACAACGCGCACGCACTCACGCGAACAAGCAGGTGTACACTTTTCATTCTCTCCCTCTCTCCTCTTTTGAATTGCTTTTTTATACCTTAGTTCTGTAGTCTTTACAAATAAGCTGAACAGAATTAGATAACCTGTTTTCTCGGAAAGTCAGATTGGTTCAGGAAGAACCACAATCTAAGAAAATATATCGCCTTTTATCTGTTCGTTCGTCCGTCCCGAGGGATGAAGCATAGTAAAGCAGTAGGCTTATGTCGACCCCTATTCCCGTCTCCGATTAATAGATTGCGCGCGATCTATTCAGCAGTAGGCTTATGTAGACCCCTATTCCCGTCTCTGATTAATAGATCGCGCGCGATCTATTAATTTAATGGCAAATAAGAGTATGTTTTATCTGTATGTTGTATGAAATAGAACACATTTAGAAAGAAACAAGGGCGTCGCCGAGTGGCAGACATGTTCGTCACCAGCAATGTCACGCACTTGCGACACCCCGTAGAGTGTCACATCCTGACACAAAATTGGAAGGGATTCTGTCTTCTAGTTCACGAGATACAGCTTGAAGAAGAAACATATAGCGCAAAGAAGGAAATTTCGGTTTTCAAGGTCACACTTCAAGGTCAAGTTCAGCATGGTGATAATTTATGCTCGGATGTTTTCTTCTCTAGGGTATACAGTACCACACACAATCTGAAGCGCTTCTGTCAAGTACCAATGTGGAAAATATGGCTTAAAACCCAATGTGTAGACCCCTACCACTTTCAAGGCCTACTGATAGCCCGAACCGTGACCTTGACCTTGATCGGTATGCCACCATCAGAACGGGCATAAGCCAAAGTACCTTCATGCCCAATTTGAAGACACTAACACTAACGGTGTGGGAGTTATGGCCCCTGAAAGATTGTCGGTTTTCAAGGTCGTACGCCAAGGTCAAGGTCACGACGGCAAAATGGTTTGCGCGGATGCCTTCCTCTGATGGTGACACACTAGCACACAAAATGTGACGCGATTCGGTCAAGCGGTTCCGGAGATATCCTTGGGACAGACAGAAAACCAAACAAACAAACAAACAAACAAACAAAAACAAAAACAAATACAAACCAGCCCATGTAAAATCCGATCACCTATGGTGACGGACAAATACAAACCAGACGACCACAGAGTTCGGTCACCGTAGAGGTGACGGACAAAAACAAAAAAACAAAAATACAAACCAGACGATGGCAAAGTCCGATCACCTACGGTGAATGACAATTATGCTACGGGGTGTCGCAAGTGCCTGGCATTGCTGGTGATGGAAATGTCTGCCGTCCGGCGACGCCCTTGTTTGTTTGTTGTTCTTTTCTGTCTGTCCCAAGGATGTTAATAAAAAGAGTTGTTTTGTTTTTTTTACCTACTACAAAGATTAATACAAGAGAGAGAGAGAGAGAGAGAGAGAGAGAGAGAGAGAGAGAGAGAGAGAGAGAGCTAGCTAAAACGGGGAACGGGACGTTCTGTGTGTGGCCTTACGGTTGCTTTGATCTTCTGTCCGGCTTTCCTCTGGGTGTGTGTGTGGGGGGGTGGGGTGGTGGTGGGCGCGCGCTCTCTGTGTATGTTTGTCTGTCTGTGTCTCTCTCGTGCTTTTTCTGTCTCTGTCCCCCCCCCCCCTCTCTATCTCTGTCTTTGTAGAGCCTATGTCTCTCTGTTTGTCTGTTTCTGTCTGTCTCTCTGTCTGTTTCTCCCTCTGTCTTTGTCTATCTATCTGTATGTGTCTCATGTCTCTGTATGTCTATGTGTCTCTCTCTGTGTCTGTCTGTCTCTCTCTCTCTCTCTCTCTCTCTCTCTCTCTCTCTCTCTCTCTCTCTCTCTCTCTCTCTCATTTTCATTCATCCCACATCCTGACACATTTGAAGAGCCTATGTCTTGTAGTTCACGAGATACAGCTTGGACAATAATATATAGCGCAAAGAAGGAAATTTCGGTTTTCAAGGTCACACTCTCTCTCTCTCTCTCTCTCTCTCTCTCTCTCATTCTCTCTCTGTCTGTCTGTCTGTCTCTGTGCCTGCTCCAGGGCGGAGGACGTTAAACAAATTTTAATTCATCCAACTGGAACAGCAGTTGTCCTCTTTGCTCTCTGTCTGTCTGTCTGTCTGTCTCTCTTTGTGTGTGTCTTTTGTCTGTCTGTTTGTCTGTCTGTCTGTCTCTCCCCCCCCCCCCCCCCCCCCCCCCCCCGTCTTTCTCTCTCTGGAGGACGTTAAACAAATTTTCATTCATCCACATCCTGACACAACATTTGAAGAGCTTATGTCTTGTAGTTCACGAGATACAGCTTGGACAATAATATATAGCGCAAAGAAGGAAATTTCGGTTTTCAAGGTCAAACTTCAAGGTCAAGGTCAGCATGGCGATAATGTATGCTCGGGTGTTTTCTACTCTAGGGTATACAGTGCCAGACACAATATGAAGCGCTTCTGTTAAGTACACATGTGGAAAATATGGCTGAAAACCCAATTTTTAGACCCCTACCACTTTCAAGGCCTACGATCTCCCGGACCGTGACCGTGACCTTGATCAGTATGCCACCATCAGAACGGGCATAAGCCAAAGTACCTTCATGCCAAATTTGAAGACTCTAACACCAATGGTGTGAGAGTTATGGCCCCTTAAAAATTTTCGGTTTTCAAGGTCGTACGCCAAGGTCAAGACGGCAAAATGGTTTGCGCGGGTGCCTTCCTCTCATAGTGACACACCAGCACACAAAATTTGACGCGATTCGATCAACCCGTTCGAAAGATATCCTTGGGACAGACAGAAGGAGAAAAAAAATGACCCTCCAATTTTCAGGCTCCAGCGATCTTTTTTACCTTGACCTTGATCGGTATGCCATCATCAGAACGGGCATAAGCCAAACCACCTTCATACCAAGTTTCAACATCCTATGTCGATCGGTGCCCGAGATATGGCTAAAAATAGATTTTCGGTTTTCAAGGTCGTACGTCAAGGTCACGACGGCAAAATGGTTTGCGCCGATCTCTTCCTATTAAGGAGGCACACCTTCACACAAAATTTGACGCGATTCGGTCAAGCGGTTCGGGAGATATCCTTGGGACAGACAGAAAAGAAAAAAAAACAAACAACAAAAAAAAAAAAAACAACACCAGCCCATCGCAATGTCCGTTCACCTTCGGTGACGGACAATAAAGCAGTAAGCTTATGTAGACCCCTATTCCCGTCTCTGATCTAAACAGTTAAAAATAAATGAATAGATCGCGCGCGCATGTGTGTGTGTGTGTGTGTGTGTGTGGTGTGTGTGTGTCTGTGTTTTTGCATGCTTGCACACGTGTATGTACATGTAGCTAATAATTATAGACTTACAGGGCCTAATACAGTTTTAATTTCAGTTTGTCCTAGTATGCATAGGGTCTATTCCGAGAAACTAATTTTCTTTTTGATGTGTGTGTGTGTGTGCGTGTGCGTGCGTGCGTGCGCGCGTGTGTGCGTGCGTGCATGTGTGTGTGTGCGTGTGTGTGCGTGCGTGCTTTTTTGCCCATGGAAGCAGGTAGGGGCGGAGTGGGCAAGGTCAATGAGATCTGTGTATGAGAATGAGAAATCAGGTATACATAGATTCTAAAGGACATTGCCTTTCTGAGAAAGGTGACTTTAAAAACACAGAGAGAGCTGGGGGGGGGGGGGGGGGGGGGGGGGGGGGGGGGGGGGGGGGGGGGGTGAGTGTGTGGTGGGGGGGGGGTGGGGGGGGGGGGGGGGCTCGAGTGTGTGTGTGAATCACTATAGCATAAACTACAACCCTTGTCACGATAAAAAAAATTGACAGGATAGTTCGATGTTTCTGTAATATTGTTGTAAATAAATTGTGAGTAAGCCTCGCGGCACGCGTGCATATAATAATTATGTGATTTTATGCATGCAGTGAGTGAATAGTTTTGCGAACTGTATTGCGAGAGGATGCGCGTGAATGAGGATTTTGGAATGACATTAGTACTGGAGGGATCAGGATCAGGATAAATACGTCGCAGGTGCCAATACTGACAATAGTCGCTACGGATCAATAAAGAATTTGAAGATATAAACTGCTTCGTTGTTTTCGATTCATGAACGCAAGATTCTAGTCTCGAGCACGGCATACA
>CM065681.1:18152449-18164407 GCA_017654935.2 Phymorhynchus buccinoides | reverse complement strand
GTTGATGTCTTGGTAATTACACTGTGTGGTTGTCATCTGAGTGTTTGTTGTGTCTGGTACATTACATTGTGTGGTTGTCATTGATGTGTTTGTCCGTGTTGTGTCTTGGTCATACACTGTGTGTGTTGTCAACTCTTATGTGGATGTTGTGTCTTGGTACAGTACACTGTGTGATTGTCATCTGATGTGTTTGTGTGTCTTGGTACCTACATTGCACTGGATGAACTGAGGGGTCGTTACAACTTCTTTCCATTGCTCCCACCCATAAAGAAAATTAGAGTCACAATTCTTAATGCATACATTAGTCTAAAGCTTGGGGCCTCTGCAGATCAAGAAATAAGGCAATCACCATTATAAAAATCACACTAGCGCCGTTACTCAAATCGCTGTGTTTCATAACACTGTGTGTCCACTATCAGTTAGCAAAGCAAAATCAAAAAAATCAAATAATTAATGATGATAGTAAGACACTTATATAGCGCGGGCATTCTAACTTGCTATTCGAGACGGTGCTTTCCATAATTTTGTTAACACATGCAAAATAGTACATCAAACTGATCTCACACACACATCAGCACACACACACAACAACACAAGCACACGCACAGCACCGCAGCAGCACACGCCACACACACCAACACACACACACACACACTACACAGAGACACCACACACACAGAGTATGATTCTATATAGCCTTCCATGAAATTTATCCAGGAAGACCCGAAGCCCCCGAGGAAAATGCTGCTTACTCCTGTAAGAGGCCTGACCCACATCAGGTATGTGTTCTCAGAGAAGTTGGAGGAGCGTGATCTACTCTGAAAACGACTCTGGCTTGAAGTGCATGACTGTTTCAGGAGGAGCTCTCAGCTATCTGTCAGCAGTAAATAAAAAATCGGAAACACACACACTCTCTCTCTCTCTCTCTTCTCTTCTCTTCTCTCTCTCTCTCTCTCCTATCTCTCTCTTGCTTCTCTCTCTCTATCTCTCTCATAGTGATCTTCAGTGCCGACTCCTTCATATAATTCTTCGTTGTTTTTTGTCAACTTATCATTGAACATGCCTGTCCGCAGGCTCTACCCCTTAACTGGACACGAATCCTGAACAAATGGCTAGTTCAGAGATATGGAAGACTGCCGAGCTGTTTTAAGACTGTGGAAGAAATATCAAAGTCAAAGTGTCGTCGTTCTTAGGCTGAAATCGTTCAACAGAGCAGCCATTTGTGGCTTGCAAGGCGAAACCACCGTGCTGTGTACAAGCCGCAGAGAAGAAGGGACCAGGACAAGTAAATCGCAGACAGGAAACGAGCTGAGGAGCACAGAAACAAGGCAATCAAACGGCAACGTGGAACATGGTTTCACTCCCTCCCTCCTCTACCTGTTCTTTACCTACACCACCTAGCTTATCTATAATCGTGAACAAGGACTGACTGGAAAATATGGTTTCCAGTGCAGTTTGCCCCCTCTACTCAGTATGCCAGCCTTTCGTGAAGACACAGTTCTGTCGCCAATCTACAGCCTTCAACCATGTCAGCCGGTGATTGGCGACAGTGATAGTCGGTCGATTCAATCATGCTGTGTGTCAATGCCAGACAGTAGTTGATCTAACATATTATGAGGAGAGCACAGAGACAAAAAGTCTAAAGAAGTATATAAGTATCACCCCTAGAGAATACATAAACCAAATTGAAACTTTAGACACAGAAGAGCCAAGTAGGTCAAAAGAAGACACATGACCTGGAGAGACGCATGAGATGAAGGCAAACTAAATAAAATACAAGAAACAAACACATATGTAAAACACTGCAGAAAATAGAAATTAACACAACAGCATTATAAATGCACACTACAAAATTATAATAATTATATAATGACTAGATATGCGCAAGCTCATCTTGCAAATGGCAACCATGCGCATTCACTCACCATTCGTACAAACATTTCTAACAAACTGGCCAACGCATGTGCGACCTCACCATGTAGGAATCTCTAGAAATTGAATCATATTAGAGAATGCATTGCATTAGCTAATCATAACAACACACATCACACCCACCTCCTTCAAACCAACAACCACACCCCAACCATCCATCCACTCACGCCAACGCCAACCCTGCTCCCCCTACATCCCCACCCCCACCATCATCTCAGAAATATTCCGTGGAGGAGAGGAGATTTCTTCATATCTGTATAATTACGCTTTTGGTCAGAGAAATGTAGTCGTTCAACTATTAACAGCTCACATAGGGAAAGCGTTATTTTATTGAAAGCACACACACTACACAGCAGACAGAGAGCAAACACAAAGTTCATTGAATATGATTGAGTCCTTCAACATCTGTGTACATCTACTGTACAAATAGCATATGTGGTGGTTTGTTTATATAAAATATAAAAAACACATGAACTTTTAATGTAGATAGTATTCGCAAGTATTTCTTACGATAAGCTATAGATGCACGTAACTTTCATAAACACATCTACTAATCTACTAAGCCTATTATATAATTATTTTATATATTATTATATAATAAAAAAATTATATTATAAAAACAAGAACGGAGAAAAATAAAGATTGATTTTGATATGAGCCAAAATAATATATTCATTATGATAAAGCTATTAAGAGCGACACCTACTTCCTTAACAATTGCAATCTACATCTATGGCAAAATATTGTATTTATAACAATAAAATATAAAAACAGACAAACTTAAGATATTTATTGCACAAAAATAATTTCCTATATGATAAGGTCTAAGCGTTTTTTTACTTGAACACATCAATACTAATTGTACTGAAGAGTATATTTTGTTATATACAATAAAACATTTGAAAAAACCGGCAAAACTAAAAATATTAGTTTCAATATTTCTTAGATGATAAGCTTTAGCTGCCTTCTTTCCTCAACCATCAAACTAATCTATGGCAAATATAAAACAGGCGGTAGCATTACCAAATGTGGGGCAAATTGGCTATCAAAACGGGAGCCAAACAGGTTAAGCAACCTTTCGCCCCCAAAGCCAAAGCAAAATATTTCTCTAGGGTGCACTTGCACAGCCTTCGTGAATCAATACAAATTAAGCCTATTTACTTACCGACATCCTGCACATGAATCATTTCCTACTGTTTACATGCAAAATGTAAATTTACGTAGTGGGTAACGCCCAGTGATCACTTACTAGGGTATACTCTTGTAAAAGTAAGTTGATACACATGTCAAGGCATGTACCTCATCACACTAGTTGGTCTCTGGTGTCCCATTTCAGCCATCTATGCGGGTGTTTAGCTGTCACAGCTACACACTACCGCAAAGTGATGTTGCATGCCCCTCAAAAAAGAATGTTGTCTTCTGAAAATTGGTTTAACAAAACGGCGACGTCAATGAGGAGAAACTGTCAAGTTTCTGGAGACGATCTAGCAGAGTCTGTGTGAAAAAAGCAACAATATAGTTGGAATTTCTTTCATAGCTGTTGAGATCTTCTCTAATCTGTAAAGAAATTCAAAACTGATAACTTTATCCCAAAAAATTATAGCGATATGATGTTTTTTCTTTTTTTTCAGTTAACCCTATACGATATTCATATCCCTAAGCCGAAATTCACGACTCTCGGTATTTCATATTACTCCTACGTTTTAAACAAAGGGAATGGAGATCATATGAGGGTAGCCGTTTGCACCAAACCTCGATGAAGAGATATCAACAGTTTCAAACACGACACTTGCTAAGAATATCAACATGGTGTGTTAAAACCCTGTAGAAATGAGATATAAACAGGTTCAAGAACGACTCACAAGAAATATCAACAGTTACAAACACTGATGCTAAGATATATCAATACAGTTTATACGTTGAAACATCCCCAACTGGAAGAAGAAGAAGAAGAACTACAACAGAGACAAACACAGATCGAAAGGCAGCGAAACAGTCTCACCAGAGGATCGGGACGCCAATTTTCATTAGGACGATATTAATAGAGTTTCGGAAGGCGGCAAAGTTGAAAGTTCATTGCATTATTTGGGCCACGGTAATACGTCTTGCTCCAAAACTGTAAGCGAACATTTTATGACAAGCTTTTTGCAAATATCGACTGCGAAGGCTGGAAAAAATGATATTGTTCTTTTTTATTAGCCATCGGCTTCTGTTTCAAGTCGTGTGATTAGTGGTAGGTAGCGTTGTATTTCTAGACATTTTCTGATGGTATTCACATTTGATATAACACAGCACTGGGGTGGAGGGTTGAGTAGCAGGGCAGAACAAACTGTCGCTATCTTTAGTGTTTTGAAAATGAAAACAGTTGAAAATCTTTTATCTATGGTTTTGAAACTGTTGATATCTCTTATCTATAGTTTTGAAAAAGTATGTATGATATGTTTTGATTATAGGGTTTTAAAATGTTGATATCCTCTTAGCAGTGTGTTATTGAACTATAGATATTCTTATCATGAGTGGTTTTGTGTGCAAACAGGAAAGGAAAAACCCCAACCTCAATACAGGTACAAAGGCCAGTATGTCCGAAATTAACCTGGAAGAAGGAATAAAGGAGACCACTTGTATACGAAAGAAAAAAAGAACCCTCTCTCTCTCTCTCTCTCTTCTCGTCGTTAGTTGGCCGCACTTTGAAACATGCCAACAAGAGAGCGGCGTATAGGTGCGTGGACACGCACAGCGCGGGCACAGACACGTGAAAACGTAAAGCCTGTCGCGCGAATACGTTTGTGCAGGAGAAAAGGCCCCCCTCACCGTAGCTGCTGTGCCGGTTTCATTTTTGCCGATACAACGTGTGTGGCAATGGGACTTACTGAAGCAGAGATGCCTGAAGAAGCGGGATCTAACAGGCTAGCCCTTGTTCACGTATTGATGATTAAGCTAGCTGCTAGGCTGCTGGAGCAAGACAGAAGGAAGATGGCGATTACAACCATAACGGTTAAACATAAGACGTTAATGCCCGAGGAAGGTAGTATCAGCATATTTCATTAAATACCAAAACGCACTGTCTCACAAAAGGAATCAAGAAAGCTGAGACGAGAAGTAATTTGAGGAATTCTCTTCTATCGCTCAGACAGTTTCCTGTCTATTTAAAGAGCGGCAGAATGCGTCTATGGCTGCCTTATTGCGCCCTAAGTAAAAAAACATTAGTTAGGCCAGCAAGTCCGATTCGGCTGGAGGGAAATCTGTTCAATGAAAGTGTTTCTTAAAAAAAGGCAGGAGAATGCGACTGGAAAGGCAGAAATATAGTAGATAACAGCAAGCAAAGGGAAAAGGCAGAGATTCAAACAGAAAGTGACAGATTAGTGAAAGGTACAAACACAGAACTTCCAGACAGTGGAAGAACTATTATACAAAGACCCCAGATATCCCCATTGGCGGCCTTTTTGTAATTAAGCCTTCAGCCCTAACATGTGAAACAAGACTGTGTGTATGTGCTTAAATCAGACCGTGTCCCAATTATGGATTTCCAAATAGCAAAGGAAGGATTGCACTGGGTGGAATTTTGTTTTATTGTGGTGAAGCCTTGCACCAGGGGACATTCACTTCTCTCGGCCAAAAAGATCTTTAGAGGAAGTTTTGCAATTGCAAAATGTCCCCCAGAGGCCAACCATCCCGCCACATCGAGAGACTTATAGTGCGATTTTCTGCACGCCAGAGGGAATGACGCTCGTGTGGGGCTTAATCCTCATCTCTATTATTAAGTTGTGGGATAAAGAAAGATGAGAGATGAACACTGAGTTGGTTCCTACAATCCTCTTCTCTTATGACTACGGACCAAGCTTAAGAAAAATCGCGTGTTAAGTACCGCCTAGTGCATTGAGATAGCCTTCTAGGACGTGAAAAATATCGACACCGTAGGTTGACCATTGGATGTAGCCCGAAGAGAGGTCGCATCAGTTATTCACAAACCTTAAGCTGGACTATCATTCGATTCCAATGACTGAAGATGTCACCGTACTGCACAGCCTCACTTTTACTACTGGGACCAACATCTGGCGCTAATGTCAGCCCAATTGAAATAAACATTTGATGTAAATGGTCTGAAATGAACTTCACGATAACTTTGAATAAATCTGTAATTCCCACACTTTTCTGCTCACAGTATTCGAGTTATGTTGTATTAAGATCTCAATTAAGATTGGATTCGAATGTGTCGAGTTCTACATCAATGTAGTTCGACCCAGCACCTTCCGTTTCCATTTTCCTTCAGCAAGAATAGTGTACCCTTGATGAGGCAAGAGAAGTCGGACAAAGAAGAAAGAGAAAAGGGAAAGCGAAGAGAACGACACAGAGAGGAAAACACCGAAGTATGGGTCTGTTTAGAGTCACATAACTTTCCTTAACACACTTTTAGCTGTATAAATTTGTAATACCATAACAAAGCACATACTCTCTTTATCCATTTCCTCGATGACGATAGCTACCCTGTTGAAGAGGATCTGGCAGTTAGATGAAAGTAGAGAGGCCGGGGTTGTGCACCAGCAGGGTGTGGTTGTGCAGTCTGCCGAGTCTCCTCCCCAGACACGTGAGACACGGGACATATCCCTCGGGAGCTTCCACCGCTGAATCGTAAGCTTGCACCATTGTCCATCTCTGATAGTATGGGAAAATACAAGCCACTACAGAGAACAACACGCACCAACACACACACATCACACACACACACATCTTCTTCTTACGCCCGCTATGGCAGCCATACTTCATCAGGGTTTGAAGATTCTGCCTGCCCCTTGGGTGGGTAGTAAGACATGTAACACACACGCGAGCGTGGCGCGTCCGCACATACACATCAGGTAAACTTTAAGATGGCCGTTACTTTTTTGTTACGGTTTGTTGATTGTTTCACTAGGCATATTCTTCTTGGTTGGGTTTTTGGGGGGCACAGGCTTTTTTAGTGCATTTTAGGGCTTACTATATCGTTCTCGTCATGCAAAAAACCAACACACGTAAATGCCAACACAAAAGAGTCTGGCACTACAGTCCACAGTATGGCGTTCACATAAGGAAGTATCCCACCCCCCATTCTCTCTCTCTCTCTCTCTCTCTCTCTTCTCTCTCTCTCTCTCTCTATCTTCTCTCTCAGCTCTCTCTTCTCTGCCGCGTCAAAGTGTTCTGCATTTTGTCAGCTTTTAAATACCAATCAACAAGTATTTTCTACATGCTAAGTCCTCAGAGTACTTGTATAAACAAAATGAGCTAAGTTTATGCTGTTTATTGTGGTTGAAAAGATATAATGTGGGTGAAGGTTTTGGTTGAAGAGAAAGAGAGGTGCGGTAGGTGGTGTTGTGTGTGTGTGTGGGGGGGGGGGGGGGCGGTACGGAGAGAATAATTTACATGAGAAAGGGTGGGCTTAGCCAGCAGTTATGCGCAGACACCGCCCTTTTCCCTAATGGCGTCATTCTGCTCCTCGTCATACATCTTCGTCATCAGCGTCATCATTATCGTCGCCGAGCGGCAGACATGGTCCGTCACCAGCAATGCCACGCACTTGCACACCCGTAGAGTGTCACATCCTGACACAAAATTGGAAGGGATTCTGTCTTTACTAGTTCACGAGATACAGCTTGAAGAAGAAAAAGAAACATATAGCGCAAAGAAGGAAATTTCGGTTTTCAAGGTCACACTTCAAGGTCAAGGTCAGCATGGTGATAATTTATGCTCGGATGTTTTCTTCTCTAGGGTATACAGTACCACACACAATTTGAAGCGCTTCTGTCAAGTACCAATGTGGAAAATATGGCTTAAAACCCAATGTGTAGACCCCTACCACTTTCAAGGCCTACGGATCGCCCGGACCGTGACCTTGACCTTGATCGGTATGCCACCATCAGAACGGGCATAAGCCAAAGTACCTTCATGCCAAATTTGAAGACTCTAACACTAACGGTGTGGGAGTTATGGCCCCTGAAAGATTTTCGGTTTTCAAGGTCGTACGCCAAGGTCAAGGTCACGACGGCAATATGGTTTGCGCGGATGCCTTCCTCTCATGGTGACACACCAGCACACAAAATTTGACGTGATTCTGTCAACCCGTTTCGAAAGATATCCTTGGGACAGACAGAAGGAGAAAAAAATGACCCCTCCGATTTTCAGGCTCCACCCGATCTTTTTGACCTTGACCTTGACCTTGATCGGTATGCCATCATCAGAACGGGCATAAGCCAAACCACCTTCATACCAAGTTTTTCAACATCCTATGTTGATCGGTGCCCGAGATATGGCTAAAAATAGATTTTCGGTTTTCAAGGTCGTACGTCAAGGTCAAGGTCACGACGGCAAAATGGTTTGCGCCGATCTCTTCCTATTAAGGAGGCACACCTTCACACAAAATTTGACGCGATTCGGTCAAGCGGGTTCGGGAGATATCCTTGGGACAGACAGACAAAAAAAAGGGAAAAAAAGAAAAAAAAAAAAATACAAACCAGCCCATCATCGCAATAGTCCGTCTTGGTGACGGACTAAAAAAACCTTAAGAAACTAACATTAGTGCCCGCGCAAACACGCATCGCACGCATGCTCTCTCTCTCTCTCTCTCATCTCTTCTCTCTCTCTCTCTCTCTCTCTCGCTCTCTCTCTCTCTCTCTCTTCTCTCTCTCTCTCTCTCTCTCCATCTCTCATTACGCTGAGGCGTCTTAACTTAAAGACCCACCTCAAATATTATCACCATTGCCCAACACCAGGATCAGGATCAGGATCAATACGTCGAAGGTGCCAATACTGGCAATATCATAATCAGCATAATCACTTTAACAAAACTTAAAGGCCTATGTATAGGCCTACATATGGAGCACTCATATTTAGGCTACCATAAAACTCGTGGGAAAAGTCTTACCAGCCAGTTTTTTCACTTCCTCTTGTCTCCGCAAAATCTGCAGATAAATATAAAAAGAATTCCTTGCACTCATTTCAACAACAAAAAATTACTTATTTCAAAGTCACAATCAGAAAAATGATGACCGGGTGCAATAAAATATTTGCCAAATTAAATAAGTTGATGTGCGTCTTCTACATAATCATGGAATGTGTGCTCAGAACTCGATACATTAATTTACATCAGCTACAATGCAAAATGTAAACTGTTGAGGTTTTGCCATTTGCACAATTCTAATTTTGTAGTCCGTCTGAAGAGAATAAAATGGCATAACCTTATGGTCTTAATTAAATGAAATTGATTGAACTATGGTCATTAGTTTCCTAGTGATTGGAAATACAATGTTTTGTCCCCTTGTTTTGTGTTTGTGTATTTGTACTCTGATGGTGTTTTGTTGTTGTTGTTGTTGTTGTTGTTTTTGCTTTGTTTGTTTGTTTTAATTTTAACCATACTCACCAGTTTAAACAGCAACGCGTATTGAGCAGGCGTAGAAGCACAGCAGATTTCCGTATCACCGTCATCATCCAGACTCACATCCAGCCCCTGTGGATTCGATGTCTTCTCCACCTCAGCCAACGGGTCAGGAACAATCTGATCACAAGGCATGCACACTTTTCCTTCCTCCGAAAACCTCTCCCCAAACTCGTCGGAAGAATAACAGAACTGGTAATAAAAGAAGAAGAAACTTCCCATCAAAGCCACCATGCAGACGACACTTATTACAAGGGAAACAACTGCCAGAGTAGAGTGGTCGCGCCGAGTGGAAGATTTCTCCCCCTTGTTATGCCGGTTGTTGGCTTGAATGTGGGTGTCGTCAATTTTGGCGTAAGTCTCTGAAGGGTCGATGCAAACGCTGTCTGAAGATGAATCAGATGTTTCAGAGATCATTCGTTCTCTTTGGTCGGAAGACATTTTTTTCTTGTGTGTCTTAATAGGATTTAACAAAAGAAAGCGACACTTGATATCAGTTTCCAAACTCAGTGCTTTTTTTTTTTTAGGGCTTACTATAATTATGATGAATGTTGAAAAACAAGACAAACGTAATCGATAAAAGTAGCCGCAGTTTAGAAAATAACTATTTCTGGTTTTCGGTGATTCTTTTTCTTGGTCTGTTTGTTTGTCTTCTCTGGGGGTATTATTTAATTAAAGTTACTGGGTTTCAATAAATGCATTTCCACTCACTGGTGTAATCACTAATTTTCGCAGAGTTAACGAACTGCTTTCATAAGCACAGTGCTTTAAAAGTGAACTTTTCGCTTAAATATAAAATGTTCTACACAATACTGAATACTGCGCCGTTGCAGTAGCTAAAATCAAAGTGATTGTGAGTAGAAACAAATTCAGCAACTGTTTTCAACGAACCAGGATTAAACAACGTTTGTATCTTGCTCACCACTCCTTTTGACTTTTTTCTCTCTGAAGACTGGATATGAACTCAGGCCAGCGCTAACTAACACCAACTCTGAAATCAAAATATATATATGTACATATCAAGGAGTTGGGTTTTCTTCTTATTATTATTTTACGGCTACATTGAAAACAAAACCAAGAAGTGTGACTTATAGTTATACTGACTTTGGTTGATTTCCATGCATTTTTGTATCTTCTTTATCTTACATTCACCAAGTCAAGTCAAGTCACAAATCACAATTTTAGACACAGTCACGCATATGGATAGAGAGAGAGAAGACGAGAGAGGGAGAGAGGAGAGAGAGAGAGAGAGAGAGAGAGAGAGAGAGAGCGAGGAAGAGAGAGAGAGAGAGAGAGAGAGAGAGAGAGAGAGAGAGAGAGAGAGAGAGAGACTGGAGAGAGAGGATGATTAGAGAGAGAGATACACTCATGCCCACACATGTGAACACATAAATACACACACACACAACACACACGCACATGCAAACACATTTCCCATATATATGCAAGGTAGCGTTAAAAATAAGAAGACACAAAAACTATACTTAATCACAGAACAAGATAAACAGAGGAGGAAGAATGCAACCATTAGATACAATTATTTTCCATACATGTAACATTAATAAAAATAATGTCCATAAATCACATTCATAAAATAACACTGATGTAAAAGAGAAAACCGACGGAATATTAATATCAATTTGTACAAACACTTGTGACCCCCCCCCCCCCCCCCCCCCCCTCCATACACTTAGTCACACACATACACAGTCACACGCACCCACTCACACACAGACACAGACACACACACACACACACACACACACACACACACACACACACACACACACACACACACACACACACACAAACACACAGACGCGTGCGCACGCGTACACATAAATTTAGAACACACATTGGACCATGTACACACACACACACACACACACACACACACACACACACACACACACACACACCGCAGCACACACACATACACGCACGCACACGTGCATGCACATTTATAATCGCGAACACGTGCGCGCACGCACACGCACACGCACGCACACACACACACACACACGCACACGCACACACACACATACATACACACACGCACACGCACACTCACACGCACGCACACACGCGCACGCACACGCACACGCACGCACACACACACACACACATAAAAATGTGCACTCATACACACTTGCACACAATGTCATACTCCCACAACTCACAAGCACTCACACGTAAGCACCCCATTTCCACCACACCACACACAAACGGGCAGATCGCGGCTTTAGCTGAGGCCCAGAGGTCACAGTCACCTCCCCATCGTCTCGTTCAGGGCTCTGATGGCTGACGGGAGGAAGGAGTCCCTGAACCTGGTTGTCCTGCACCTCATGGACAGGAGACAGCAAGAATCGCGCTGTGAAGCGCAGCTGGAGATGGCAGGATGCAGAGGGTGGCTGGAGTCCTGGAGGATAGCGCCAGCCTTCTTGGTAGTTGCCCTCCTGTTGATGTCTGCCAGAGGCGTGAGGTCATGACCGATGACCTTGGCAGCAACAGCCGTCACTCTGTTCAGCCTCTCCTCATCGGCTTTCTTCAGGGCGCTTAAGAAGCACAGCTGGTTGAACAGGAGGACAGACTGAACGATGGACTGGTAAAACAGGTGCAGGATG
>CM065681.1:18139949-18144949 GCA_017654935.2 Phymorhynchus buccinoides | reverse complement strand
TGCTAATTAATGAGTTTTACTTCAAACGTTACTAATGCCATCAGCTATGTCTAGATTCTTATAAATATCTCTCTCTCTCTCTCTCTCTCTCTCTCTCTCTCTCTCTCTCTCTCTCTCTCTCTCTCTCTGTCCCTCTCTCATATTCCCATGTTATCATATGTTTTTTGGGGTTTTTTGGGGGGGGTTTCTTCCTTAAAATTGGGTTTATTCTGAAAAATTGTCATTGTCTCAAAATGGTTTCCCTTTTTTCGTACTCAATTTAAACTACCAATTCAAGTTCACCATTGTTAAGTATTATCCATGTTTGCTTTAAATCCCATTTTTGATTTCTTTTTCAATTATTTCATGTGCCAATTTTTGTTCCATTTTCTTGACTTGATTGTTTTATGTCAAATTTTCTTTGCTTGATGCATGGTATGAATGTGTGAGTGAGAGGGCAAGGTGTAAAGAAGCTATTGTAGCTTATCCTTTTTACCCTCAATAAAACATTCGTATTCGTATTCGTATTCTCTCTCTCTCTCTCTCTCTCTCTCTCTCTCTCTCTCTCTCTCTCTCTCTCTCTCTCTCTCTCTCTCTCTCTCTCTCTCTCTCTCTCTCTCTCGATACGAGGAAGTATATTCTTGAGAAAAAAACATAAAGAGTTGCGCCGTTGCATGTCGTCTTCAACTTTGATACGCTATCTAAAGTTTCTTTAACAAGAAGTCGTACACTGGTATGACATCCTGGGTTTTATCTGGGACTATACTGAATTCGTTGTCAGAAAGAAGGAAGTTCTTAATAAATCTGTTCCCTGACTGGTACACGGGCTACCCTTCTACCCCTATCACCACTCTGCTCCCCCCTCCTCCTTTATCACACCCCTCATACACCCCCTCAACCCTCACGCGCTTATGATATAGCCAGTTTGCTTGGGTGTTGTGTGTTTAACACGGTGAAGACCTTTTTTTTTCATGTGCAATCTGTGTTATGGACAAATATAAAATATTATGTCTTGTGAATTGTCAACATGCGGGAGGTGTCTGAACTACGACTTTGTCAGCAAGTCATGAACAAGCCTACACAATTTGTAGTGAACATTTGATTGGACTAAGAGATATATGTGGAGAGAGAGAGAAGGGGGGGGAGAGGGGGAGAGAGAGAGAGGGGGGGGAGAGAGAGGGAGAGATAGATAGAGGGGAGAGAGAGGGGGGGAGAGAGAGAGAGAGAGAGAGAGGGGGAGAGAGAGGGGAGAGAGAGAGAGAGAGAGAGAGAGAGAGAGAGAGAGAGAGAGAGAGAGAGACAGAGAATGAGAGACCACATTAATGTCAACAATAATCACTTTTATAATCGCGCGCACGCACGCGCACACGCACGCACGCACACGCACACACACACACACACACACACACACACACACACACACACACACACACACACATGTACGTACACACACATACTGACATACACACGCACGCGCGCGCTCATTCAATCACATGCCATGTACGCACGTGTAGCCTGCACATTCATAAAATGATAAATACATAATGATATCAACAAAGAGAAAACTTGTACACGTGTGTAGAAATGCACTCTAGGTGTAGAGTGGCACAGAGATTATGCGTTCGTCTCGTATACAATAAACCCGAGTTCGAACCTGGGTACAGGGGATTTGTCCTCTCACTCTACACTAGGCCTTACGGTCTGAACGTGGAGTCTTTCGGATGAGACGATAAACCAAGGCCCGTGTGCCCATGCACTTATCACACATTAAAGCCAGTGGCAACGAAAATGTTGTCATTTGGTCAACATTTACCACCCCCCCCCCCCCCCCCCCTTCCCTTCCTTATCAGTCACAAAAATCGCATGCAAATTAAAAAAAAAATGGGTGGCGCGCCTCTGGCTGCGACGCTCTCTCCAGGTGGGAGCAACCCGAATTTCACAGAGACGCCTATGTGACTATTCCAGTCAAATACATTTTCAAAACACACTTTTTTTTTCTATTTCCATAAACGTACGTAGCCTATGTAAGCACATGCGTATTCGTGCACAGGTATACCCATATGCACATACGCACACACATAGCCTACACACCAGAAACACAAACATGCACACATATAAAAACACACGCGCCTGCGCGTGGACAAACATATGTACACAGGCATTCTCGCACATGCACGTTCACAGACATGCACGCTTGCATTATACCCGTACATACAGAAACTGACTTTTTAAAGAAATGCATTTAAGTTAAGAAAGCGTGTGCAGGTGTTGCATAAAATAATGCAGTATTTTTACTTTCACACACACACACACACACACACACACACACACACACACACACACACACACACAGAGAGAGAGAGAGAGAGAGAGAGAGAGAGAGAGTAGAGAGAGAGAGAGAGAGATGAGAGAGAGAGAGAGAGAGAGTAACACACACACACACACACACACACACACACACACACACACACACACACACAACACACACACACACACACAACACACACACACACACACACACACACACACACACACACACACACACACACACACACACACACACACACACACACACACACACACACACACACACACACACACACACACACACACACACACACACACACACACACACACACACACACACACACACACACACACACACACACACACACACACACACACATCTACTTACTGAGGATTACAGCACTCTGCCTATGAACACACTCGGACAGCCACACCAACAAACAGCTATAAGATACAGATAGCACGACGAGTTTATATTTTACATCCTCTCGATTGAAGTCATACCTTACAGATAGCTCAATAATAATTCTCTTTAAATAGGCTTTGCTGGGCCAATGGGCTACCTGTGATTATTTGAAGTTTGGGAGAAGGCTGGTTGGCTTAGTTCTCACCTCACAACAATGACATCACCGTAAGGGTGCTCTGATATGGTGCCTTAGGCTGTGTAGGCCTACACACATAAGTGGATATTCCATGCGGAAACCCGTGCGCAATCCTTAATTACTAAGAAGACACGAGTAGATACATAATAAAAAGGGGAGGGGGGAAGGAAAGAGAAGGTGGTGAGATTCTTATACATATACACACAAACATGTACGCACGCACATGCACGCACACAAAAAAACATACAAACACACACTCACGCACGCGCACGCGCAAACACACTCAGACGCACGCGCAGAGACTGATTCAAATTCAGAGAGAGAGAGAGAGAGAGGGGGGGGGGGGGGGGGGCAGTAACAGAACACTGAACCCTGATTTCGCTGAAAACTAGGCCTACTATTGAACAGAAAGGTAGCCAATTAGCCAATAAGTATACTTAGATTAAGAGAGAGAGTCAAATTTTGAATTTGATTATTTCAAAAAAGCCACAAACAAATTTTGAATTTGATTTTGATTTGAACAGAACAGGGGGGGGGGGGGGAGGTTATGCCATCTTGACTACCTTCACACTAATCTTAACGTTGACCTATAGAATTAAATGGACGTTGCACAATTGTTTGTTTGTTCTAACTCAGTTCCCTCAGGACAGGAGCATGTTGCGACAAAGGGTGGAGGGTGTCTCTGTCTGTCTGTCTTTCTGTTTGTCTGTATGCAGGAAAAGTATGTTTTTGTTGTTGTTGTTGTTGTTGTTTTGTTTTGTTTAAAATCATCCTGAACGATTATGAATGACTAAAGATTTTACAAAGTGTGCATTAAATTAATCGATATATGTGACTATCTTTCTGTCCATCTGTTCGCGTGTAAATGAAATTAAATATGACTCTTTCTCTACATCTTCAAATCTACTGGAATGAACATTGTGAGATCTGGAAGTGGAAGGGTGTATTTCATGATGTACCTAAGTTCGGCGTATATTTTTTAAAATATAGATGGACTTAACACAGATGTTTTGTTTTTAACTGGCTCTAAGTTGCGGAGTGGGGAACAGTGTTAGACACAGAACTTTCGTACCATTCAACAGCTTGTTGCTAGCCTGATATTAGCATGTTGCGGAGAAGAGAACAGTGTTAAGACACATAACTTTCGTACCATTCAACAGCTTGTTGCTAGCCTGATATTAGCATGTTGCGGAGAAGGGAACAGTGTTAGACACAGAACTCTCGTACCACTCAACAGCTTGTTGCTAGCCTGATATTAGCATGTTGCGGAGAAGGGAACAGTGTTAGACACAGAACTATCGTACCATTCAACAGCTTGTTGATAGCCTGAGCATGTTGCGGAGAAGGGAACAGTGTTAGACACAGAACTATCGTACCATTCAACAGCTTGTTGCTAGCCTGAGCATGTTGCGGAGAAGGGAACAGTGTTAGACACAGAACTCTCGTACCACTCAACAGCTTGTTTTTAGCCTGATATTAGCATGTTGCGGAGAAGGGAACAGTGTTAGACACAGAACTATCGTACCATTCAACAGCTTGTTGCTAGCCTGATATTAGCATGTTGCGGAGAATGGAACAGTGTTAGACACAGAACTTTCGTACCATTCAACAGCTTGTTGCTAGCCTGATATTAGCATGTTGCGGAGAAGGGAACAGTGTTAGACACAGAACTTTCGTACCATTCAACAGCTTGTTGCTAGCCTGATATTAGCATGTTGCGGAGAATGGAACAGTGTTAGACACAGAACTTTCGTACCATTCAACAGCTTGTTGCTAGCCTGATCTCTAAAGAGAGATCCTAAAGAGAGGACTTTGCTAGCACAGAGCTTCCAGAAGGCAGGGAATTATTTGTATTTGGAAGATTATCTAGAATAAAAGACAAGAGAAATGGAAATAAGGCAGAAAATACTAGATGGCAGTAAGAAAAGGAAAGTCAGAGTCAAAGAGAGTGATAGAGGGCTTTGCAACACAAAACTTCCAGAAGGCTGGGGAACTATGTAAAACCCACCCCAACTACCCCCACAGAAGGTATGTTTTGATTCTTAGATAAGACCAAAACAAAATTTGCTTGTTCGTTTTAATGGGGATAATAAATATTGATTGACTGATTGA
>CM065681.1:18122449-18134949 GCA_017654935.2 Phymorhynchus buccinoides | reverse complement strand
TGTTTGCTTTGTTGAGGAAAGCTAAATTATTGATGCTTCCTGTAGATCTAACAATTGACCTATTTGATAAAACTGTACTTCCTATCCTTACATATGGTTGTGAAATTTGGGGCTTTGATATGAATTATATTATTCAGAGACTGCAGTTAAGATTTTACAAGTTGGTTCTGAAAGTAAGACAGTCGACTCCTTCTCTCATGATTTTTGGGGAAACGGGTAAATTCCCTGTTGGTGTAACTGTTAAATGTAGAATGCTATCATTTTGGTTTAACCTTGTAACAAACCACCAGACAGAAAAATTATCAGTTCTTGTTTATAAATGCCTATTGAAAATGTACGAGTCAAATGTTTATGAAAACAGATACATCAAATATATCCATACACTACTAAATGAAACTGGCTTGAGTAGTTTTTGGTTGAATCAAACCTTTCTTGATGCAAATCCATTGTGGTTCAAGGAGAAGGTGAAAAGATGCTTAAAAGACACCTTTTCACAATCTTGGTATATGCATGTAGATAATGACGAATTATATTTAAACTACAGAATGTTTAAAACCTCTTTTTGTGTTGACCCATATTACTTAGTCTTGCCATATAGCTATATGATTACTGTGTTAAAATTCAGAACTACTAATAATAACTTGCCTGTGAACACGTTGCGTTATACTGGTACACCCAGACATGAAAGAATTTGTGAAAAATGTAATGTACATGATGTGGCAGATGAGTTTCACTACTTATTTGTTTGTCCTTTCTTTGACACTGACAGGAGAAGGTACCTCCCTAAGTATTTTTTTACTCGCCCTAATGCTTATAAATTCAAAGCTTTGTTCTCTACAAAAAATAAGAAAATATTACTCAAACTAAAGCACTTCATTACAGTTGTTAACGGTTCTTTCAGATAAATGCTATTAATCATGTCTTTTTCCCATTTTGTTTTTAATTTAGTAATACATTACACTATTTGTAATATTATGGTATGGGTTTTCTTTGAAATGATTTTGGACATCACTCTTGGGTTGATTCTTGGAAATTTATTTATGTGTGTATGTTTTTATATTTCTGTGCCCAAATGGGGTATGAAATAAATTTCTTGCCTTGCCTTGCCTCGGAAAGGTGAATTCATAAACAGAGAGAGAGAGAGGGGGGGAGAGAGAGAGAGAGAGAGAGAGAGAGAGAGAGAGAGAGAGAGAGAGAGAGAGAGAGAGAGAGAGAGAGAGAGAGAGAGAGAGGGGATGCATAAATCGCTACAGCTACGCTGGAAATTGACAGAATAGTTCGATGTCTCGTGCATGATGTAGGCTACACTTGTTTCATCCAATGATTCAATGTTTATGTTAGTTGCAATGATTGCTGGTGCTATTGCAATGTAAGTTTCCAACTCTCTCTCTCTCTCTCTCTCTCTCTCTCTCTCTCTCTCTCTCTCTCTCTCTCTCTCTCTCTCTCTCTCTCTCTCTCTCTCTCTCTCTCTCAATATATCATTTTTGTTTACACTGAGAAAACTGACTGATAAGAAGCATGTTTTGACCCACTGCACTTTACAGTTAACCGATATATCATTACGGGTGTTATGAAATGAAATGTCACCCGATAAGACAAGTTCGACAATCTTGCTGTATAACTCACCTAACGTTTGTGTTCATACAAAATAATTGAATCTTGATTGGTTGTCTAGAGCAGAACGTTGTCCGGTGCTCTTATGCCCTATATGGGCAACTCAACATGGTTGTTGTCCTTGTTGTTTTGTTTGTTTAAGCCTTTTGTTGCCTAGAGCGGGTTTTTTATGTTTTGCAATGGTTCTCAGAGGTTGTCTGCTACAAGTGACAAGTCAGTGGCCTTGAACATTTTATGACATTAGACAATGTACAAATACATGTACGTTTCTTTTTGGTTTTCAACCCAATACAATACTTATGGTTCGTACTTCTTGTATGTGTACCACTCTTCAGAACACGTGACATTACCAAACGCGATCTTTTCTCGACCTAGCCAATAGAAAGGCAACCTAGTAGGACCATAGCGGGGAAAAAAAGTTACATAAACCAGCGTATTTGATAGTACTCTTTTCACGTTAAACCAGCATGGATACATTTACTTAACTTTTTTCTTACTAGCCTTTTATTTTAGAGAGACAAAGCTTTTCCTTGGCCAGCGTAATGATTTCTTTCTTCTTCTCTTGTTTCCATAGGCGTTCTTACTGACGCTGTCCAGTACTAATTTTGTTAATAAAATTCTCTTTATTTTACATTTTGAATTCATAAGTTTTTCATTTAAAGTTTGACTTCGATTTGTTATTTCTTGTAAAACTTATCGAATACAATATACCTTTTCACTCTGAGAAGAAAGGAGCTATCATGAGTGACTGGGACACCCCGGATTGGGGTCCCCGGAAAGAAAATGAGACAGAAAACGAGGACTGGTCCTCAGCAAATACAGAGTCCTCATGTGATGAGGACGACTCAAATTCTGAAGTGGTGTTCGCCACACCATCCGAAGGACTAGAGATAACCACTCCTAGGAAAAGAAGTAGGGGACAACGGACTCCATCAGATCCGTCCTCCCCCCTTAGCCAACATAGAGAACACAAAAAGTCTAGAAATGAAGAAATCTTGGAGAGTGGAAGAAGCCATACGAGCTCTACTCCCAGACTAATCCCACTAGAACAAGAAAACTCAACCCCTCAAACGGCTAGGGGAAGACGGGGTAAAAAGCGCATGGGCGGGTAAGAAGCCCACCCCAATTATCTCATGAAATGAAGCAAATTTCAGTCTCATTTTGCCCATGAGACGAGCGTTAATGTCTAGCATTCGTCTCATGGGCAAATTTGACTGAAATTTTCTTTATTTCATGAGATAATTGGGGTGGGCTTCTTACCCGCCCATGCGCTTTTTACCCCGTCTTCCCCTACACCCTGAACATTTTAATCCTGGAGGAAGCATAGCTGAAAACTCACAATCACGTTCGAGGCATGGATAACATAAGATCTTATTGCCAAATAAAAATATCATCTACAAATTTCATAAAAGCATCTTATCTTAAGACAATCATTTTAATTAACTTCAACTTAGATTTTATTTACCGGTTTTTTTTCCTATTTTGTAAACAAAGTTTTTGAATTAATGTCCCACATGGACTTTTTCAAAGTCCAAGAGGACGTAAAACAATATTCATTATTCAGTAATGTCTGACTATGATGTCCAGATGATGGCACAGTGCATGGTAGCGCATTCGCCTTGTGTCAAGTAAACCCGAGTTCGGGGGATTTTTCCTCTCACTTTGTACTAGGCCTTATACAGCCTGAGCGTGGAGTCTTTCGGATGAGACGATAAACCGAGGTCCTGTGTGCCCATGCACTTTGCACACGTTAAACCCAGTGGCAACGATAAAGTTGTCATTTGGTCAAAATTTACCACCACCACCCTTTCCTTCCTCATCGGTCACACAAAAATCGCTGTCCCTCTTGTAATGGGGTGGGTGATGTCTTTGTATTGGGCCTTTCGAGGGTATCCTTTCTGAGATACAAAGGAGTGGAAGTTATCAATCATATCTACATGCAGACATGTACAACAGTCATATAAGTTCTTGTTGGATGGAGTTATAGAATTATTTAGTTGGTGGCGGCCCAAAGCAACAAGGATAGAACTAATAGCAATTTAAGCCGATGGGAAGCGGTTTTTACAGTGAGTTATTAGCTCCTTCCAGGCTTCAGTTGTGATGGGTCCAGCCGGACAATCATTGACCCCCACATGTACGATGAGAGTGTTGACATGGGATTGTTCATCTAATTGCTGTAGCCAGTGCAAAACATCGACCACAGTCAGCCCCGGAATACAGATTTTAAACATGGGATCCTTAGGGGACCCCAGTCTTCTAGGATTAATAAATCTAATGACAGAGTCCTCTATCAATACAGTGGATGCACCTTTGGGGATCGTTAGCTCTCTTAGCGTATCAAATGCAGAACACGTCTTTGACATGCCCTTTGATTTCTGTGAGTTTATATCAGTACGTTTGGGAGGTGTCTCTGGTTGAGCGGCATTACCTTTAGAAGAGGAGGAGTTATGATGTTCACTTTCTAGAGACACTTGATCCAGGTTTATATTGGAAAGGGCATCAAAACGGTTTTCAACTGTCAAAGAAAAGATATCAAAAGTACTATACTTTCCTGGTGCCAGACTCTGAGCGGAGTTTCTGACACTGCACGCACCTTACATATCACATGTGGTCGGGAGAGATCCAGTCAGAACAGTCCCTGGCACTGCGGTCTGAGCTACAGCAGGGGTGGGTGAACTGCCTTGAGGGACAGAACCGGACTGGGCAGCCCCTGACACTGGGGACTGGACTAAGGGAGGGGTGGGTCAACTGCCTTGAGGGACAGAACCAGACTGGGCAGCCCCTGACACTGGGGACTGGACTAAGGGAGGGGTGGGTGAACTGCCCTGAGAGACAGAACCAGACTGGGCAGCCCCTGACACTGGGGACTGGACTAAGGGAGGGGTGGGTGAACTGCCCTGAGAGACAGAACCAGACTGGGCAGCCCCTGACACTGGGGACTGGACTAAGGGAGGGGTGGGTGAACTGCCCTGAGAGACAGAACCAGACTGGGCAGCCCCTGACACTGGGGACTGGACTAAGGGAGGGGTGGGTGAACTGCCCTGAGAGACAGAACCAGACTGGGCAGCCCCTGACACTGGGGACTGGACTAAGGGAGGGGTGGGTGAACTGCCCTGAGAGACAGAACCAGACTGGGCAGCCCCTGACACTGGGGACTGGACTAAGGGAGGGGTGGATAAACTGCCCGGAGAGGCAGAACCAGACTGGGCATCCCCTGACACTGGGGACTGGACTAAGGGAGGGGTGGGTGGGGTGGATGAACTGCCCGGAGAGGCAGAATCAGACTGGGCACCCCCTGACACTGGGGACTGGACTAAGGGAGGGAGGGGAGGGGTGGGTGAACTGCCCTGAGGGGAGACAGAGGTGGAGGCATTGACTTTACCAACACAGGGAGTGGGGCACTCGTACTGTGTGGAGAAACATCTAGTAGTGCAAGACGTTTTCTTTGATTTGTTCAATTCTGATTGAATTGATCCTAAGGTGGTCTTCAGTGAGTAGTTTTCTTTGCGTAGATCATGCACTGTGGCATCAAGCCTTTCAATGATGTGTTTAAGGTCATCAATGGAAGTATACAGAGGTTCTGTCTTATTATCCATGTGGCATTTCAGATCATTTTTAATGGCAACCTTTGTGTCCTCTAGCTTGGACCGCACATTGGATTCATACGTGACCTGATCATCAAGCAAGGCATTGATTGTATCCTCAACGTTACCCGGTCTTTCAATCGCTGCCTGGTTTCTGTGCACTGATGGGCAAAGAGTGCGTCTGCGGTAACGCTTTGAGTGTTTGTGTATCTTTGGTGTGTGCATGGTTTGATTCGAGTTTGTATTTTGAGTTGAGTGTTTGACGTCTGTGTGTTCTGTTGCGATGTGAACATGTTTAGGTTCAGTGCACTCAACACTATCTGCCACAGGCGACACAATAGACAGACTATCATAACAATTGGCTAGTCGAGAGAGAGAGAGAGAGAGAGAGAGAGAGAGAGAGAGAGAGAGAGAGAGAGAGAGAGAGAGAGAGAGAGAGAGAGAGAGAAGGGGAGGGGGCAGTGACAGAACACTGAATCCTGAACTCGTTGAAAAGTAATATTTTAGGCAATATAGTTCTTAGTCTGTCCTTGATACACATAAAATAGACCTACTATTGAACACAAAGGTACATTATACTAACATGAAGAGAGAGAGCCTATTCTAAGATAATGGGGTACCGACAGTTGCTCCTTGATAACTGCTCCTCGACATTTGCTCCGAACAATTGCCCCTTGACAATTGCTCCTAGGTGTAATTCCTCCCGAAGCATTTACTCCTTGGATAATTGCTCCTCGAACAGTTTGCTCCTTGGATTTTTGCCCCTCGAACAACTGCTCCTCGTCTATGTGATAATTGCTCCTCTCTGTCTCTCTCTCTCTCTCTCTCTCTCTCTCTCTCTCTCTGTGCAACATACCATTTTAAACACAATGTTTTGTTTTTTTAAATATTGAGTTATAAACAGTACTAAAATGAATTAATATGTAGATAACTGTTGAAAGTGTCATTGTGCACAGATTTCAATATTTCTGCTTTAAAAGCAGCAATATTTTACCACTTATCTCTCTCTCTCTCTGTGCCTCTCTCTGTTTCTCTGTCTCTGTCTGTCTGTCTCTCTCTCTCTTCTCTCTCTCTCCCTCTCTGTCTCTCTCTCTCACTCTCTCCGTCCTTCCTGAAAGTTAAAGACTGTAGCAGTGAGAAATGCTTTTCAGCACGTTCACGAGGTGTCGGCTCTGCCAATCCACCACAATTGCTCGGACCCTTCCATCAAGCTTGATGTGTTTTCTCCTTTGTGGACTGTGACCACTTAGAATCTGGATGACTGTGTTGTTGTTCAGCAACTGTTCTTTCTTAATGCTGTCTATGAATCTGAACACGTGAGGGAAATACACCCCCACTAGTGCCTGCATTCTTTGAAAAAGAAAGAAAAATAGGAGCAACTGTCCGAGGAGCAAAAAAACACAAGAAGTAATGTGCGAGGAGCAATAACATTATTGTCCAAGGAGCAATTGTTCAATGAGCAATTAGTCCAGGAGCAAGTATCCCAAGGAGCAATTTTCAAGGAGTAATTGTCGCGAGGCAATTGTCGAGGAGCAATTATCAAGGAGCAAATGTCGTGGACCCTAAGATAATATACTAGCCTATAATAATAATCATAGTCTGTGCCTATACTAAGGTGAAGAGAGAGAGAGAGAGGGGGTGGGGGTGGAGGTGGGGGGATAAAGGAAGATCATCTTGCAAAAATGACTAGAAGAAGGAGAGGGATGGTAGGGTGAGTAGAGGTGTTGTGCCATCTTGACTACCTTCACACTAATCTTTACGTAGTCCCACAGAATTAAATGGATGTTGCCTAATTGTTTGTTTGTTCTAATTAACTCAGTCCTCTCAGAACAGGAGCATGTTGCGGAGGGGGTGTGTCTGTCTCTCTGGTTGTCTGTATGTCTGTATATCTCATCTGTATGCAGACAAAAATGTGTTGTTTTTTGTTTGCTTGTTTGTCTGTTTTGCATACAATCATCATGTTCTGAACGATAATGAATATGGTGTCTGTTTTGCATGCAATCATCATGTTCTGAACGATAATGAATATGGTGTCTGTTTTGCATACAATCATCATGTTCTGAACGATAATGAATATGGCGTCTGTTTTGCATACAATCATCATGTTCTGAACGATAATGAATATGGTGTCTGTTTTGCATACAATCATCATGTTCTGAACGATAATGAATATGGTGTCTGTTTTGCATACAATCATCATGTTCTGAACGATAATGAATGATGAGAGATTTTACAAAGTGTACGTTAAAGTAATCGATATGTATGTCTGTCTTTCTGTCCATCTGTTCGCGTGTAAGTGGGTGTAAATGTGCCCTTTTAGGTACTACCACTTCAAATCTACTGGAGTGAACATTATTATGGAATCTGGAACGGCGTGGTTCATGACGTACTCTCTCTCTCTTAACAATGTTTTGTTCTTAACCCTTTCGCTGCCAGTGTCGCATTTATGCATCACAATGGTTTAACACATATATTACTAAAAGGCATCAAATCAGGACCTGTTATCGGAAGACCCTATTTTCTTAATTTTAGGAGGTAAGGATAGGCCTAATGTTGTACATGACACACAGGAATTCCCAATATAGCGGATTTTATTTTTCTCTACCCAGTTATGTTTAATGGTACTCTTTGGCTGAAAAATAGCTGGCGAAGGGAACCGTGTTAGGTACAGAACGTTTTTATTACCATTCAACAGCATGGTGCTATCCTGATCTGGACCTGGGCCTGTATTCACGTTGAGATAGCATGAGACTTAGCATGATGCTAACTTAGAAGCTCTTCCAATGTCCTATAGGATTTAATAGGACTTTTGGAAGAGCTTCTAAGTTAGCATGATGCTAAGTCTCATGCTATCTCAACGTGAATACAGGCCCTTGTGCAATACGTCGCAGACTGATATTAGCATGGATAGGGCACTTACTCAAAATGGCCTGAACTTGGGGCCTGTAGTAAAAGCGAAAGCTGTACAATAAATCCTTTTCTTCAATGATGGAAAACAACGTACAGTTTAGTTTGTCGTGAATAACTATGACTCTCAAACTGAGTCCTCGCGCTGCCTCTTCGTGCGTTAGCCTAGAGGATTAGGGGACCTTCCCCAACACCAGGCGTCCTCACTAAGTCTTCTTGCCCAAGACTGAGAGCTCCCTGGGCAAGGCCTCTCCACTAAAATAAACACATTTAAGCCAATGCATCCAGAATAGCAGTCGCCTCCTCTGCTCGTGTGGAATTCGAACTCGGACACCGACTGACTATTACACACACGAAACTGAAACAGACTGTGTACAACGTCAGTGGAACATACAACAAACAAACAAGCACACAACAGTACAAGTGTAAAGTGACGTTATTTTATTCACAAGAGACTTAACTGAAGTCTTGCTGTGTCTTGTGAATAAAATAACGCCACTTTACATTTGTTTGTTGTATATTACACACAAGTTACAGAGAAGGGAACGCAATATTCTAGGACCTTCAGAATTCTCGTGATTGGTTGGTTGCAGAAAGTTTAATGTCCTCATAGCTGTAGCTCTTAGGGACAAGTAGTTCTGGTGCTGTAGACTTCGATGTAGCGGGTACACCTGGAAATTGGTTCATCAACGTTCTTGGGAGGAAAGGGTCGGGCGTGAGGCGCTGGAGTAAAGTCGGTTGGAGTCTTGTCGTAGACTCGTCACGTGGAATTCTCGTGCAGTTCAACAGCCTAATATTGGCATAGCCCTACTTGGTGGTGGTCACTAGCCGCGAACGAAGAGAGCGAAGCTGGTAATGTTTTAAGAGAATTCCGTTTGTTCCTGACTATCTGTGCTACCACGATAACGTTTGAACGGAGGGACCCAGGAGGCTCAAATTTTGCATGCGGATAGGTATTTAGGATATCTAGGCCAAGTTCGAAAATGAAGGTCATTGGTTCAAGTTCCAAAATGAAGGTCATTGGTTCAAGGTTAATGTCACTGGAGCCGAAAATGCTGCCGCGTGAGATCCTCGCTGGCGCAGTGGCGCTGTAAAGTGCAGGTGTAGACTGTTTGATCGGACATTAGTTTCAGGGGTGTTTGTTCGTTCCTGCAATGTCACTGGACCCGAAAATGCCGCCGCACGGTTGGCTGATCTGGTGTTTTCACGCTCTAGTTTCAGTCCTGCGAATGTTTTCTGGTTTTAACTTTTAGTCGACATTTTTCTCTCTTTTCCTTTTCTCCGTTGCCAGCCGAGCCTGCCATGGTTCACCTGTTTCTTTAATCATTCCACCCAGATTTCACCCCCTCCTTCTCTTCCCCACGTTTATTTTGCCATTATATGTGGGTTTTTTATCTCTGCCCAAAGCCCACCCTCACACACATGCACACACACACACACATATATATACACACGCGCGCGCACGCACACACACATAGGCCGCGCGCACATACACACACATACAACGCGCACGCACGTACGCACGCACACACACGCGCACGCACTCACGCGAAGAAGCAGGTGTACCCCTCTCTCCTCTTTTGAATTGCTTTTTTATACCTTAGTTCTCTAGTCTTTACAAAAGCTGAATAGAATGAGATAACCTTTTTTCTCGGAAAGTCAGATTGGTTCAGGAAAAACCACAATCTAAGAAAAGATATCGGCTTTTATCTGTCCGTTCGTCCGTCCCGAGGGATGATGACCATGCTTCAACAGTGCGTCCTTGTGGAAATCTAGGATGCTGGGTGAGTTCGCCCCTTCTCCTGCAGCTGATGTGCGGCAAACACTGTATGTTGTATCAAACAGAACACACATTTAGAAAGAAATAAAGCAGTAGGCTTATGCAGACCCCCTATTCCCGTCTCTGATTTAAACAGTTAAAAATAAATGAATAGATCGCGCGCGATCTATTCATCTAATGGCATGTTTTATCTGTATGTTGTATCAAATAGAACACATTTAGAAAGAAATAAAGCAGTAAGCTTATGTAAGCTTATGTAGACCCCTGTTCCCGTCTCTGATCTACACAGTTTTTAAAAAAATGAATAGATCGCGCGCACATGTGTGTGTGTGTGTCAAGTCAAGTCAAAATTTTATTTCCAGATGGGAACATTGTATAAGCAAAACATGCTTTTTTTCAACAAGCCATCCATAAAAAATGATATAAAGAAAAAAATAAAGAACTAAACATTCCAAAGTAGCGAACAAGAAAAGGAAAATATACAAGTAAACAATTAATTAAAGAAACAAGCAAATATTCCACACACCAAAACAGGAAAAAGGATGGGGACATATGCGAATAGCATATTATGTACAATATATACATCAACATCAATAACGAAACATTTAAAACATCACATTTACTTACCAAAATATGTTATGTAGGCTACGTTTCCATTCTTTTAAATAATTGGAATAAAGTTATCAATTATGTTCTGTTAAAGAGATACATTTTCATTTTTTTCTTGAAGTAGTTCTTGTTTTTCATGTTTTTTAAAATGGAGGGTAGTTTGTTCCATAAATCTCCACCCGAATAGAGGAGACTAGATTTGAATAGATTATTATTTGGTCGAGGGAATGAGAGTAAATGGGTGTGTCTGCTTGTGTTTGTCGTATAAATGTATCTGTTATCTTTTTTGGAGCATTTCCGTTGACAATATTATGCATGCAGATTGCCTTTTTGAGGAAAAGTCTGTCTTGAAAAGTTAGTATATCTAGTTGTTTGTAGTCTTCATAGGTAAGTGAACTTGATTTTAATAAAATTATTTTAATTGCTTTTTTGTACATACGATTGATAATCTTTAAATTTGTATCACTACAGCTATCCCATAATGTTGAAGCATAATCGATCATGGAGAGTATGTGAGCATTAAAGAATAGTTTACGAGAATGGTTATCAAGGAAATGTTTAATCTTAGATAGCTGGAGTATTTTTCTAGACAGACCTTTCCCTAAAGACTTTATATGGTCTGTCCAAGACAGATCTTTGTCAATGACAACACCTAATGTTTTATGTGAATCAACTTCTTCAATTTTGTTGCTGCAAATAAATAGTGGTGGAAATTGGGAGTTCATCTTTTGTCTTTTTTGTCTGGTTGATACGTACATGCATTTCGTTTTATTGGCATTAATTGACATGTGATTTAATTGTGTCCAGTTAAAAACATTTTGAGCATCATTTTGAAGTTTACTTACTAGCCTGTTAGCATTCGTATCACTAGTATGAAGGGATGAGTCATCTGCAAACATTTCACATTTACTATTGACAAAGCATGGCAGGTCGTTTATATAAACAGTGAACAATAGTGGACCTAAGATAGACCCTTGAGGTACTCCATAGTGGATTGGAAGCAATTCAGACATTTTGTTATTAATTGAAACCAGTTGTTTTCTGTCACACAAAAAAGATGACATAATATTTAAAAATTCAGGAGGAAGGTTATACAGTTCTAGTTTACGCAGAAGGAGTGAATGATTAATAACATCGAACGCTTTTTCAAAGTCAAGGAAAAGTATACCAGTAAACTTATTTTCATTTATATTACATAGCAGACTGTCAACAAGCTGTATTAGTGAAGTGTGGCATGAATGATTCTTTCTAAATCCAGACTGATCATCATGAAGTAAATTATTTTTATCTAAATAAGAGAATAGGGATTTTTGTATGTGCTTTTCTAGAGACTTAGATAAAGCTGATAAAATAGAAATAGGTCGATAATTAGAAGGGTTAGATCTATCGCCTGATTTATGGATAGGGATTACCTTGGCTTGTTTAAAATTTAACGGAAAACATTGTTTTTCTATACATAAGTTATATAAATAAGTTAGTGAGTCACATATAACTGGGCACGCAATCTGTAGTATGTTAATATCCAAACCATCTATATCGCGTGTCTTTGAATGCTTTAAAGATAAAAGATTTCTGCTGACTTCAAATACTGTCATAGGCTGGAGATTGAAAGGAAAATTTATATCTTTTGAACTGAGGAACTGTTTTAAATAGGATAAATCATTTTCATTTGATCTATCACATGTTATAACTTTTTCTTTTATGCTAGCAAAATGGTTATTTAACTGATCAGCAGAGATATCTGAAACAATTTGCTGACTTCTTGATACTTGTTTGTTAGTTAGCATGTTTATGGCTTTCCATATCTGGCGGGAATCTTTCGTGGAAATTAACATTTGTCGAAAATAATCGCGTTTAGATTTACGTTTCATATTAGTTACCTTATTTCTTTGTTGTCTAAATTCTTGCTGCGTCCCTGAGTTCTTTAAGTGAGTTCGTGTATTTCTTTCATCATCGATATCTTTGGTAATCCAGGGTGGTTTAGTTTCTTGTTTAACTCTTTTCTT
>CM065681.1:18114949-18117449 GCA_017654935.2 Phymorhynchus buccinoides | reverse complement strand
GGGCATTCCCTTATATGCCCCACAAAAATGGGCATTCCCTTATATGCCCCACAAAAATGGGCATTCTCTTATATGCCCCACAAAAATGGGCATTCCCTTATATGCCCCACAAAAATGGGCATTCTCTTATATGCCCCACAAAAATGGGCATTCCCTTATATGCCCCACAAAAATGGGCATTCTCTTATATGCCCCACAAAAATGGGCATTCCCTTATATGCCCCACAAAAATGGGCATTCTCTTATATGCCCCACAAAAATGGGCATTCCCTTATATGCCCCACAAAAATGGGCATTCTCTTATATGCCCCACAAAAATGGGCATTCCCTTATATGCCCCACAAAAATGGGCATTCTCTTATATGCCCCACAAAAATGGGCATTCCCTTATATGCCCCACAAAAATGGGCATTCCCTTATATGCCCCACAAAAATGGGCATTCTCTTATATGCCCCACAAAAATGGGCATTCCCTTATATGCCCCACAAAAATGGGCATTCTCTTATATGCCCCACAAAAATGGGCATTCCCTTATATGCCCACAAAAATGGGCATTCCCTTATAATTATGCCCTTATAAGCGAAAATGCGCATCGTAAAAAATGCATTGCATGGTCAGTTTGTTTGTTTCCCTTTCTTTTGTGTGTGCTTGTGTGGTTAGTGAGTGGAAGGCTTGCTGTGCTGTGTATGCTCTTGTTCTATGAAAAGTTGTATTATGTATATTTGATTTCCTGTAATATTTGATTGCTTTGTAATTTATGGTTAAATTGTTTTTGTCGAGGACATGGTGAATAAAAGCATTGTTGCTTATCCATGTATCCTCATTAAACATTTCAAGTTTCATCTCTCTCTCTCTCTCTCTCCGAATGAAAGTCAAACTCTCTCTCTCTCTCTCTCTCTCTCTCTCTCTCTCTCTCTCTCTCTCTCTCTCTCTCTCTCTCTCTCTCTCTCTCTCTCTCTCTCTCTCTCTCTCTCTCTCTCTCTCTCTCTCTCTCTCTCCGAATGAAAGTCCGTTTAACAATCTCCGACCTGAAACGGGTACATATTATTATGGGACATTAACTTTAATCAACATTAAATTTAGTAAAAAAAATAGTGGGACGATCCCTGCAATACCAGGAAAGTCCTGATGTTTTAGATAAATCAAGTTCGTTGTGACATAACCGTTCTCTCTCTCTCTCTCTCTCTCTCTCTCTCTCTCTCTCTCTCTCTCTCTCTCTCTCTCTCTCTCTCTCTCTCTCTCTCTCTCTCTCACACACACACACACACACACATTCATACTGTAATTGTGGCTTTTTTTATCTTAACAAATGTAGCAAAGTCTGGTCCTTTATCATATCTGCATGGCCAAAATACTCTATCTAAGACACTGATAGTCCATATCCCACCAATACTTTATCATTGGTAGCAACTTTCTAACCATGGTTTTATCACAAAGCGATATGACTGAATACAAAAATAAGTGTACCCTTGTATCAAAAAGTCGAGATTTGATCATTTAGTTCATTAGTACTGTTATTATTAATCTGCATTCGTCAGAAATGATGTCAAACGTGATTGATATAATTCATGAGATAATGTATGCCAAAATTACTTTTGATGAGAGCCTTTAGTTGTTACTGCTGCTGCTGCTGCTGCTGCTGCTGCTGCTGCTGCTGCTACTGCTACTACTACTAGTGTAGAGTGGCACAAAGGTAACGCGTCCGCCTCATACACGATAAACCAGAATTCGAACCTGGGTACATACAGGGAATTTTTCCTCTCACTCTGCACTAGGCCTTATGGTCTGAACGTGGAGTCTTTCAGATGAGATGATAAACCGAGGCCACGTGTTCCCATGCACTTAGCACACGTTAACCCTTTCACCGCCAGCCATATTTCAGGCAAGAATTCCCATTAAATTTACCTGGGTAGAGAACAAACTCCATCTGCAGTATTGGGGATTGTTCTGTGACACATATATAAAATAAGGTCTATCCTTACTTCCCAAAACTAAGACAATAGTTTTTTTGGATAATAGACCCCAATTTGATGCCTTTTAGTGACCTATGTGTTAAATCACTGTGGTGCTAAAATGCGACTTTGGCGGTGAAAGGGTTAAACCCAGTGGCAACGACAAAGTTGTCATTTTGGTCAAAATTAACACCCCCCTTTCCTTCCTCATCACTCACCTAAAAATTGCATGCACATTTTAAAACATGGGTGGCGCATCTCTGGCTGCGACGTGCTCTCCAGGTGGGAGCAACCCGAATTCCACAGACGCCTCTGTGACTATAAAATACCAAACACTACTGTTTAATGCTGCTGCTGTAAAATGTTCTATACTTCTTATCCATCCAAACCAGCCTGTGCATGAATAGTTTGGTGTTTCTACCTTCATCAAAATTAGTTAAAAACAAGGCTGAACCCGAGCGGGTGCAACGTTCCCTCACATTATTATCTAAGCTTAGTGTCAGGACGGACACATGCACGTTCGGACGGACCACAGATGAAACAAAAA
>CM065681.1:18104949-18112449 GCA_017654935.2 Phymorhynchus buccinoides | reverse complement strand
ATAGTGTGCACAGAGAGTTATGGACAAAAAGAGAGAGAGAGAGAGGCATGCACAGAGAGAGTTATGGACACAGAGAGAGAGAGAGGCATGCACAGAGACTTATGGACAGAGAGAGAGAGAGAGAAGCATGCACAGAGAGTTATGGACACACACACACACAGAGAGGCATGCACAGAGAGAGTTATGGACACAGAGAGAGAGAGAGAGGCATGCACAGAGACTTATGGACAGAGAGAGAGAGAGAGGCATGCACAGAGAGTTATGTGCACAGAGAGAGTTATGGACAAAAAGAGAGAGAGAGAGGCATGCACAGAGAGAGTGACACAGAGAGAGAGAGAGGCATGCACAGAGACTTATGGACAGAGAGAGAGAGAGAGAGAGGGGCATGCACAGAGAGTTATGGACAGAGAGAGAGAGAGGGGCATGCACAGAGAGAGCTATGGACACACACAGAGAGAGAGGCATGCACAGAGAGATGGACAGAGAGAGAGAGAGAGGCATGCACAGAGAGAGTTATGCACACACACACAGAGAGAGGCATGCACAGAGAGTTATGGACAGAGAGAGAGAGAGAGAGAGGCGTGCACAGAGAGAGTTATGGACAGAGAGAGAGAGAGGCGTGCACAGAGAGAGTTATGGACAAAAAGAGAGAGAGGCATGCACAGAGAGAGTTATGGACAGAGAGAGAGAGAGAGAGGCGTGCACAGAGTTATTGACACAGAGAGAGAGAGAGAGCTATGGACACAGAGAGTTATGGACAGAGAGAGTTATGGACATTGACAGAGAGAGTTATGGACAGAGAGAGTTATGGACAGAAAGAGTTATGGACAGAGAGAGTTATGGACAGAGAGAGAGAGTTATGGACAAAGAGAGAGAGAGGCTATGGACACAGAGAGAGTTATGGACAGAGAGAGATGGACAGAGAGAGTTATGGACAGAGAGAGTTATGGACAGAGAGAGATGGACAGAGAGAGTTATGGACAGAGAGAGTTATGGACAGAGAGAGAGTTATGGACAGAGAGAGAGAGAGAGTTATGGACACACAGAGAGAGAGGCATGCACAGAGAGAGAGTTATGGACACAGAGAGAGAGAGGTATGCACAGAGAGAGTTATGGACAGAGAGAGAGAGCATGCACAGAGAGAGTTATGGACACAGAGAGAGAGAGGCATGCACAGAGAGTTATGGACAAGAGAGAGAGATGCATGCACAGAGAGAGTTATGGACACAGAGAGAGAGAGAGAGGCATGCACAGAGAGAGTTATGGACAGAGAGAGAGAGAGTTATGGACATTGAGAGAGAGGCAGCACAGAGAGAGTTATGGACAGAGAGAGTTAGACAGAGAGAGTTATGGACAGAGAGAGTTATGGACAGAGAGAGCTATGCACAGAGAGAGAGAGAGAGAGATATGGACAGAGAGAGTTATGGACAGAGAGAGTTATGGACAGAGAGAGATGGACAGAGAGAGTTATGGGCACAGAGAGAGAGAGCTATGGACAGAGAGATGGACAGAGAGAGTTATGGACATTATGGACACAGAGAGAGAGTTATGGACACAGAGAGTTATGGACATTGAGAGAGCTATGGACAGAGAGAGAGAGCTATGGACAGAGAGAGCATGGACAGAGAGAGTTATGGACAGAGAGAGTTATGGACAGAGAGAGCTATGGACAGAGAGAGTTATGGACAGAGAGAGAGAGCTATGGACAGAGAGAGAGCTATGGACAGAGAGAGAGAGCTATGGACAGAGAGAGAGAGCTATGGACAGAGAGAGTTATGGACACAGAGAGTTATGGACACAGAGAGAGAGTTATGGACACACAGAGAGAGTTATGGACAGAGAGAGCAGATGGACAGAGAGAGAGGCATGGACAGAGAGAGATATGGACAGAGAGAGATATGGACAGAGAGAGAGAGCTATGGACAGAGAGAGAGATGGACAGAGAGAGAGCTATGGACAGAGAGAGAGTTATGGACAGAGAGAGAGATGGACAGAGAGAGAGCTATGGACACTATGGAGAGAGAGAGTTATGGACAGAGAGAGAGAGCTATGGACACAGAGAGTTATGGACACAGAGAGAGAGAGTTATGGACAGAGAGAGAGAGGACAGAGAGAGTTATGGACAGAGAGAGAGTTATGGACAGAGAGAGAGAGAGCTATGGACAGAGAGAGAGTTATGGACAGAGAGAGTTATGGACACAGAGAGAGAGCTATGGACAGAGAGAGTTATGGACACAGAGAGAGGACACAGAGAGAGAGTTATGGACACACAGAGAGAGTTATGAGAGAGAGAGTTATGGACAGAGAGAGAGAGCTATGGACAGAGAGAGTTATGGACACAGAGAGAGTTATGGAGAGAGAGAGTTATGGACACAGAGAGAGAGTTATGGACAGAGAGAGCTATGGACACAGAGAGAGAGTTATGGACAGAGAGAGCTATGGACACAGAGAGAGAGCTATGGAGAGAGAGTTATGGACACAGAGAGAGAGTTATGGACAGAGAGAGATATGGACACAGAGAGAGAGATATGGACACAGAGAGAGAGTTATGGACAGAGAGAGTTATGGACAGAGAGAGTTATGGACACGAGAGAGAGAGAGTTATGGACAGAGAGAGACACAGAGAGAGAGTTATGGACAGAGAGAGTTATTATGGACAGAGAGAGAGAGATGGACACAGAGAGAGAGTTATGGACACAGAGAGAGAGAGGCATGGACACAGAGAGAGTTATGGACACAGAGAGAGAGATGGACATATGGACACAGAGAGAGAGTTATGGACAGAGAGAGAGATATGGACACAGAGAGAGAGTTATGGACACAGAGAGAGAGAGAGAGAGAGCTATGGACACAGAGAGAGAGAGAGAGAGAGCTATGGACACAGAGAGAGAGAGAGGCATGCACAGAGAGTTATGGACACACACACAACACACAGAGAGGCATGCACAGAGAGAGTTATGGACAAAGAGAGAGAGAGAGAGGCATGCACAGACACAGAGAGAGAGGCAGCACATAGAGAGAGTTATGGACAGAGAGAGAGAGAGAGAGGGGCATGCACAGAGAGTTAGGACAGAGAGAGAGAGAGAGGGCATGCACAGAGAGAGTTATGGACACACAGAGAGAGGCATGCACAGAGAGTTATGGACAGAGAGAGAGATGGAGAGAGAGAGAGAGATATGCACAGAGAGAGTTATGGACAGAGAGAGAGAGAGGCGTGACAGAGAGAGTTATGGACAGAGAGAGTTATGCACAGAGAGAGTTATGGACAGAGAGAGAGAGAGAGGGCGTGCACAGAGTTATGGACAGAGAGAGAGAGAGAGATCTATGGACACAGAGAGAGAGAGAGTTATGGACAGAGAGAGTTATGGACAGAGAGAGGTATGGACATTGAGAGAGAGAGTTATGGACAAAGAGAGAGAGAGCTATGGACAGAGAGAGTTATGGACAGAGAGAGTTATGGACAGAGAGAGTTATGGACACAGAGAGTTATGGACAGAGAGAGTTATGGACAGAGAGAGTTATGGACAGAGAGAGAGAGTTATGACAGAGAGGACAGAGAGAGAGAGAGAGAGAGAGAGAGTTATGGACACACAGAGAGAGAGGCATGCACAGAGAGAGAGTTATGGACACAGAGAGAGAGAGGTATGGACATTATGGACAGAGAGAGAGAGGCATGCAGAGAGAGAGTTATGGACACAGAGAGAGAGAGGCATGCACAGAGAGAGTTATGGAAAAGAGAGAGAGAGGCATGCAGAGAGAGAGTTATGGACAGAGAGAGAGAGAGAGTTATGCACAGAGAGAGAGGACAGAGAGAGAGAGTTATGGACATTGAGAGAGAGAGCATGCACAGAGAGAGTTATGGACAGAGAGAGTTATGGACAGAGAGAGTTATGGACAGAGAGAGCTATGGACAGAGAGAGAGAGAGAGCTATGGACAGAGAGAGTTATGGACAGAGAGAGTTATGGACAGAGAGAGCTAGCTATGGACAGAGAGAGTTATGGACAGAGAGTTATGGACAGAGAGAGTTATGGACACAGAGAGAGAGTTATGGACACAGAGAGAGAGAGTTATGGACATTGAGAGAGCTATGGACAGAGAGAGAGAGCTATGGACAGAGAGAGCTATGGACAGAGAGAGTTATGGACAGAGAGAGTTATGGACAGAGAGAGCTATGGACAGAGAGAGAGTTATGGACAGAGAGAGAGAGATGACAGAGAGAGCTATGGACAGAGAGAGAGAGCTATGGACAGAGAGAGAGAGCTATGGACAGAGAGAGATATGGACAGAGAGAGTTATGGACACAGAGAGAGAGTTATGGACACAGAGAGAGAGCTATGGACAGAGAGAGCTATGGACAGAGAGAGAGAGTTATGGACAGAGAGAGAGAGCTATGGACAGAGAGAGATATGGACAGAGAGAGAGTTATGGACACAGAGAGAGAGATGGACAGAGAGAGAGCTATGGACAGAGAGAGAGAGTTATGGACAGAGAGAGAGCTATGGACAGAGAGAGAGTTATGGACACAGAGAGAGTTATGGACAGAGAGAGTTAGGACAGAGAGAGAGAGTTATGGACAGAGAGAGAGCTTATGGACAGAGAGAGAGAGAGTTATGGACAGAGAGAGATATGGACAGAGAGAGAGCTATGGACAGAGAGAGAGCTATGGACAGACAGAGAGTTATGAGAGAGAGAGAGAGCTATGGACAGAGAGAGAGATGGACAGAGAGAGTTATGGACAGAGAGAGAGAGCTATGGACAGAGAGAGTTATGGACACAGAGAGAGTTATGGACACAGAGAGAGAGTTATGGACAGAGAGAGTTATGGACAGAGAGAGAGAGCTATGGACAGAGAGAGTTATGGACAGAGAGAGAGTATGGACAGAGAGAGCTATGGACACAGAGAGAGAGCTATGGACATGGACAGAGAGAGAGATGGACAGAGAGAGCTATGGACACAGAGAGTTATGGACAGAGAGAGATATGGACACAGAGAGAGAGAGAGGACAGAGAGAGTTATGGACACAGAGAGAGAGTTATGGACAGAGAGAGAGCTATGGACACAGAGAGAGAGTTATGGACAGAGAGAGAGTTATGGACACAGAGAGAGAGTTATGGACACAGAGAGAGAGATATGGACACAGAGAGAGAGCTATGGACAGAGAGAGAGAGTTATGGACACAGAGAGAGAGTTATGGACAGAGAGAGAGTTATGGACAGAGAGAGAGAGCTATGGACAGAGAGAGCTATGGACACAGAGAGAGAGTTATGGACACAGAGAGCTATGGACACAGAGAGAGAGTTATGGACACAGAGAGAGAGATATGGACACAGAGAGAGAGCTATGGACAGAGAGAGAGCTATGGACACAGAGAGAGAGCTATGGACACAGAGAGAGAGCTATGGACACAGAGAGAGAGTTATGACAGAGAGAGAGTTATGGACACAGAGAGAGAGCTATGGACACAGAGAGAGAGTTATGGACACAGAGAGAGAGCTATGGACAGAGAGAGAGCTATGGACACAGAGAGTTATGGACACAGAGAGAGAGCTATGGACACAGAGAGAGAGATATATGGACACAGAGAGAGAGCTATGGACACAGAGAGAGAGCTATGGACAGAGAGAGCATGGACAGAGAGAGAGCTATGGACAGAGAGAGTTATGGACACAGAGAGAGAGTTATGGACACAGAGAGAGAGCTATGGACACAGAGAGAGAGCTATGGATGGACACAGAGAGAGAGTTATGGACACAGAGAGAGAGTTATATATGGACACATGGACAGAGAGAGAGCTATGGACAGAGAGAGAGAGTTATGGACACAGAGAGAGAGTTATGGACACAGAGAGAGAGTATGGACACAGAGAGAGAGAGTACGTTATGGACACAGAGAGAGAGTTATGGACAGAGAGAGTTATGGACACAGAGAGAGAGAGTTATGGACAGAGAGAGAGCTATGGAGATGGACACAGAGAGAGAGTTATGGACAGAGAGAGTTATGGACAGAGAGAGAGGACTTATGGACAGAGAGAGAGTTATGGACACACAGAGATGAGAGAGAGAGTTATGGACAGAGAGAGTTATGGACAGAGAGTTATGGACACAGAGAGAGATGGACAGAGAGAGTTATGGACACAGAGAGAGAGTTATGGACAGAGAGATGAGAGAGTTATGGACAAAGAGAGAGAGAGTTATGGACAGAGAGAGAGGACAGAGAGAGTTATGGACAGAGAGAGCTATGGACAGAGAGAGAGAGAGTTATGGACAGAGAGAGAGTTATGGACACAGAGGAGAGAGAGAGAGTTATGGACAGAGAGAGTTATGGACAGAGAGAGAGAGTTATGGACAGAGAGAGAGCTATGGACAGAGAGAGAGAGTTATGGACAGAGAGTTATGGACACAGAGAGAGAGTTATGGACAGAGAGAGAGAGAGTTATGGACACATGAGAGAGAGCTTATGGACACAGAGAGAGAGAGTATGGACACAGAGAGAGCTATGGACAGAGAGTTATGGACAGAGAGAGAGTTATGGACACAGAGAGAGAGAGAGAGTTATGGACATGGAGACAGAGAGAGAGTTATGGACAGAGAGAGTTATGAGAGAGTTATGGACACAGAGAGAGAGCTTATGGACAGAGAGAGCATGACAGAGAGAGTTATGGACACAGAGAGAGAGCTTATGGACACAGAGAGAGAGTTATGGACACAGAGAGAGAGCTATGGACAGAGAGAGCTATGGACCACTAGGACAGAGAGAGAGTTATGGACACAGAGAGATTATGACAGAGAGAGCTATGGACACAGAGAGAGAGAGCTATGGACAGAGAGAGAGAGTTATGGACAGAGAGAGATGGACAGAGAGAGCTATGGACAGAGAGAGAGCTATGGACAGAGAGAGAGTATGGACACAGAGAGAGAGCTATGGACAGAGAGAGTTATGGACATAGAGAGAGTTATGGACACAGAGAGAGAGTTATGGACACATGGAGAGAGATGTTATGAAAAAAAAATGACAAACTAGAGAGAGTTATGGACAGAGAGAGAGTTATGGACAGAGAGAGAGTTATTATGGACAGAGAGAGAGAGTTATGGACAGAGAGAGATAGTTATGGACATGGACAGAGAGATGGACACAGAGAGAGAGTTGGACATGAGAGATGGACAGAGAGAGAGAGTTATAGTTATGGACAGAGAGAGAGCTGATGGAGAGAGAGTTATGGACAGAGAGAGAGAGTTATGGACACAGAGAGAGATGGACACAGAGAGAGAGAGGACACAGAGAGAGTTATGGACACAGAGAGAGAGTATGGACAGAGAGAGTTATGGACAGAGAGTTATGGACAGAGAGAGTTATGGACAGAGAGAGTTATGGACAGAGAGAGAGAGACATGCACAGAGAGAGTTATGGACAAAGAGAGAGAGAGGCGTGCACAGAGAGAGTTATGGACAAAGAGAGAGAGAGAGAGAGAGAGAGTTATGCACAGAGAGAGTTATGGACA
>CM065681.1:18089949-18099949 GCA_017654935.2 Phymorhynchus buccinoides | reverse complement strand
ACATGCATTCACCCGCGCATTCTAACCAAAAAATAACCGTACCTGCAGAAAGGGTATCAGGGCGTCATGTCGACGAGGCACAATGACCTCATTCATGTCCACACCCATGACGTAATCAAACCCAGCCAATCGCAGCCGACAATCCCATACAGCCAACTCCACGTCACCAAGATAGCGTTCCTGGTTCTCGCCACGGTATGGCACGGCGCGTCCCCATGGACGACCTACAGAGAGAGAGAGAACACTGAACATTGAACACTGACAAACTTTATTTAACAAGGGTAAAGATTTTAGGCGATGCCTATTCTTACCATCTGTCCTTGGATTACGTCTTGGGTGTGGACCTGAATGAGAGAGAGAATGGAGAGAGAGAGAGAAGAGAAAGAGAGAGAGAGGGAGAGAGAGAGAGAGAGAGAGAGAGAGAGAGAGAGAGAGAGAGAGAGAGAGAGAGAGAGAGAGAGAGAGAGAGAGAGAGAGAGAGAGATTGACAAATTGATGATTCAATGTCAATAGCTACATAGCCATCATGACATGGGGGGTGTAATGAAATAAAAGAATATGCAAACGAAAGATATCAATACAAGTAATCACATTCATTCACACACAGTCTCAATGTGAGTATGAAAAGATAAAATACTAGTACAAAATATATACTCAGCGCGCATATTTCCATCAAACCAAAGTCATTTTCGTCCTATACATAATGACCACCGGGCACTAAATAAGCCAATTTGTAATAGGGAATCAAACTGAGAGAGAGAGAGAGAGAGAGAGAGAGAGAGAGAGAGAGAGAGAGAGAGAGAGAGAGAGAGAGAGAGAGAGAGAGAGAGAGAGAGAGAGAGAGAGAGAGAGACAGAGAGAGATATATCAAATCAAAAAATACCTTTATTAGAATGTATGTATAAGCTGCGGATATTTTATCTAGCCCACTCAAAGAACAGAGAGAGAGAGCGTGCGCGCGCGCGCGAGAGAGAGAGAGAGAGCGAGAGAGAGAGACAATTGACAATGATTTAATTGCATATAGGCCTGTGGCCCGTTACAATGTCATCGTAACAAAAGCAAAAAAACAACATCTGAAAAGCACAAAGAAACAATGAGCAAATAAACATATGCATGCATATATACATACATACATACATACATACATACATACATACATACATACATACATGCATACATACATACATACATACATACATACATACATACATACATACATACATACATACATACATACATACATACATACATACGCCCGCACACACGCACACGCACACGCACGCACACACGCACACACACACACACACACACACACACACACACACACACACACACACACACATGCACGGATGTGCGCACGAACGCATGCACATATATACATACATACATACATACATACATACATACATACATACATACATACATACATACATACATACATACATACATACATACCAAAAATAATATAAACATGGGAGTAATTGTGCATGAGTACACAGTACGCATGCATACAAGAAAAGAAACAAGCATACATACACAATTGACTAATAGACTTCTGAAATTGTCTGCACAAAGGCTTCTCAAACATTCTCTTTACGCTTTACATCAGGTTTACATCATTCTCTCTACGCTTTAGGGATAGAAAAACAAATTTGGACAATTTAAGTTGGCTATCGATGTTACCACTAAAAATTCTTGCACATTGCTCGTGTTTGGACAAATGACTTCCTGAACTCCTAATCGAATATTTAATTCTAAGGTCATTGTATCGTGAACATTCAAATAAAACATGGTATTCATCTTCACAATCAGCGTGACATAAAGGACAAACAGGATGTTCGGCTGGCAAGAATCGGAGAGAGTGACTTTGTATGGTTGAAACTCCCAACCTAAAGCGTACTAAGGCAGTTTTAAACATTCTATTGTTAATAAATTGTACATATTTTTCACGTTCAAAAATATTCTTAAAAGAATAATAAAGATCAAAACGATTACTCTCCGACATATGTGAGTACCACCGCTGACAGAAGCAGCTAATGAGGCGATCCTTAAAAACCCGGAGAAAAAGTTTCTCATTTCCAACTTCATCATACATCCACACATAGCCAAAACCATTGGAACACAGAAGATTTTTTAAATGTGATACCCAATTTTGAACCTTAATATTTCTATCCTGTAATCCAACAAGCATGTTATACGCTTTTCTTGAGTATCTAGTGGGTGATTGTTTGAGGAGACGAAACCAGAAATTAATGCACCTAGCTGCAGAATTGATATATAATGGATAACGACCCAATTCGCCGTCTCTCTCTCTCTCTCTCTCTCTCTCTCTCTCTCTCTCTCTCTCTCTCTCTCTCTCTCTCTCTCTCTCCAGACATGATGTTATAGGGCATCAGATCCAGCAGTCTTTGATCTTTATAATGGCCGAACACCCTGTGTATGTTGACTGTCTGTTTCTGTCTCTATCTCTCTTTCTCTCTGGCTGTCTGTCCGCCTGTCTCTGTCTCTCTGTCTCTGTCTCTCTCTCTCTCTGTCTCTGTCTCTCTCTCTCTCTCTCTCTCTCTCTCTCTCTCTCTCTCTCTCTCTCTCTCTCTCTCTCTCTCTCTCTCTCTCTCTCAATATTTAGGCTTTACTATAACTATCAAATTATCTTTTGATTCAGCTCTGGAGGAATTAGCAGGTAGAGCTAAAGGTAAAGTTGTAGAGATTTGTATAACAATGTGGTCACTTGGATCGATGGATCCGACAGTTTTCTTCAAATTATTTGATGCGCAAGTAAAGCCTAATAATATTGTTATATGCTGCAGAAATATGGGGCATGTCACGTTTCCAAATCATGGAATCTCCACATCTATTCGCTTGTAAAAGATTTCTCCAAATTAGTCATAAACCCCCAAACCTGATGGCATACGGCGAACTGGGTAGATATCCTTTATTTGTTGATTGTATTCTAAAAGTAATCCGATATTGGTTTAAGGTACAAACATTAGATCAGCACAGATTACCAAAGCAAGCATATGAAATGTATAAAAACAAGAGCATCCGAGAAACAGAAAACCAGTTTGACAAACATAACTGGGTCAGTACAGTTAGACGTTGTTTGGATACATATGGTTTTTCAGATGTATGGTTAAATGGTGGGGTGGGAAATGAACAAAATTCTACATGTGTTTAAGCAACGGATAATTGATGGCTATAAACAAGAATGGTCAGGTAAACTCCATGAAAGTGACCGGTTTGTTACTTATCGTTGTTTTAAATCCTGATTGAACCCAGAAAAGTATCTTACAGCTATAACTATTATGAAATTTCGTACTGCATTTACAAGATTTAGACTTGGCGTTTCTGGTATAGTGGAACCTCCCTTATAAGACCTTCAAAAATAATCCAAAATGAGGTCTTATAAGGGAGGGGTCTTATAAGGGAGGTAATTTTAATACTTACAAAGAAGGGCAATGTCTCAGAGAAGTAGGTTTTATGTGGGAGGGAGTCTTATAATGGAGGGTCTTATAAGGGAGGTTCCGCTGTGTTAACTTTCACAAAAGATATTCAAATAAGTCGAAGTGCTGTCCAAATTGTAACGTTATAGAACATGAACATCATATTTTACTAGTGTGTCCACTGTATCAAGCGCTAAGATAAAATTATGTAACTAAAACATTCACAAATATTAACGAAAATAGGCATTGATCTGCACTATTGCAAAATGAAACTACATTTATAAATCGGTCTGTGGCAATGTTTATATATTATGCCTGAAAGAGAAGAGAACAAGAACATTTAAACTTGATACTAATTTGTCAATATCTTTATTCGATACATTTAGTGTTTAAGGGAAACCCACTGTTGTATTTTGTTGATGCAATATGGCTGACTCATGCGTGCTTTTTGTTTCTTTTCATTTATCCATTTTATGTTGTGTGTCATATTTTGTTACCTCCCTTGCATACGGGCCGGTGGCCTTGCAATAAACCATTTTCAGTGTTCAGTGTTCAGTGTTCTCTCTAAGAATATCTGAAATGATTCCAGTGATTACAATAAATTGATTTGTGAATGATTTTGTTCTGTTCTAATTTTTCTTATTTGAAATATTCTGTTATTAACTTTTGTTTTTTGCATTGAAAATGATGCTTCCCCCATGTCATTATAACTCTATATGTTGATGACATTAAATAGTCAGCGTCGAAGTGTCAAAAATCTCACTATCTCTGTCTGTCTACATATGTCTGTCTGTCTGTCTGTCTCTCTGTCTCTCTGTCTGTCTGTCTGTCTGTCTCTCTCTCTCTCTCTCTCTCTCTCTCTCTCTCTCTCTCTCTCTCTCTCTCTCTCTCTCTCTCTCTCTCTCTCTCTCTCTCTCACCAGGCAGTTTATAAGGCAGCAGGTCCAGTAGTCCTTGGTCCTGGTAATGTCGGAACACCCTGTACATGGTATCAGAGTTGCCCAGGTCGAACAGCTGAACTCGGTCCACGCCCAGAATCTTCTGCAGCTCGAACCACTCTACCACCTTGCTGGGGTCCAAGCTCGGGCCGGAGGCGATCCTGGCGCAGTTGGCCAACCCTGGGCAGGATCAAAAAGTGCATAGAAGCTCTAAAAGAGTGGACAACGGAATGTCTTCAAAGAAGGCGATCTTGGCACAGATGGCCAACCCTGGCAGGATCAAGAAGTGCATAGAAGCTCTAAAAGAGTGGACAACGGAATGTCTTCAGAGAAGGCGATCCTGGCGCAGATGGCCAACCCTGGCAGGATCAAGAAGTACATATAAGCTCTAAAAGAGTGGACAACGGAATGTCTTCAGAGAAGGCGATCTTGGTACAGATGGCCAACGATTGGGAGGATCAAGTCAAAAAGTACATATAAACTATTCAGAGAGGTGGACAACAGGAGGTCTTCAGAGAAGGCGATCCTGGCACAGATGGACAACCCTGGGGAGGATCAAGTCAAGAAATGCATAGAAGCTGTATAAGAAAATTCGACAACAGAAGGTCTTCAGAGAAGGCGATCCTGGCATAGATGGGAAGGACCAAGTGAAGAAGTGTATAGAATCTGTACAGATAATTCGACAACAGACAGTCTTCAGAGAAGGAAATCCGGCATCCTGGCGCAGTTGGCCAACCCTGGGCAGGATCAAAAAGTGCATAGAAGCTCTAAAAGAGTGGACAACGGAATGTCTTCAAAGAAGGCGATCTTGGCACAGATGGCCAGCCCTGGCAGGATCAAGAAGTGCATAGAAGCTCTAAAAGAGTGGACAACGGAATGTCTTCAGAGAAGGCGATCCTGGCGCAGATGGCCAACCCTGGCAGGATCAAGAAGTACATATAAGCTCTAAAAGAGTGGACAACGGAATGTCTTCAGAGAAGGCGATCTTGGTACAGATGGCCAACGATTGGGAGGATCAAGTCAAAAAGTACATATAAACTATTCAGAGAGGTGGACAACAGGAGGTCTTCAGAGAAGGCGATCCTGGCACAGATGGACAACCCTGGGGAGGATCAAGTCAAGAAATGCATAGAAGCTGTATAAGAAAATTCGACAACAGAAGGTCTTCAGAGAAGGCGATCCTGGCATAGATGGGAAGGACCAAGTGAAGAAGTGTATAGAATCTGTACAGATAATTCGACAACAGACAGTCTTCAGAGAAGGAAATCCGGGCATAGATGGCTGTGACGAGGTAATGGGTTAAAAGGCTAAGTCCCTAGGGAAGACTTTAGAAAATTTGCCTTTAGCCCACTTCTCTAGGGTATGGGAGATGAGCAACTTTCCCGGCCCCTTTTCATCTAATAAATTTATATTTGTGCCCGGGTTCTGGCTCGTATGGTTGTAAGAAATACAAGTGGTTGAATTGCTCTAAATGGCAGACAGAGAGAAGTAGGGTTTTACATGAAATTACAAGACTCCCACTCTCATCAGTCTGACCAAAGGGTTCAGGATTATTTGACACTTGTATTTTATTTACTCCCAAAATCTGCATAAGATTATGCAACAATAATAATAAAGCAGCTCAATGGCGCCAAAACAAAATATGGATAAAAAACAATGAAATCCGAAAGGATTCACAAGACTGTTGTCTTTCTATAAGGTTCGCCCCATGCCGGAAGGGTTACTAATTATCTTCAGTGTCCGTAGGAAAGTTCCAGTGATTGGCGCGGTTTTATAAACTTAGCTCTTGGCAAGTTCTTCCGTAGTGATCGGCGAATGCTGGTGTGGCTGGGCTTGCTCGTCAGATGAGAGTAGCTCCCAGTCGTTCCGGTTACGGCTTCGCGGGATGGCACGGTTCAGGCGTGGTCTCCTCGCGGATTCTGGGTGCGGGGCGTCTTTCCCGTCTTGGTGCTTGGTGGAGTCCGGGATGATCGTCCGGCCCACGATGCCCTGCTGATAATCACAGGAGAAGGTGGATGTAGATCTCTATGGCTTAGAGACAAGGGGCTTCAGTCGGCAGGGCATTAGTGAATCCCAACCGGCTAGAAGGCTTCCCTTGTACAATAGCACTAGTTAATCAATAAACTGAATTTCAGTTAACAAACTGAGATCAGTAAAACATAAAAGGTGATCAATCCATCATCACTCTCCATCCAACACCTGGAAAGGAATGGTATCATAAAGTGCAAGATTGCGGCCCATAGGTTTCCTACTAAAAATAGACAAAAGGGTTAGTAGGCATAAACTCCGGTTCTGGTACCAAAAGTGTTCAAGTCAAAAACACACACACACAAATAATCAGTGCACATAAATAGAATAGAATGTTTACCACTTCTTTTCTATAACATATCTATCTACTCCTTATTCATCATTGAACATAGGATCTAGATCAAAACTAGGGTCAAACAAACAACTAGTCTCAATCACCAGTCATCAATAAGACTTACTAGGTGGGCTATTCTGGCTGGGAGAGGTGTTGCTCTAGTCAGTTTCAGCGTCTTGTGTGAAAAACTTTTTCTCACTACGCCAATTATAGCCTTCACTTTCAAACAATGAAAGCCTGCTATTGGTTTATTACAGTCGACACGTCACAAGATGATGTTCAGAGTGTACAGAACAATCACGCGCCTATTACATCCTTATCACGTGCCGGACATTCCTAACCTTGTGATTGGAAAGGCAAAACCGTCTTCAAAGGGAGATAACCGTGGTTGTCACTTTCTTGTGATGGGTAAGGACGAGGTGTCTTACAAAGGGCGCCGACTGTTGATATCACTATCTCGTGATGAGACGGTAGATAAGAGTGGGGGGGGGGGGGTGAAGGGAGATAACCTCGGTAGGGGTTACATGCTGACCGGGGAGACAAATCGAACTTCAAAGGGACCAATCCCGTACTCGGCGTTCTTTAGATGGTGGGTGGCAATTAACGTGGCGGCCGGACAGAGAAATGAAAAGGAGAGGGGGGGGGAGGGGAGAAGGGGGGGGGGGTGTAGATAAGAAATAAAGAAAGCGGGTCGCGCGGGACACTTACGTCACAGAGGCCCCCCGAAGAAAAGATTCTGGTACCGGAATCTTCCTGTGGAACGCCGACTCCACTTTCGTCTTGGGCGACAGGGACAAATTAGTGGGGAGACTGGGTCGGTTGGAATGGTGGAACATCTGGTCGCAACACAGAGTTCAAAGGAGCAGGTGGGTTAGAGATCAGTGGAATGGATTCTGACTGAGGTTGGTGCGGCAATCCTGTGTTGAGTTGTCCCAAGGTTGATTGCAGAATAGCAAACACCTCTTGCCTGAGTTTCCCCTTTAGCCTGGATTCATCATTGCTGATGATGTGGTTTGGTAGGCCGATTCGGGTGAAAATGGCTTTGAGTGCCGCAGCTACCTGGCTAGCATCAAGTGAGGAGATTGGGGCGGCATCGCACTTCATGGTACATATGTCGACCACGGTGACTATATACCGGAATTTCTTCTTCCGTTGAGGTAGAGGCCCGACCAAGTCGACTGCCACTTCGCTGAAAGGGAGGGGTAGGTGACGGCTGTATGTGCGGCGGCCTGTCCCGATAGTACCTTCGGTGGGTGTTTGCGGGTCCAGTGCTGCCTTTCACCTGAGGTACCTGTGGCGAGTGGTCTTGGGTCGTTAGGCGGACATTCCTTGGGAAGGATTTTCCAAGTTGTGGCGGACTTGGGGACTTGGGACAATCTGGATTGGCTCGCGCGGCAATTTGGTTTGCCGCGTTGAGAGGTTTCTTCCCTGCTGAGGGAGATTTGCTCTTTGGGAAGGAGGGAGGGAGTTGGTTTGTGGATTGGGGAGAAGGGAATGCTGCTGAAACTAGGGCAGGTTGAGAGGGGTGCCCTAAAAACACATACTGTGATCCAAGTATGAGGTCATAGACAGGACTGTCCATGAGCACTGCCTTGATGGGTCCCTTAACATATCTGGTGTCGACATTGATTATGGCGACTGGCAAAGTGGATGGGGGGATTGCAGCATCAGGGCCTTGCAGAGAGATGAAGTCTCCTGTGTATGCTGATGCGGGGACTAAGGATCCACAGACAATGGCGTCGCATGACAGTCCAGTGTCATAGAGACACTGAACAGGGATGTTGTTGACAGTCGCCTGTCCGACGACTGACGGTGTGCCTGGACACTGTACTGGGGAGGGGTTTGTGCAATTCTGCGAAGTCGAGACGACTTGCATAGTTGCAACATTTTGCCGCTTGTAAGCAAGTTTCCTGCAGTCATCCTGATTGTGGGTGTTCGACTTGCAGTATGAGCAGAATAGGGGTTGTCCCAGTGGTTGTCGTTCATGGGTAGAACTGTTTGACCCACTGTTGGAGTTGGGGTTACCCCTGCTCTGCTGTGAAGCAGTGGACCCAACTACTTGCTGTAGTTTTGGCCTTTTAGGGGCGCTAGGTTCATCATGGGCTAGAGTGTACCTATCACTTAGCTGGATGAGGTCAGCCAGAGTTGTGGCACCTTGTTCGGCAGTAAAGGTGCGTAACTCTGGGGACATGGTTTCGCGCAGTTGCTCGCCAACCATCAGTTCCCGGAGATCATCATAGGACTCTGATTTTGCGGAAAGGGACACCCATTTTGTCAGATAGTTTCCCAGTCTATCTGAAAATTGGGCATAGGACTCTCCCCTACCTTTTCTGGTTGACCGGAACTTTTTCCGGTAGGCGTCAGCTGTCAACTGGTATCTGTTGAGCAGGGCTTCTTTCAAAGCTGGGTAGTCGGTAATTTGGCTTGATGGAAGTTTGCTGTACACCTCATAAGCCACACCCCTGAGACTTTGGGCAAGCTTGAGGTTGAACTTTTCCGGAGCAAGCTCAAATTCCTGGGCCAGTCTTTCAAATCTATCGAGGAATGCATCGATAGACTCTGTTGCCTCATTGAATGCCTCCAATGTGAAGGTCATGGCTGAGGTATGAATGGGAGGGTGAAAATTTTGAGGGGCAGCAGTCTCGGAGTCTGCTGAGTTTTCTAGCTGTTTCATAGCTAGCTCATGGTCTCGCGCCTTTTCTCGCTCAGTGGCCTCAAGTTCGAGTTCTTTATTTTTGGCATCCTGCACTAGTTGTCTCTGCCTTAACTCATGAGTACGGATTTTCTCTTGCTCCTGAGTGTCGCGAGCTTTATCAGCCTCTTGAGCCTCATGAGCTCTCTGTTTGTCTTTCTCAGCTTCCTCCCGAGCTTTATCAGCCTCTTGAGCCTCATGAGCTCTCTGTTTGTCTTTCTCAGCCACCTCGCAAGCTTTCTCTTTGTCATATTCAGATATGACAAAATTTGCTAACTCTTGGCCTGACAATCCTAGAGACTCTCCCCATTCTTTAAGTTCCCTCCTAAGTTTAACAGTCTCAGCCATGGTTGTAAATACAACTATTCAAAATAAAAACCAAAGCTGCTGAGTTGAATGTATCAAACAACACTTAACTATTTCAACATAAACAGAAATAGCATGCACATCAAAATAAAGTCATAAATAGCATTCAAACAAATCAAATCAAAACACAGTGAACCAAATCACAATAACTTTCCCAGTGGACACAAGATGAGTTTTGGAAAGTAAGTAAAGTTTGAATTGAA
>CM065681.1:18065739-18089449 GCA_017654935.2 Phymorhynchus buccinoides | reverse complement strand
TCTCTCTCTTCTCTCTCTCTCTTCTCTCTCTCTTATACCAGAATTAATTCAAATCAAGCATTCTAAATGTTGCGGTTATAGATCCATATTGATAACTATATTATTAAAGCGTATCCTGCGCCTATCTGTAAAATTTTTTCCCCACCCCCCCCCCCCAACTGACTGTCTTTACCTATATTATAACCTCTTGTATTGAGAAATGCTTTATCCCATATTTAAAGATGCCAAGGTGATTACCACTATAAAATCTGGTGACCAAGATCGGTCAAACTACCGACCTATCCTATCTTGTCTAAACCTCTCCAAACCTCTAGGAAAAGCATTTAAAACGGCAACCTTCAAAACATACTTTACCACACATGATCTTTTCCATTGTAACCAAGTGCTTTAGAGAAAACCATTCCTGCAAACAGTACTCACTAATCTCAACGAACAGTGGCATTCCAATATTAACAATGACTCTCACGGTGCCATTCATCGTCGACTTGCTAAGGCCTTTGATGTTATTTATCATGGCCTTCTATTGAAAAAACTATTATTGTATGGTTTAACTCAAGATTCTATCGCCCTCTTTTCGTCCTTTCTATCTGACAGACGACAAACCGTCTCAAAAGACACTATTACTTCTTCATTTCAATCAGTCAATTATGGAGTTTCCCAAGGCTCAGTCTTAGGACCTATCCTCTTCACCGTTTATATAAATTACCTCCCCCTTCATCTTACGTCATCGTGTGAACTTTTTTGCAGACGACACCACAGTGCATAAAAATGGCAAAAATGCTGATTCAATCTGTTCTGGAATGCAGAGTGACATTAATAATCTAGTTAACTGGGCAGAGCCAAATCATATGGCCTTACACCCCAAAAAAAATCTAAATTTATGTTAATCACAAAAAGACAAAAGAGTCAAAACTTTAAAAATCAATTAAGAACACCGACTATCCAGTATGAAAAGCCTCTAGAAGAAGTTACCTCACACAAATTACTCGGCGTATTCATTAACAACAACTTATCCTGGTCAAAACACATGGACGTTCTGTCCAAGAAAATTTCAAAAAAATTATTTCAGCTCATTAGAATTAAACACTTTTTAGATCAACATACTCTTAGACTTTTTTTCCATGCCTATATCCAACCTGATATTGATTATGCATCAACATGTTGGGATTCAGCTAGAAAAACACACTCAAACACGTTGAAAGACTATATAAACGCTCTCTCAAACTCATACTCCTTAAATCGCCCTCCTTTGAAAACCCTAGTAGAACTATTAAAGAAACTCAAATCCATTCTTTACCATTTTGATTTGAAATGTCATACTAAACAAAGGTACCCTTATGTACAAGATCATACATAATTTAGCACCAAAATATCTTATTACTAAATTTAAAGTCCATACAATTCGAATCAAAACCAAATTAACAATGCCCCGCTCCAGGACAGATCTATATAAATCATCCCTTACATTCTCTGGTGGTAAACTGTGGAACGACCTTCCTGATTATCTAAAAAAATAGAACTAGCGTCTTTTCCTTTAGAAAATCTTATCACAAGCTCCTAATAGACAATCTTTTTTATTATTAATGCTAATTAATGAGTTTTACTTCAAACGTTACTAATGCCTTCAGCTATGTCTAGATTCTTATAAATATCTCTCTCTTTTCTCTCTCTCTCTCTATAAATGTCTCTCTCTCTCTCTCTCTCTTCTTCTATCTCTCTCCCTCTCTCTCTCCCACTCTATCATTATTCCCATTGTTATCATAATTTTTTTTTGGTGTTTTTTTTGGGGGGGTTCTGTCCTTATAAATTGGTTTATTCTTAAAAATTTCATTTGTCTCCATAATGGTTTCCCTTTTGTGTCGTACTCATATTTAAACTACACAATTCAAGTTCTCCTCAGTGTTAACTATTATCCATGATTTTGCTTTAACTCCCATTTTTTAGATTTCTTTTTTCAATTATTTCCATGTGCCAATTTTTTTTTTCATTTCCTTGACTTGATTGTTTTATGTCAAATGTTTCTTTGCTTGATGCATGGTATGAATGTGTGAGTGAGAGGGCAAGGTAGGTGTAAAGAAGCTATTGTAGCTTAACCTTTTTTTCCCTCAATAAAACATTCGTATTCGTATTCGTTTACTCTCTCTCTCTCTCTCTCATCTGTGGCCCTCGTTCTCGTCCTCTCTCTCTCTCGTCTCCTCTCCTTCTTTCTCTCTCTCTTCTCCTCTCTCTCTCTTCTCCTCTCTCGATATCGTGTCGAGGTATATTCTGAGAAAAAAACATAAAAGAGTTGCGCCGTTGCATGTCGTCTTCAACTTTGATACGCTATCTAAAGTTTCTTTAACAAGAAGTCGTACACTGGTATGACATCCTGGGTTTTATCTGGGACTATACTGAATTCGTTGTCAGAAAGAAGGAAGTTCTTAATAAATCTGTTCCCTGACTGGTACACGGGCTACCCTTCTAACCCCTTATCACCACTCTGCTCCCTCCCTCCTCCTTTATCACAAATGTTACCCCTCATACACCCCCTCAACCCTCACGCGCTTATGACTATATTCCAGTTTGCTTGGGTTGTGTTTGTTTTGGTTTGATTACAACTAATCGGTGAAGACCTTTTTTTTTCATGTGCAATCTGTGTTATGGACAAATATAAAATATTATGTCTTGTGAATTGTCAACATGCGGGAGGTGTCTGAACTACGACTTTGTCAGCAAGTCATGAACAAGCCTACACAATTTGTAGTGAACATTTGATTGGACTAAGAGATATATGTTGATGGAGAGAGAGAGAAGGGGGGGGGGGAGGTGGATGAGAGAGATAGAGAAGGTTCATAGGGAGAGAGGAGGTAGTGATAGCTCGAGGGGAGAGATAGGGGGGGAGAAGGAAGACGGCGAGGGTGCAGAGGTGAGGGGTATAGAGGAGAGAGAGAGAGAGCATAGAGGAGATGATGGACGTAGAGCGAGAGATAGAAATGAGAGACCACATTAATGTCAACATAATCACTTTTATAAATCGCGCGCGCGCACGCGCTACGCAACGCACGTCATCACGCACACAACACACACACACACACACACGAACACCAACACACACACACACACACAACACACACAGCATGTACGTACCCACTACGATACTGACATAACACACGCGACGCGCGCGCTCATTCAATCACATGCCATGTACGCACGTGTAGCCTGCACATTAACTAAATCGAATTTGAAGATAAATACATAATAGAGTGAATCAACAAAGAGCAAATTTGCCCGAAACGTAGTGTAGAAATGCACTAGAGATAGTGCTAGAGTGAGCACGCACAGATGAATTATGCGTTCGTCTGATTATACCAATAAACCCGATGTTACGAACCTGTGTACAGACGGGATTTAGTCCTCTCTTTCTTATTTTTTTTTTTTTTTTTTTTTTTTTATACACTTAGCACTTACTGTCCCTCTGAACGTTTGAGGTCTTTCGATACGGAATGAGACGATAAACCAAATGCACTGATGTCAGCCACATGCACTTACCCACACATCAAAGCCCAGTGGCAACGAAAATGTTGTCATTTGGTCAACATTTACAACCCCACCACCACCCCCTTGCCCTTCCTTATCAGTCACAAAAATCGCATGCAAACAAATTTTTTTAAAAAAAAATAGGGTGGCGCGCCTCTAGCTCTGGCTGCGACGCTACCTGGGCTCCATGACGTTCCAGGCGTGAGCAGTCCCGAATTTCACAGAGACGCCTATGTGACTATTCCAGTCAAATACATTTTCAAAACACACTTTTTTTTTCTATTTCCATAAACGTACGTAGCCTATGTAAGCACATGCGTGTTTCGTGCACATGTATACCCATATGCACATACGCACACACATAGCCTACACACCAGAAACACAAACATGCACACATATAAAAACACACGCGCCCTGCGCGTGGACAAACATATGTACACAGGCATTCTCGCACATGCACGTTCACAGACATGCACGCTTGCATTATACCCGTACATACAGAAACTGACTTTTTAAAGAAATGCATTTAAGTTAAGAAAGCGCAATAATGTGCAGGTGTTGCACTAAAATAAATGCAGTTATCTCTTGACTTTTCACCACACACACACACACACGTCTACACACACACACACACAGACAATGCCACTGAGAGAGAGAGAGAGCAGTAGAGAGTACGAGAGGTTAGAACAGGAGAGGACACAGAACAGACACTCTCACAACACTAACACACACAGATACACACACATACACACACACACACACACACACACAAACACACAAACACACACACACCTACACACACACACTGACACACACACACTAACACACACACACACACACACACACGACACACACACACACACCACACACACTAACACACACACACACACACACACACACAACACATACACACATACACACACTAGACACACACACACACACTACACACACACACAACACACACTACACACACACACACACACACACACACACACACACACATCTACTTACTGAGGATTACAGCACTCTGCCTATTATATCCTACTGAACACACTCGCCGACAGCCCACACCAACAAACAGAGCTATAAGATACAGATAGCACGACGAGTTTATATTTTACATCCTCTCGATTGAAGTCCATACTCTATTACAGATTAGACCAATAGTCTACAATAATAGATTTCTTCCTTAAATAATAGGCTTTGCTTGGGCCAATAAGAGCGTCTACCTGTGATTATTTGAAATGTTCTGGAAGAAAGGCGGACATCCTCTAGGTTGGCTTTGCACTCACTCGGGACACCAATGACATCACCGGTAAGGGACGGTCAGCTCTTGCCTTGTGATGCACTTAAGGCTAGTGTAAGTGGCCACCACATAAGTGATATATCCACGGCTCCAATAGGAACTAACCCGTTAAACAGAAAACCCGTGCGATTGCGCACATATCCATACTTACTAAGAAGGAAACGGAGGTGATAGACATACTATAATAAAAATTGCAGCATTCCGGGCGGATTGCGAAAGGAGGCGGGCTGGAGGATAAAGCAAGAAGTGGTTGACGATATAACTTATACCTATCCACCACAACACTATTTACCTCACGCACGCGACCCCCCACCCATGCACGCACACGCACAAAAAACTATACAAACCACACACTCCACGCACCCAGGTTTCGCGGCACGCGCCGCACGCAAAGTCAGTCTCAGCACACTCAGACGCACGCCTCAGCCAGAGAAATGATTCAAATTCAGAAATTCAGAGATCGATGATCGAGAGAGAGAGGGGGGGGGGGTGGTGGCTCACCCGACAGTAACAGAACACTGAACCCATGATTTCGCTGAAAACTAGGCCTAACTATTGAACAGAAAGGTAGCCAATTAGCCAATAAGTATACTAAGATTAAGAGAGAGAGTCAAATTTTGAATTTGATTATTTCAAAAAAGCCAACAAACAAATTTTGGAATTTGATTTTGATTTTTTTGAACAGCGAAGGTTGGGGGGGGGAGGTCGGTGTATTGCCATCTTGACTACCTTCACACTAATCTTAACGTTGACCTATAGAATTAAATGGACGTTGCACAATTGTTTGTTTGTTCTAACTCAGTTCCCTCAGGACAGGAGCATGTTGCGACAAAAGGGTGGAGGGTGTCTCTCTGTCTGTCTGTCTTTCTGTTTGTCTGTATGCAGGAAAAGTATGTTTTTGTTGTTGTTGTTGTTGTTGTTTTGTTTTGTTTAAAATCATCCTGAACGATTATGAATGACTAAAGATTTTACAAAGTGTGCATTAAATTAATCGATACATGTGACTATCTTTCTGTCCATCTGTTCGCGTGTAAATGAAATTAAATATGACTCTTTCTCTACATCTTCAAATCTACTGGAATGAACATTGTGAGATCTGGAAGTGGAAGGGTGTATTTCATGATGTACCTAAGTTCGGCGTATACTTTTAAAATATAGATAGACTTAACACAGATGTTTTGTTTTTAACTGGCTCTACGTTGCGGAGTGGGGAACAGTGTTAGACACAGAACTTTCGTACCATTCAACAGCTTGTTGCTAGCCTGATATTAGCATGTTGCGGAGAAGAGAACAGTGTTAAGACACATAACTTTCGTACCATTCAACAGCTTGTTGCTAGCCTTGATATTAGCATGTTGCCGGAGAATGCGAACAGTGTTAGACACAGAACTCTCGTACCACTCAACAGCTTGTTGCTAGCCATGATATTAGCATGTTGCGGAGAAGGGAACAGTGTTAGACACAGAACTATAGTACCATTCAACAGCTTGTTGATAGCTTGAGCATGTTGCGGAGAAGGGAACAGTGTTAGACACAGAACTATCGTACCATTCAACAGCTTGTTGATAGCCTGAGCATGTTGCGGAGAAGGGAACAGTGTTAGACACAGAACTCTCGTAACCACTCAAACAGCTTGTTTTTAGCCTGATATTAGCATGTTGCGGAGAACTTGGGAACAGTGTTTAGACACAGAACTATCGTACCATTCAACAGCTTGTTGCTTAGCCTGATATATAGCATGTTGCGGAGAATGGAACAGTGAAGGAGACACAGAACTTTCGTACCATTCAACAGCTTGTCGCTAGCCTGATATTAGCATGTTGCGGAGAAGGGAACAGTGTAAGACACAGAACTATCGTACCATTCAACAGCTTGTTGATAGCCTGACATTAGCATGTTGCGGAGAAGGGGACAGTGTTAGACACAGAACTTTCGTACCATTCAACAGCTTGTTGCTAGCCTGATCTCTAAAGAGAGATCCTAAAGAGATGACTTTTTTGCTAGCACAGAGCTTCCAGAAGGCATGGGAATTATTTGTATTTGGAAGGATTATCTAGAATAAAAGACAAGAGAAATGTGAAATAAGGCAGAAAATACTAGATGGCCAGTAAGAAAAGGAAAGTCAGCAGGTCAAAGAGAGTGATAGAGGGCTTTGCAACACAAAACTTCCAGAAGGCTGGGGAACTATGTAAAACCCACCCCAACTACCCCCACAGAAGGTATGTTTTGATTCTTAGATAAGACCAAAACAAAATTTGCTTGTTCGTTTTAATGGGGATAATAAATGTGTGTGTGATTGATTGACTGATGTGATTGATTGATTGATTGATTGATTCAGAACATAATTTATGAGTGGTCAAAATCGTCACAAGTTCTTATTGACATGTCCTATGCTTGGTGTAGGGTAAGACGGGGTAAAAAAGCCCATGGGCGGGTAAGAAGCCCATGCCAATTATCTCATGAAATGAAGCAAAATTTCAGTCACATTTTGCCGTGATGAGCATTCGTCTCATGGGCAAATTTGACTGAAATGTTCTTTATTTGATGAGATTAGGTTTGGCATGGGCTTCTTACCCGCCCCTATGGGCTTGTTTACCTCCTGTCTTCCCGTATTGCACCATAATTACTATGTAAATAATCAAAGGGTCACGTCAAGTGACCCTGATAATGGCCACAGATGTGTTGTGTGGGGCCACGCGACCCTAGATTTTATCAGTGGGTTGTAAAGAATCACCACAGCGAAATCAAAAAAAAAAAAAAAAAGTTTGGCACTTTGCCGTCCAGCAGGTTCCATCCCAGTGACTAACCAGCCCTAGTAGCTATTTTTGTACAGTTTATACTAAAAGGAGTTTCGCTCACAACAAACTAAATAGCTCTTCTTTTCTTTTTTTTTTACTTGCACTACAAAGAAGAAAAAAGCTTCAACCGCACGTGTCCGATGTGGCCTCCACCCACCCCGTACAAACTACTTTCTGTCTTCTCGTCTCCAGCAACTCCGCCAAGGAGGAATCGCAGTTTAGAAGAATATATAGACGGTTTGATTTCTAGGAAACCAGAAGCAAAGAGTGAGTGTTCTGATCCTTGAAAAGGCTGTCTTTTCTGCCGTGATTTCGACGGTGTGTTTCTTGCAAAAAGTCATCCGTCATGGTGCCCTGGATTCGGGAAGAAAGAACCAGTCATAATTGGGTTTATTTTACAAGGCCAATAGCTTTTTTTGTGACTGGTTCTTTCTTCCCGAATCCGGCTGCATTTACAAGAAAACGGGCAGCATGTGAAGAGAGAACGAATAGAAGTGCGAATACAAAGAGAGCAATATAATAGGGGAGGGGAGGAGAGAGAGGGGAGCAGGTGTGTGTGTGGTGTGTGTGTGTTGTGTGTGTGGTCAAGTGCCAAGTCAAGTCAGAAATCATCTTTATTGAGGGTTAACAGAATAATAACAAAAGCTAACTTGTAGCCCTTTTTTTTTTTTTTTTTTTTTTTTTCATCCTGCCCTCATATAAAAAATCCTCCTGCTGTGGCCCTCTCATAACACCACATCAAAAAATCAAATTTCAATGAATGAACTTAACAGTTATTTACAGGAACCAACACAAAACAGAAAACATTATGATCGAGTATAATGAAAGAAAAAAACAACAAAGAACGCAACAAACAGAAGAGAGCAGAAAGGAATTAGGGAAAGAGGAGATGAGGAGAGAAGCTGGGGTGAGGGACAAACACTCGACATACACACATGCGGGGCCGCGTGTGCGCGCGTGGTTCGCCATACACAACACCACACATACGCTCACGTCACCACACACGACTCACACACACACACACACAACACACACACACACACACACACAACTACACCCACCACACACACACACACACACACACACACACACACACAAAAAAACACACACACACACAACACACACACACAGCCAACACAACACACACACACACACACACACACACACGTTCACACACACACTCCCAAACACACACCTGCACACACAATTGGAAAACAAAACAAAAAACAGAAGGAAAGGGAAGATAGAAGGAAGAAAAGAATATTTCCAGACATAAGAACAATCAATGCATATATACATCTCAATAATGCCAGGTTACAATTTATCAACCAGGTGCTTCTTTAAAGCTTTTTTTAAAAGCTGGTTTAGATGGACATGATTTCAAGAATGATGGCAAGTTGTTCCATGTGTTTCCCCCAGAGTATGTCAAGCTGGATTTGAACAGATCGTTATGGGGCTTAGGAAATGAAAGCTTATGAGTATGTCGATTTTCATTTAATGTAAAGGAACTTATTATTTTATTTGGGGCTGTTCCGTTTACGATGTTGTACATACAGTAGGCATTTGTTTAAGAAAAGTCTTTCTTTAAACGGAAGGATGTTTAGTTGTTTATAGTCAATTATTGTCAAACTAGTAGATTTAAGTAGGACTAGCTTTAAGCTAGCTCTTTTGTGTAAGCGAGTTATGTATTTTATATTATTTTCACTAGGACTATCCCATAAAGTGGATGCGTAATTAATAGGAGGTAAGATAAGTGCATGAAATTTTTTTTCTTGAATGAAGGTCTAAGAAATTCTTTATTTTTGATAACTGGTAAATTCTTTTAGAGATACGCTTACCGAGGTCATTAATGTGATCACTCCACGATAAGTCCTTATCAATGATAACCCCTAATACTTTATGGGAGGAAACTTCTTCAATTCATACAATGGAGGAAACACAGAGTTCATCTTCTTTCGCTTTTGACGTGTGGTTCTATACATACATTTTGTTTTTTGTGCATTAAGAGACATGTGGTTCAATTCTGTCCACTCAGTTAGCTTATTATTAACATTGGTCTGCAGATTGTCTACTAATTCTTCAAGGACTGGCGACTGTTAGATTGCAATGAAGTGTCATCAGCAACATTTCACAACAGCATTTAATGTAAAAACGCAAAGTCGTTAATGTACCATTGAAAATAGAAGTGGCCCCAAGACTGATCGCTTGGGTAACACACCAACAAACCAAACTATAATACTCGGGAATAACTTTGCAACTTTGACCCTTACTAGATTATATTCAGATTCAAGATTCAAACCAGCTGTTGTCGATCAGTAAGAAACGACGCAATGTCAACACAAACTTATGCTTCATATCTCCCCCTGCATAAGTTTTTAAATTATAAGTGCCTTGATGATAAGGCCAAATGCTGTAGTAGCCCCTATGACTACTGTAGACTTTCGTATTCTGCTACCCTTCAAAATAAAATGTCACAACGGCCTCATACCTTTTATGTGATGCAGTAAGAACACACATTATTTATGTCCCAAACCAGATTAATTTTTACAGATCACATCGTAATGACCCAAAACACCATGCTGAAGTTTTTAGAACAGAGGAGGAAGTGGTTTAGACAATGATGAAAGAGAGCTTAATCCAGGTATGAGAGCCAGCTGAATTAAGGTACTAGATTGACAATCTCATGTAACGCCCTAACATTCACAAACATCCGACAAAGTTCGTCAGAATGTAGGACAAAAGTTGTCAATCAATCCATAACCTATATATATAACTTGCCCCCACCGTAATGATCGCGTGAATGGGTTGTTCAGTATTATTCCTAATATCGTACACTCCATCTACATCGCTACTCCGTCGACCGAACCAGGATTGACGACTTCGAAGATGTTCTTCCTCAGCTTAAAGAACGAGAGCCTTGTAAGTGCGCTGCCGTATGTCTGATTTTTGTGCGTGTACGCGCGGGTGGGCTTTATCTTTAAGTATCAGTACCCTACTGGACTGGTGCACCCGTGCAGGAGCCTTAGCGTATGTGCGTGCGTGCTGTTATCAGTAGCTTTCAAGCGCCTGAAGCTGACATACGCTCGCGTGTATCGCCGAGCTCAAACCTGTAGTAGTCAATGAACTCGTTTCAGGTCTATGCCACTAATATTGTCGATCCTGCCATCAAACATTATACATGCCATCGACTCGTGGCTGGCTGTTTCATGCACCTCACACATGCTACACATGCTAAGTGTTCTCCTGAACGTTCTTTTCATACGTGTTTTTGTTTGTTTGCCTAATGAGCCTAAATTATATAAACTACTTTTAGAAAAACAGACGCCCTCCCCTTTATCAGACTGATTTCTGTCATGATGATTACGAGAGTCGTTTTGACACCACTATGCTGTGCTCTTAATATATGCTAGATCCTAACCTATTACCTATTGCCCTTATCGCCGTGTTGTGTCAGAGCCTGTGTGTTCTTGTGTAGGCGCAGTCATACGAGTGTGTCCGCTGCTGTGTGCTAGCCACTGCTAAGTCGTGGTGTAGCTAGTGTGCCGCCGCTGCGTCTGATAGCCACGCGCAGGCCACGTAGGCTAGTGTTAATATCAGTTGCTGTGTGATTTTTGTGTAACGCGCTGCTGCATGCACGTGCGTATTATTGGCTGTACGTGTCTTGCCCTGAGGGAGAGAGAGAGATCCGTTCAGAACGTGAGATGGGACACACAGTGATGCACACATATCGAACACTAAAATGACAATCTTTCTCAAGCGTACACGCGCGAGTACGAATGAGAGCACCGAGTGTTCTTAGAAACGACTGATTGAGAGATACTGATAGCCATATAGCTCTCGCACTTGGCGTTTCTGTGCACGACAACATTCCCTAGAACATACGCGTAATAACGCTGCCCCTGTATATACAATACGCCGCCACACCTGAAGTTGCCGCCAGAAGCGTGATGGTCATACACCCCTCACCATGCGTGGCGACATTCTCGAACCACTTCAACGGACAGTGTACGCCCATCACTTGTCCTTATTTGCTGTAATTGAGTGATCTGCTAAACAAAGTGAAAATGCTATTATCTTAAATGTGTATAAAGAGAAACATTGCATCGGATGTATATAAATACAAGTCTTAATAATGTTCGAATTGGTAAAAGGAGCTGGACTAACGCATGCGATCGTCTGGCATGTTCTAGGAAAAATAGCTTTCGGTTTGATAAGATGCCTGTGTGGTGTGTCTACCCCATAAGATAGCGCCTCTGCTTGTTGCGTCCCGGTAATTCCGTGCGTATGACGACACGTGCCGAGCATACCAGACCATTTTGACGGGCAGCTGGGTCCTATAACTTTTTACGGCTACCTATTTGTATACCGTAGGCATTATCTATGGCGTTAAGTAGATACGCAGCCTTCGGGGGAAGACTCACGATTTCTTTACGCCCGTGAGCTACTTTTTGTTGGGAAGCGTCTTGTTAGTGCGTGAGAGTGGGCAAACCGCAGTCACACACCTGTGTGTTTGGTTTGTGTGTCAGAACGTGTCTGTGTGGGGGACCGAACACACACACACACCACACACACACAAAGACGTGTGTAGGAAGGGACAAAAGATAATTCATGTGTACTTTCGAGATGCTTCTAAAGTATTATTACCTTTCTCAATATGAAACAACATGAAATTAACATTTTGTTAATACTATTTTTGTTGTTCTATGCAGACGACACTGTCATATTTTCTTAAAAGCCATTAATAGATGAACTGGACTTAACGTCCTCTCGTCCTCTCAGATTACACCGACATAAGAACGACCAGTAGGATTGCAACGAGGCTTAGTCAAAATGTTTATACTATTGTCGAAAATGAAAATGGAAACTAATCCCAAGGAATGTAAAGTTCTTATTTTTTCTAATAGTAAACTAGACGTTTTCCCGACTTCCTTATACGACTCGGCGGTTACAGGTTGTAGGCGAACTTTATGTACTTAGGGTGACACTTAAATTACAGAGAACAATTTGAGTGACGGTAATCGTGATCTTTAGAACAAAAGCACTCCCAAGAAACGTGAGCTACGAGTGAAGCTGCGCCTAACCTATTGATGCTTCCTATAGATCTAACAATTGACCTATTTGATAAAATAGCACTTCATCTCCTTGCATATGAGATTCTGCATTTAGATAACTTATACCGGTATTATATGCTTTAGAGACTGCAGTTAAGATTTTACAAGTTCGTTATTGATGTACGGCAGTCGACTCCTTGTGTCGTGATTGCTGTGGAAAAGGTTGTTGGTTCCCTTCGTGCGTGTCTGTTAAATGTAGAATGCTATCATTTTTGATTAACCTTGTAACAAACCACCAGACATTTAAAATTTTTTTTTTTATCAGTGCTCTCCGTATAAATGCTGTAGTTGAAAATGCACGAGTCAAATGTTTATGATAGTAGATACATCAAATATATTCGTAGCAATGCGTGCGTGCGAAGCGCGCCAGTCAGTTTTAAGATGAATCAAAACCTTATTCATGTATAGCGCCTATAGGTCTTGAACAAGGAGTCGAATAGCCGCCTTTATTTTCTTTTTGCCCTAATTCCGAGAATTTAATTTTCTTTATTTGGTGCAGGGTGGGTGATGCTGTTCATGCGCGGCTGCGCGTGCGTGTGCCAGGGGTGGATATTTCTTTATTTCCGTGCGCGCGAACCAGCCCTGTGGTGTTTGATGTTTGTGTGTAGCGCGCGTCTCGTACTTGTTTGTATGTTCTGATTTTTGTTCATTTTTATTTTAGAAGACCTGATGAAAAGAAGTGTTGTTATGCTTATTCAGTTTATCCTCATTAAAAATTTCGAAGTTCGAGTTCGTAGTTCGAGTTCTCGTCTCTCTCTCTCGGTCGTCTTCTCTTTCCTATCATCTCGCTTCGCGTCCACATCGATGCTCCTCATGTCTCCTCTCTCTCTCTCTCTCTCCTCTCTCATCTCTCTCTCACTCTCAGAAAGCGTCAATGTCATATAATACAATTACGTAGTATGCATTGAAATGTAACACATAATGTTTGAAACAGTTTGCAAAGACAGTCAACGATAACTATGCATTTGTTTTCAATTAAACAATAAAACAGAAGAAAAAAACATTTATTTTTAATAAATTGTAATTTCAAAGATTAAACAATCACTTGAAATGCATTAGAGGCAGAACAAACGTAAACGAGGAAAATAAAGAAAAAGAAACGGCTAAATACTCTGACTACGGATCATTAATTTAACAATATCATCATCATCGCCGATGTACCCCAACATTATCATACATCATCGTTACATACCCCAACACTGATCATCGACTATAGGAACATTTGACATCATAGTATCGAGGTGGTACTAGTGCACCTCATGCTTGAGCTCCATCACTCTCTTGCTTGCACTCTATATGCAATCAATACGACTCTATGTCTAACGTGCCAAGATTTTTGCACCGTGGCCCGTGCGATACGTAAACATGTGCCAACCTACTCTTCTGACGCTAAGTACCCCCCCCCTCTACACACCCTTCCGTACCACTCCCTCCCAATATATCATTTCTTGTTACTCTCAGGCGACCAACTTTTAATAAATTGCCAGTCAACATCTAACAGACGCCGGTTAAGGCATTTATCTCTTTGAATCCCTATCTACCTTCCCATCACGAGAAAGTGACACCCACATTCGGCACCTCAAGCCCTTTTTTTTTTTGTGTAATACAACTATCTTCGCTTTCACGGATCCAGGAAATGTCGGCATTCTATGTCTCAATGTGCATTAATGATCCTTGTAACCGTGCGCTGGTGATTGCTTAATGTACTACGATGCATCCAACTAATCTATAGCATCATCTCTATTGTTAAAGCTTTACGCGTCGTCAATCTACTTTCGTACTGCTCATAGCAACCGAATGAGCAATGACAGCCCCTAGCTCTCATATGTTATGAAAATAGGCGAGAAGGGGGAAAATCACTTGAGTAGTGAGGAAGTATTGAGCCTACACCTAATTCTACCTATAATACGTCTTGCAAACCTTAGGCTTGGCAGCAACATTTAGCTAGAACCTCAACCTCTACTCCCAGCACAATGTCAGAATAGCCACAACTAGTGAGTATTATTGCACGGCTCGTAACTGGTGATTGAGATTTGTTCTTTGTTTGATCCTATTTTTTGATCTAGATCCTATGCTTCAATGATGAATAAGGAGTAGATAGAGATGTTATTGCCAAAAGAAGTGGTAAACACATTCTGTTCTATTTATGTGCAACTGATTTATTTGTCTGTGTGTGTGGTAGTTTTTGAGCTTTAACACTTTTGGTACCAGAACCGGATTTTATGCCTACTATAACCCCTTTTGTATATTTTTAGTAGGAAGCCCCTTAAAGTGGGTTGCAATCTTGCACTTTATGATAACATTCCTTTCCAGGTGTTGGATGGAGAGTGATGTAACCTTGGCCTTTGATCTCACCTTTTATCAGTTGATTTACTGTTATCTCAGTTTGTTAACTGAAGATTCAGTTTATTTATTAACTAGTGCTATTGTACAAGGGCAGCCTTCTAAGCCGGTTGGGATTCCACTAATTCCCTGCCGACTGAAGCCCCTTGTCTCTAAGCCATAGAGACCTACATCCACCTTCTCTTGTGATTATCAGCAGGGCATCGTGGTCGGGAAGCTCCATCCCTGACTCACAAGCTCCAAGACGGGAACGTCGCCAAGACGCCCCGCACCCAGAATCCGCGAGGAGACCACGCCTGAACCGTGCCATCCCGCGAAGCCGTAACCGGAACGACTGGGAGCTACTCTCACCTGACGAGCAAGCCCAGCCACCCCAGCACTCGCCCGATCCCTACGGAGGAACTTCACTCACAGCCATGAGCTAAGTCCCCACGACAGTGCCAAAAAACACTAACTGGAAACCAGGGACAACCTAAGTGACCCTTCCTGCTTGGGGCTAACCTTCACTAGAAAGACCAAAAGTCTTGTAAATCCTTTCCGATTTCATTGTTTTTCATTCATATTATTTTGTTTTGGCGCCATTGAGCTGCTTTATTATTATTGTTGCATAATCTTATGCAGATTGAGTTGGGAGTAAATAAAATACAAGTGTCAAATAATATCTGAACCCTTTGGTCAGACTGATGAGAGTGGAAGTCTTGTAATTTCATGTAAAACCCTACTTCTCTCTGTCTGCCATTTAGAGCAAAATCTACCACTTGTATTTCATTTCAATCATACGAGCCAGAAACCCGGGCACAAATATAAATTTATTAGATGAAAAGGGGCCGGGAAAGTTGCTCATCTCATCTCACATACACTAGAGAAGTGGGGGCTCTAAAGGCAAATTTTTCTACTTGAAAAATTTAACACACTAAAAGTCTTCCCTAGAGACTTAGCCTTTTAACCCATTACCTCGTCACAGCAAATAACTGAAATAAGAGATATGTTTTATCTGTATGTTGTATCAAATACATGTAGAACAATCAAATCAAGTCAAATCTTGATAATGTCAGTAGTAGGTTTTGCGTAACGTTCTAATCGAAAGCTGAGTTTCATGTGCCAACGTTCACTACAACTACATTTGACAACCACAGCTGCAGAGTGTTGTTCAGGAGAGCCCTGAACGAGAGCATTTGCATCTTCGGTTACAGCCTTTCTTGCAGGCACACTGTGGTCAGTTCCTGGCAAGTCTCTCCTATACTGCGTCCAAACCCCAGTCAGCAGCGACTGACAGATTCTGCATTGGACACTGTTGCCTTGGCCTCAGATTATCCCAGCCTGTAATGTAGGCAGAACCACGCTTTGCATGTTCTCAGCCTTGAGGGCCATACTGGTTAGTGAAAGCGATCATCATTCATAGGACTTCTGCTTCTCGGCCGGCCCAAAGAGATCCAACCTTGCCTCATCAACACTGCTAGCAGCACTCGATCTATCATACATGAGGACAACAAAGTTATCCAGTTTTTGCATGCTCATCCTGGGAAACTTCCGTTGGGCAGTTGCTGAGTTTTGTAAAGGTTTCAGAAACCTTCATCACAGACTTCTCCAAGTCAGCCATGCAGATTTTCTTTCCTTTCCCATGGAAAGACGAGACCACAGCCGGTAAATGCATGCGAAGTACATGATCTCCACTGGTTTTCTCAAGCCTCTTAATATTGCAGAGACTACATCATGGACTGCGTTATCCATCGACCACTGGCTTCCTTGGCCAAACGCAATCCACAGGTATTGGAGACCAAGCCTCTGTAGAGATGGCAGTGTAGATTATATATCTGGCCTATATATCGACAACCACATCAGTGTCATTGGCCTTGATGATGACGTGACTTGCTGCCTTCTATCGTTGCATCTCTGGCATGTACAAATATACGTGTATCAGCTTCTCTTTGTGTCAGTCCGAGGGATACAGCATCCAGGGACTTGCTTTTGTTGTTGATGGCTCATAACTTCTCCCTTTGTTGCGATGACAGTACTTGTGATTTCAGTTTCACACATTTTCTCTGCAAGAAAGTGGAAGAGCTCTGTTTTGTTGTTGTCATCCCGGAGAATAAGCTCCTATCCAGTTTTTGTTGGGGTTTTTGCTGCCCCCTTCCATTCACTCTTTTTCTTGACCCCTTGACCTCTCTTTAATGCTCTGGTTTCAGTCTCTCAAGACTTCAGAACTGGACTTCTTGTACGTCGTCAAAGACAGTGTGTTGTCCACCCATTCGTATTTCGGGCCACACATTGCTGCCGAACGATCTCCACTTTAGGAAGGATATCTTCTTTGGCCCCATAGTCATCAAATGTCTTTGGACTACGTGGAGGCCAAGGAACTGACGAGGGCTGAGCCATCAATGATGTATCGTGTCTCTCTCTGGCTCAGTGTCTGGCAAAGTCACCTGTGCTTGAAAAATTTCAGCTAGCTGTGACTTCTGACAATTCACGAAGCTTTCCATTGTCACTGAGAGATGCAGGTGCTGACTTGTTCTCGATTGATTTATATGTTCTTTTTTTTTGTTGGAAGAATTCACTTGCAAGTCACACTGTCTGTTCTGGCAGGAGATGCAAGAGACGGGAGAACAGGTGGCAGTCATCTTTCAACAATTTATCCTTAGAACTGCTGGCTGCCTGTTCAAGCTTGAAGAAAGAAGCCTTGCTCTTCTTGATTGGTTGACAGAACGTGCATTCTTCATTCTCCAAGACCCTCTAACAATGACTGGAATCTTCTCCTTGCCTCTCATGTGATGGGAACCAACTAGTTCAGCCACAGCTGTGTCTGCAATGTTGTTTGACTCTAGCACCAGCATATCAGCTGACTCTTCTTGGAAAGGGTTGCCCATCTCCTTCAACACTGTGGTCAATGCCTCCACGTTCACAAGGAAAGACTTCTGGGCACTTAGGGTCTGTTCATGGTGTTTGGTGCTGTTGGTTGTATCTTTCATGCCACACATGGCTTCATAGGAAGCTACCAGACAGGCTCACTTCAGGTCCATCCATCATCCACCTGCGAAGTGCCCCTGGGTACTCTGTCAGTCCAATCGCTCCTCCATCACCCTTGATGACTGCATTATTTTGTTCATGGGCTTGGTCGATGGCAATGGCAGAGAAGTCTCTTCTGGATTGTGGACAACAAAGTTTCCTTTGTGAAACTCCCTGGCTATGTCTGGATGCTGCTGCTCAAGAGACAGTCTCTGAACTGAATTGAAAGCCACCGGGCATAGTTGACATTGTTGTTCACGAAGAAGTAGGGGGTGAGTTATGAGAGTGCTTCCAGGTACAGGTCAAAGTTTCCTTCCCTGAAAGAAAGTATCAGCAGGAACATGACCAGCTCCATGTCTAACACCAGATGCCAGAACTGGAACTGTGGGCTCTCAAGTCTTCGCTGATCACACCACAAATAGAAAAAGATAGCAAAACTAAGCAAAATAGGCAAAAATGGTAAGAAATATCCACTGTAGCCTTTTAAAACTATAACCATTAGACGCAGCATGCAAGAAAACATAGAAATCGACTCCAAGGTCGCTCAAATCGACCAAATACATTCATTTATAGGAGTAAAATCTTTCTCGGCAGTCCACGATGGCGGCCATCTCGCCATCTTGGATTTTCAAATGGCACGTCGGGCAGATTTGCTCAGTAGACCCTTGGGAACTGCCATGCCAAAATTGGTGCTTGTATCACATTTTTGCACAATCCGTGGTGAACATTACTGTTATCTGCCCTACTATTAATGGCAAATAAGAGTATGTTTTATCTGTATGTTGTATCAAATACATGTAGAACACATTTAGAAAAAAATAAAGCAGTAAGCTTATGTAGACCCCTATTCCCGTCTCTGATCTAAACAGTTAAAAATAAATAAATGAATAGATCGCGCGCGCATGTGTGTGTGTACAGTATGTGTGTGCGAGGGTATGAGTCTCTCTGTATGATTACGCATAATACACGCAACGCTACTTTATCATACTCTTATTTGCCATTGAACTACAGATTTTAGAAATGAATTAAAAAACAACTTCAACATGTCATCAAAGATTCTAAGTGTCTTTGATGTCGATGGGCAAATCTGTCGTCATAATCCTATGAGTGTAAGTAATACAGTCTAGCTAATTTTAGAACTTAGGTTAACTATAAACTGCAGGTTGAACTGCATTTGAAGCCAGTGTTTTGGCACTTTTGTTGTAATATTATACCAGCTTTGCACCCTGTGTATGTAATATACCTAGTTCTGTCGCGTCATCTGTGCGTCGACAGTTATCGTTACTTCCAGTAGCACGCAACGGAGAAGCCACCATGGAGAAAATACAGAAAGGAGACAAGAGGAAATATATTGATCGTCTAGAAACAGGTTATAGGTCCAGATATCGAAAAAGGAAATTACAAAAAAAACAAATAAAATCACAAAAATATTATTCCTGTGTGCCTGAAAATAGTTTCCATAACAAGCATGTGAAATAAGACCATTTTTTTCAAATACACTGGACATCCCAAAATTGTCATTCCTTCACCAATTTGATTGAAACTTGGTGCAGAAGTCAATAATGATATTATCTTTAACCATGCCACGTTTTTAAACAAAAGGATTTCAATTAATCAATTTATTAGTGCTCGAAATTGCTCAAAAAAGGAAATTACAAGAAAAACAAATAAAATCACAAAAATCTTATTCCTCCTTCTATTTGATTGAAACTTGGTACACAAGTCAATAATGAAGTTGTCTTTGACCACACCAAGTTTGGAAACAATCCGAAGAAAATATCACACATTTTATGCCTAAAAATAGTTTCCACACATGTCCGAAGAAGGGTTAAAAAACTGATTGCACATAATTCCTATAAAACTAACCATTTTTTATTGAAATGCTGGGCGAGGGAGCATCTTCACCCACTAGGTAACCATGCAACATTTCAAGACGATAGGTTTACAAAGAAAAAATATATGAATTTTTTTTTTTTTTAATTTAAAAAATGGGAAAAACTGACGTGCATATAGGGCCTATTCCGAGAAAAACTAATTTTCTGTTTTTTGTGTGTGTGTGTGTCTGTTTGTCTGTGTATCTGCATGCTTGCACATGTGTATGTACACGTAGCTAATATAGGCTTACAAGGCCTAATAAAGTTTTAATTTCAGTTTGCCCTAGTATGCATAGGGCCTATTCCGAGAAACTAATTTTCTTTTTGATGTGTGTGTCTGTGTGTGTGTGTGTGTGTGTGTGTGTGTGTGTGTGTGTGCTGTGTGTGTGTGTGTGTGTGCGCGCGTGCATGTGCGTGCGATGCGTGCGTGCGTGCGTGTGCGAGCGTGCTTTTTCCCCATGAGAAGAAGCAGGTAGGGGCAGGGTGTAAGTAGGAGGAGTGGGCAAGGTCAATGAGATCTGTGTATGAGAATGAGAAATCAGGTATACATAGATTCTAAAGGACATTGCCTTTCTGAGAAAGGTGACTTTAAAAACACAGAGAGAGCTGGGGGGAGGGCTGAGTGTGTGTGAATCACTATAGCATAAACTACAACCCTTATCACGATAAAAATTGACAGGATAGTTTGATGTTTCTGTAATATTGTTGTAAGTAAATTGTGAGTAAGCCTCGCGGCACGCGTGCGTATAATAATTATGTGATTTTATGCATGCAGTGAGTGAATAGTGTTGTGAACTGTATTGCGAGAGGATGCGCGTGAATGAGGATTTTGGATTGACACTTGTACTGGAGGGATCAGGATCAGGATAAATACGTCGCAGGTGCCAATACTGGCAATAGTCGCTACGGATCAATACAGAATTTGAAGATATAAACTGCTTCGTTGTTTTCGATTCATGAACGCAAGATTCTACAGTCTCGAGCACGGCATACACTGCCTCAGGGCATCCAAAAATGCAATATTAATTACATTAACGACAGAGAATGGTTTGTTGTGTTTTTTTCAGAATCTGTTTGTATTAAGATGGTACTCAAATTTCAAAGTTTATGTTTGTTTCAATGACTGCTAATGTAACTTTCCAACTCACTCTCTCTCTGTCTGTGTGTGTGTGTGTGTGTGTGTGTGTGTGTGTGTGTGTGCGTGTGTGCGTGCATGCCTTGTGTGCGTGTGTGTGTGTGCGTGTGCGTGTGTGTGCGTGCGTGCGTGTGTGTAAGTCCCCAAAACACCACTTTTATTTACACAGAAGACAAGTTTCATTTTATCACACTAATGACTGATTATCAGCTTGTTTTGAATCCTTGGCCCACTGCACTATGTTCACGGTTACCTCAGTGATAATATATTTATTGCCGGTGTTATCAAATGTAATGCCACCCGATAAGAAACTGGCCTATTAAACCCACTTAGATTTTGTTTACATCCAAAGAACTGACATTTTATTGACGTTCAGCCTCTCTTTATGCCCTAGACGGGCAACGGCATGGTTGTTTTCTTTTTTCCCAACTTATTTGCACGTGCATCTGAATTGTTCTTATTTTCATTACTCCTATGCTCAAGTGCACCTGTGTCATTTGCGCCCATTGTAGTCATCAATTGCGCCCATTGTAGTCATCATATGCCCATTGAAATGGTTCATGAGAAAACTAGACATCACAGAAGTTTGAATAAATTGATATTTTTGTTTCAGAAGGTGGGACTACTGTTCCTTACAAAGACACAGAAAACAGAATTCAGATATCTTTCCTTGCTTTGATTTTATCTCATCTGAAAATTAACTTCTAAGATACAACTTTTGCGGAAACCAGGCGCAATTGACGTACATACCCAGGTTGGCGCAATTGATTCATTTTCAAATAGGCGCAATTGAGTGGTGACCATTTCTTTTATTGTTTGGTTGGATTTTGTTTCTCCCTTTTTGCTTTGTTGTTTATTTGTGTGCTTTGTTGTTGTTGTTTTCGTGTAGTCTTTCTTTGTAGTAAACGCTTTACAATTGTACTCGGAGGTTGTCTACAATTGGCAAAAATGCATTAAGCAATGCATGCCAAATGCAATTTACAAATGAAACTAGGTTTCCTTTTAGCTTTCAGTCTAATACAATATAAATGCTTCGCACTTAGTACGTGTGTCTTCATTTATCTCTGACTATGACCTTCAGATTACAAAGAAGAAAACTGATATTCAGGAAGTTTGGACTGAATTTTGTTTATAGTGGACCATGCAGCGGACATGTCCACTTCTTAAGGACGGTGGTCCTGTTGGTCTTTTCTGGTCGGTTTCATAACAAGCTACTTTATATCGTTTTGTAAATGGTAGTTCATGGTACAAAATAGTGACGACTAAAACAAATAGGCTACTTTGCGAAAGTGTTGTCCAAAGGCATTAAAGTTTAGCGTTCCACTAAAACAAACGGAGTTCATGGTACAAAATAGTGACGACTGCTGATTGAAAGCACTCAAGTAATGGATTATAATTATTATAATTATCCCTCTCTAAAACAAATGGGCTACTTTGCGAGAGTGTTGTCCAAAGGCATTAAAGTTTAGCGTTCCACTAAAACAAACGGAGCCTTCCAGTTGAGAAACGCAAACCATTTTTGTTACTATAAATCAGTGACGTAAGTGAAACAGAAACTTGGGATTTTCCACTCTTCTACAGTACTGGTGTAGACAGAAACTATGACTTCATGGAATCCCAATGATAACAGATTTATGGTAACCGGCGTTTAAAACACTATCAAGATAATCAATAAGCTATCAAGATAATCTCTCTAAAGTCATCGTCCTTAACTACATGTGATTATAAAGCAGTTAACATATACTACATAAAAGAATTCAAGGGCCACTCTCAAATTTGACATGCTTCTTTAAAATTAACATTTGTGCCTCAGATACAAACATTTCTCATCGAAGTTCACATGTCTCAGATAAGATAGTCTCAGACAACATGTTTTTGTAAATCATTCAGATGTTTCGCGTCCAAACATACTAGACTAACTCAAAAAAGAAAAGCAAAATCTACAAAAATTGGCATTCGCTTATATGCCCCACAAAAATTGGCATTCCCTTATATGCCCCATAAAAATGGGCATTCCCTTATATGCCCCACAAAAATTGGCATTCCCTTATATGCCCCACAAAAATGGGCATTCCCTTATATGCCCCACAAAAATGGGCATTCCCTTATATGCCCCACAAAAATTGGCATTCCCTTATATGCCCCATAAAAATGGGCATTCCCTTATAATTATGCCCTTATAAGCGAAAATGCGCATGGTAAAAAATGCATTGCATGGTCAGTTTGTTTGTTTCCCTTTCCTTTGTGTGGTTAGTGAGTGGAAGGCTTGCTGTGCTGTGTATGCTCTTGTTCTATGAAAAGTTGTATTATGTATATTTGATTTCCTGTAATATTTGATTGCTTTGTAATTTATGGTTGAATTGTTTTTGTCGAGGACATGGTGAAAAAAAAGCATTGTTGCTTATCCATTTATCCTCATTAAACATTTTTTCAATCTCTTCATCTCTCTCTCTCTCTCTCTCTCTCTGAAAGTCTCTCTCTCTCTATGACTCTCTCGAATGAAAGTTCTCTCTCTCTCTCTCTCTCTCTCCTCTCTCTCTCTCATCTCTCTCTCTCTCTCTCTCTCTGATAGAGAATCTCTCTATCTAGATCTCTCTCTCTCTCTCTCTGAATGAAAGCCGTCT
>CM065681.1:18033239-18058239 GCA_017654935.2 Phymorhynchus buccinoides | reverse complement strand
CACAGAGAGAGGCATGCACATAGAGAGTTATGGACAGAGAGAGAGGCTATGCACAGAGAGAGTTATGGTCACAGAGAGAGCTATGGACAGAGAGAGTTATGGACACAAGAGAGAGAGACACAGCACAGAGAGCTATGGACAGAGAGAGAGAGGCATGGACAGAGAGAGTTATGGACAAAGAGAGAGTTATGGAGAGAGAGAGTTATGGGACTATGGACAGAGAGAGTTATGGACAGAGAGATGCACAGAGAGAGTTATGGACAAAGAGAGAGGCATGCACAGAGAGAGTTATGGACACAGAGAGAGGCATGCACAGAGAGAGTTATGGACAAAGATAGACGAGAGAGAGAGCTATGGACAGAGAGAGAGAGCTATGCCACAGACAGAGAGACAGAGAGAGAGTTATGGACGACAGAGAGAGAGAGAGGCCATGCACAGAGAGAGTTATGGACAGAGAGAGAGGCTATGCACAGAGAGAGAGAGAGCTATGCCACAGAGAGAGCTATGGACAGACAGAGAGAGAGCTATGGACAGAGAGAGAGAGTTATGGACAGAGAGAGAGTTATGGACAGAGAGAGTTATGGACAAACAGAGAGAGAGTTATGCACAGAGAGAGTTATGGACACAGAGAGAGAGGCATGCACAGAGAGAGTTATGGACACAGAGAGAGAGCATGCACAGAGATAGTTATGGACACAGAGAGAGAGTTATGGACACAGAGAGCTATGGACCAGAGAGAGAGATGGCACAGAGAGAGTTATGGACAGAGAGAGAGAGGCATGCACAGAGAGAGTTATGGACAAAGAGAGAGAGAGGTATGCACAGAGAGAGTTATGGACAGAGAGAGAGAGGCATGCACAGAGAGAGTTATGGACAAGAGAGAGAGTTATGGATGCACAGAGAGAGTTATGGACAAAAAGAGAGAGAGAGGTTATGCACAGAGATAGTATAGTTATGGAGCAGAGGCAGAGAGAGAGTTATGGACACAGAGAGAGAGTTATGGACACAGAGAGAGTTATGGACAGAGAGAGAGAGGCATGCACAGAGAGAGTTATGGACAAAGAGAGAGAGAGTTATGGACACAGAGATAGTTATGACAAAGAGAGAGAGAGTTATGGACATGGACAAAGAGAGAGAGAGAGAGAGGCATGCCACACAGAGAGTTATGGACAGAGAGAGATAGAGAGAGGCAGAGACACAGAGCTATGGACAGAGAGAGAGAGGCATGCACAGAGAGAGAGACAGAGAGAGAGGCATGCACAGAGAGAGTTATGGACAAAGAGAGAGGCATGGACATTGAGAGAGAGTTATGATAAGAGAGAGAGAGAGGCAACATGCACCAGAGAGAGTTATGGACACAGAGAGAGAGTGAGAGGACAGAGAGAGAGTTATGGACAGAGGACAGAGAGAGAGTTATGGACAGAGAGAGAGACAGCAGAGGAGATAGTTATGGACAGAGAGAGTTATGGACAAAGAGAGAGAGAGAGAGGCATGCACAGAGCTAGGACAGAGAGAGAGAGAAGAGGAATGCACAGAGAGCTCATGGACAAGAGAGGCATGCAAGGCAGAGAGAGTTATGGACAAAGAGAGAGAGAGGCATGCACAGAGAGAGTTATGGACAAAGAGAGAGAGAGAGAGGCACATGCACAGAGGAGCTATGGAAGAGAGATATAGTTATGGACAGAGATAGAGAGAGACTTATGGACACACAGAGAGAGAGAGAAGCATGGACACAGAGACATACAGACAGAGAGAAATACACAGAGACAAAGGGACAGAGAGAAGCAGAGAGAGAGAAATAGGATTGCATAAGCATGATTATCCCAATTGAAATATCACTATATAACATACCTATTAACTGCCTTCCAAGCACTAATACTTACTTAATAGGGCCTTTGCCACGAAGTGTTCGTTCTCTACACTAGACTACTAATTTGCCCACGCTCGTTCTGCCCGAGTTACGCTGATCTTTCTAAATTCAACTCTCTAATTTAACTCAGTGAAATTCAAGGTCGCCCGCATGCGGCAAATGCCCTATTACATTCGCAACATGACAACACCATAATTCGACTCACATAACCACTTTGAATAAGTTAACAATAGTTATATATTAGAGTAATTGAAAAAATAAACCACACAAATAAGTAGAGGTGGGGGGAAAAAGGAGAAAAAAAAAACCGGTTTGAACCGAAAAACCAGTGCTAAACTTTCGCGGTTCAAAACAACGGTTTGAGTTGCTGTGAACCGGTGTGTTTTTTTAAACTGCAAACTGAAAGTAAGTTTTTTCTTAGAATAACGCATTTCTTTTCGAAAAACAACACTGATTCTCAGCGCAGATTGGGTGTTTGTAAACTAAGCTGTTCTAGTTTGTGGTGGTCTATGGCTTTGACTTTGACTGAGTGTTGAGTTGAGTGTGTGTGTGTGTCATAAGTCAAAAGTTTTCTTGTGTATGTGTGTGTGTGTGTGTGTGGTGTGTGGTGTGTGTGTGTGATGTGCGCAGCGTGCCGTGCCTGTGTGTGAATATTCTGACAAATAAATGTGTGTTTGCATAGGTGAAACTAGTTGAAGCGAGTACTGGTAAAAAAAAAAAACGGTTCGGTTGAATATAATATTTATTAAAAATATAATAAAACCGGTTCGAAGTTTTTTTTTTTTTTTTTTTTAATTCTTTATTTTTTTTTTTTTTTTAATTTAAATTTAAATCAGTAATATTAAATTTTTATTTTTTTAATTTTTATTTTTATTTTATTTTTTAAAAATAATTATTTTTAAAACCGGTTTATTTTTGTTTTAAAAAATATAATTTATATTTTTAGAATTTTTAGTATTTATTAATATTAATTTTAATTTTAATTTATTTTTTAGACTTTACAAATTTTTTAAAAAAAAAAAACTTGGTTTAAAACCGGTTCAGATTTTTGAACCAGTTCTCAACTCTAAATAAGAAGGTGTAAAAAAAAGCGATACAAGCAAAAGAAAAACCCCAACCAAAAAACAGTTTCTTCGTTTTATTATTACTCTTAGATTATCCCATGTTCGCAAACTATAAAGGAAAAAGCTTTTCCTTTCCCCCTCTCCCCCCCCCCACCCCCCCCCCACCCCCCCCTTCCTTAAAAAAAATAGGATAACTTCCATATGGCACAACAATACCAAACACATTATACTATAAAACAATTTAACTCATTATCAAACAATGTTATGTCAATCATTAATTATCCTTAGCCCTCAGTTAACATTGTAATTATCGCAAAATAATAATCACCATGAATATAATCAGCAATATGATAAGGCTCATCGGATAAATCTGCTTCAATTATTACCAACACTCAATCCTTAGTTAACATTTAATTTTTTTTCTATTTAGAGAACATGATTAGAAATGACACCTTTCTCATCAACTTACCTCTTCTCATCCACACACATACTCTTGCATGCTTTATTCACCCAGCCCAACACTTGCACAGTTCGTGTGAACACACACACACATAAAAAAAATTTCAAACTCATATATACCATGCCTGACCACCCCCCTCCCCCCCCCCCCACTAATTCACACACATACATACAAACTCTCTCTCTCTCCCAATCTCTCCAGTTCACGCACACACACACACAAACACATGCACATACACACAAACAAACGCACATGCACACACACACTTTATTCCAAAGTAGTCACTGATGGGATGCGACAAACTCATTCCGCCCTGCACCCGACAATTTGTCTGTGCGCCCTAGTGCAACTACCAGCGCCTGCACTCGACAAATTGTCGGGCAGAGACCTCCCAATTACTTTCCTTATCAATCTAGAAACTACTATGGGGAAAAAAGAGTTTATTTTGAAGCTATTTGGGCCAGAATGATCGCTGAACTCGTTGCACGATTTTTAATCATTTGCAAGCACTTCATTGTCAATTTTTGGGGTATGTTTTGTAATAAAACTAGTAGTACCTATCTCTCAGAAACTGCAGGCTGGGAATCGATTGCCAGGCCCGCAGGGCAAAATGGGCAGTGCAGCAAAGGAGTTTAAAGGCAAAACAACCGATCCCAAGAACCGGGTCTCACTAATCCACAACGTGCAGCCTGCTGCTGCCTGGTGTAACAGGGGAAAAAGAAGGGCTGAAGTTGTAGCTGAGGTGAGCAGCGAGCAAAATGAGGGCACGGGCTCGTGAGCAGCCTTTTATATCCCAGCTCTGGCTTTAAACCAGTGAAGCCGTCCTTTTGGCTCGACTCCTATGTAACAAAATTCCTGCTTTCTCTCTCATCCTGCCTCATCCAATCACAAGCGTAGTACCAAATACTTCATGAACAGTTTAGCATTGTTGATTCAGTCACTCATACAGTTGACTTTTTCTTTCTTTTTTTAATTTCTTTTTTTGTTTTGCCTGTCCCATCTTCTGGACCGTACAGTGTTTCTCTCACGCCGTTCAAGTCCCAGCTTACAGCCACACCCTGGCTTGTCAGGTCGCCGGATCCGAAAACCAGCAGTCCAATGGGAGCGAATCTAGTTCGGTTTGTTAAGACGGCAATCACATCAGTCGATTTGAAAGTCGGCCATTCCAATTCCCACAACCCCCCCTGCCCCCATTTTTCTCTCATCTTTCAGCATCCAATCACAAGCGTTGTAACAAATCGTCCACCGACACCCTGGCGTTGTTGATACAGTCGTTGACGCTGACTCCTTTGTAGGATGAGCCCAGCAGGTGCAAAGGGAGCTTACTCTCACGGAGAAAGTTTTCCATGGCGACCAGACGATCGGCGTGACCCAGGGTGTAGGCAGGGATGCATTCCTGGAAAGGAACATGGTTCTTTTTGGCTACATTCACATGTGATGTTTTTTTATTATTAAAATGTGGGGTTTTTTTATTATTAAAATGTTTTTTTTTCTACATACACACATTGTTTAGTCAATTTATTTTTTGATCAAGCCTGGGTTTTTTTTATATAAATGTACTTGTTTAGTCAAGTTTTCTTTTTTTCTTTTTTTTTAATGCATTGGAGTTGTTTATTGTTGTTGGGTGTTGTTTTTTCTTATGCACAGATCACTCAGATCATAGGGGAACAATCACTTGCACTTGCTATTTCTGGCTGTCTCTGTCTTTCTGTCTCTCTCTGTCTCTTATACTCTTACTAGTAACTCTCTGACTAGGCCTCAGCTTGTGTTTCTCTGTTTGTATGTGTGGCCCTCTCTTTCTCTCCTTCCCTTCCCCCTCTCTCTCTCATTCTTTCTCTCTCTCTCTCTCACAAAAACACACACACACACACACACACACACACACACACACACCACACACACACACACACACCCACACACACACACACACACACACACACAGGAACACACGACACACAGACACACACACTCTTTGTTCATTACTGACCTTGTGATAAAGCACCTTGACCTTGGAAGGCTGAAGGTCAGAGGACAGACCGAGTTGCTTGGAGACGGCTTCCTTAGCAACAGCAGCCACCTCGCTGTCGTCAGGGAGATTTCGCTTTATAGTAAAATAAATAAAATAAATATATGGGTGTATCTTAAAAAGGTATTAGCAGTTATACCGCAGATCCCCCCTTAGCCTTAGAGCTAGATTCTTACTCCTACACCCCCCCCCCCCCCACCCACCCCCACCATCCAAAGCATAGAACTACTGTCCCATATGGATTGTTAGCAGTCCACGAGGACGTACACATTTCATTTCGTGCAGTTATACCGTGAAAAGCCTTTCACGGCAGTGACGGTGTGTGTCGCAGCATGCCGCGTTCTCTCCGGCAGATAGACGTGTCTGAAGGCACAGCTCTGTTCGTCCGTGCTGTTCAGGTACCTCAGCACCATCAGCGGAGACTCGGGGTCCACGGGCGCCCATTTCTGGACGAAGAACTGCGGTTTGAAGTGGAGGGAGGCTGCCGTGTGGCGCCGAGCGAACTTGTCCTGAGGACAGAATGGTCGACTTAGCTCGGCTCTTTCACCGCGCGGCGGCGGCGCGGCGGTCGTGTGGATCCAGACCTAGTGGTAGCCTTTGCTGGGGAGAGAGAGAGAGAGAGAGAGAGAGAGAGAGAAGGAGAGGGAGAGAGAGAGAGAGAGAGAGGAGAGAGAAAGGAGAGGGAGATAGAGGAGAGAGAGAGAGAGAGAGAGAGAGAGAGGGAGAGAGAGAGAGATAGAGAGGGAGAGAGAGAGAGAGAGAAGAGAGAGGGGAGAGAGAGAGAGAGAGGGGGGGGGAGAGAGAGAGAGAGAGGGAGAGAGAGAGAGAGAGAGGATAGAGAGAGAGAGAGAGAGAGAGGAGAGAGGAGAGAGGGAGAGAGAGAGAGAGAGAGGGAGAGAGAGAGACTCAACTCTCCTCCATACTTTGGACCCACTCAACCGCAGCACCGCCACGCGGTGAAAAGAACGAGCTAAGTCGCTCATTGCAAAAATACGCAGGCGATGTGACTGAAAACGAAAACCCCGACACAAAATCACGGATGATGTTCGTTGCATGTCTAAAAGAAGAAAATAATTATAATAAGAAAAACATATATGCCCCGGCTTTTTGAATGAAATAAAAACATGCATTAAATCACGGATCAGTATTGAACAATGCATACAAAATGAAAAGAAAAGCACACACACACACACACAAAGGAGTGGTAACAAGTCTGTACTCACTGTTCAACTATTTCTTTCTGTTAAAAGCAGAAGCTCGAAAACCATGCATCCCAAATTAAACGAATGGAAAATTTAGAAGAAAAAAACAAATCCACAAGAAACGGATTCATTCATAAATGAATGAATGAATGAATGAATTAATGAATTAAATAATAAATGGGCATAAACAAGTAGGCCCTAGATGCAGAAATGTCCAGTGTGTTATGATGATGCCAGAAAGTAGCATCAGTCTTCTCTGGTGAGAGTCAGGAGGTACTGTCAGCCTTCTTCCCTTCATTTTGCGATAGTACCTTGTGGCTTTCACCCGTGAAGAAAGGTAGCCCATTCTGGCACCGGGCTCTCCTCAGTTGACAAGAGCAACCCGTTGTCTGACCAGTGGTTGTAAAGAGCTTAGAGATTAGAGGTTGTTTGGGTCTGTGACCGAGCGCTGCGTGGATGTGTAGTTTAATCCAAAAGACACTCTATAGTCTATGTTGAATCCTTTTCATTTTGAACTACTTAGTAAGCAAACAAAAATCTTCTCTCTCTGTCTGTCTGTCTGTGTGTCTGTCTGTCTCTCTCTCTCTCTCTCTCTCTCTCTCTCTCTCTCTCTCTCTCTCTCTCTCTCTCTCTCTTCTCTCGTTCTTTCTCTCTCTCTCTCTCTCTCTCTCTCTCTCTCTCTCTCTTCGGTCTCTCTCTCTCTCTCTTTCTCTCGCATGACGCTCTGTCCAATGTGTGTGTGTGTGTGTGTGTGTGTGTGTGTGTGTGTGTGTGTGTGTGTGTGTGTGTGTGTGTGTGTGTGTGTGTGTGTGTATGTGTGTGTGTGTGTGTGTGTGTGTGTATGTGTGTGTGTGTGCATGTGCGTGCGCGCGCGCATGCACGAGCGTGTGTGTCTATTTATGTATGCTTAAGCATGTTTCTCAGCGTGTGTCTTTGTAAGTGCGCATAATTATTTGCATATCTTTCCTACATGCGTATCATTATGTCTCTGTACATGCATTCACCCGCGCATTCTAACCAAAAAATAACCGTACCTGCAAAAATGGTATCAGGGCGTCATGTCGACGAGGCACAATGACCTCATTCTGGTTCACACCCATGACGTAATCAAACCCAGCCAATCGCAGCCGACAATCCCATACAGCCAACTCCACGTCACCAAGATAGCGTTCCTGGTTCTCGCCACGGTATGGCACGGCGCGTCCCCATGGACGACCTACAGAGAGAGAGAGAACACTGAACAACTGAACACTGACAAACTTTATTTAACAAGGGTAAAGATTTTAGGCGATGCCTATTCTTACCATCTGTCCTTGGATTACGTCATGGGTGTGGACCTGAATGAGAGAGAGAATGGAGAGAGAGAGAGAGAGAGAGAGAGAGAGAGAGAGAGAGAGAGAGAGAGAGAGAGAGAGAGAGAGAGAGAGAGAGAGAGAGAGAGAAAGAGAGAGAGAGAGAGAGAGAGTAATAATCGTCGTTTTTGTCATCTCCGTCTCATCATCATCATTGTCATCATCATAACAGATAACTCCATGTCACAATGATAACCTTCACAGGTTTCGCTACGGTATAACAGATTTTTTTTTTTTTTTGTTCTCATGAGAAGACTTCTTGTCGTCATTGTCTTCGTCGTTTGTGTCGTCGTCGTCGTCGTCCCCCGTCATCATCATCATCGTCGTCACCATCATCGTTGTTGCTGTCGTCGTCGTCATAATCCATATCCTCACGATCACGTAACATGGTACGTTCCCTTAGACGACCTAGACAGAGAAAGTCATCATCCTCGTCATCATTGTTGTCGTCGTCGTCATTATCCGTAATCAACATCGCGTCGTCATCATCGTCATCTTCGTCGTTGTCGTTGTCATCATTGCAACTCCATGTCACATCGATAGTGTTCCCAGGTTTCGCTACGGTGTAACAGAGTAATTCCACATAGAAGACCTAGAGAGAGAAAGAAGAGTTATCCTCTTTATCATCTTTGTCGCCGTTGTCGTCGTCATTGATTATATCATCATCATCATCATCATCATCATCATCATCATCATCATCATCATCATCATCATCATAATGCTATGTCTCCAGCATGGCGTTCCAATTGTTACCATGGGGGGGGGGGCAACGACATAAAACGATGTTGCCATCATCATCACATCATCATCATGATCGTCGTCGTCGTCGTCGTCGTCATCATCATTACAATCATCGTCATAAACTTTGTGCGACTACGTTTATGTTCCCAGTTTCCCCCCATTGTACGACAGGATGTGTCCTCAATGGACAAAGTGGGACACACTATAAGAAAAACAAAATATTGTACCTGCCCCCCCCCCCTCTTCTCCTCTCTCTCTCTCTCTCTCCTCTCCTCTCTCTCTCTCTCTCAGCGTCTCTCTCTCTCTCTAGCTCTCTCTCTCTCTCTCTCTCTCTATCTCTCTCTCAGTCTACTCTCTCTCTCTCTCTCTCTCTCTCTGTATGCCCGCACAAGTATTAACAACTATACATGCGCGTATGTAATTCTATGAATTCGTATTTCAACCTGTCTGTATCACAATACCTGCTTTGCTACCTTTATGTTTAATTATGTATGTGTAATTCTATGCCTTGCCATGTTTGTATTCCTATGTTTACGTATATGTACAAAGGTATTACCTTTATGTTCAAATTTGTATGTGTAATATCATGCCTTGCCATGTTTGTATTCTATGTTCGTATTATGTACCAAGGACAGATTGGAAGACTAGCCGTTGCCTAAAATCTTTATCCTTGAAAACCTAAAGTTAAAGTTTTCAAAGTTTTCGGTTTTCACAAGTTTTTTAAGTTCTCTCTCTCTCTCTCTCTCTCTCTCTTCTCTCTCTCGTCGTCTCCTCTCTCTTCCTACACTCTCTCTCTCTCCTCTCGACATCTCGTCTCTCTCTCTCTCTCCTCTCTCTCAATCTCTCTCTTCCTCTCTCTCTCTCTCTCTCTCTCTCTCGTTCTCTCTCTCTCTCCTCTCTCTCTCTCTCTCTCTCTCTCTCCTCTCTCATCTCTCTTCTCTCTCTCCTCGACATGATGTTATAGGGCATCAGATCCGCAGTCTTTGATCTTTATAATGGCCGAACACCCTGTGTATGTTGACTGTCTGTTTCTGTCTCTATCTCTCTCTTTCTCTCTGGCTGTTCTGTCCGCCTGTCTGTCTGTCTCTCCCCCTGTCTGTCTGTCTGTCTGTCTGTCTGTCTCTCTCTCTCTCTCTCTCTCTCTCTCTCTCTCTCTCTCTCTCTCATCATCTCCCTCTCTCTCTCTCTCTCTCTCAATATTTAGGCTTTACTATAACTATCAAATTATCTTTTGATTCAGCTCTGGAGGAATTAGCAGGTAGAGCTAAAGGTAAAGTTGTAGAGATTTGTATAACAATGTGGTCACTTGGATCGATGGATCCGACAGTTTTCTTCAAATTATTTGATGCGCAAGTAAAGCCTAATAATATTGTTATATGCTGCAGAAATATGGGGCATGTCACGTTTCCAAATCATGGAATCTCCACATCTATTCGCTTGCAAAAAGATTTCTCCAAATTAGTCATAAAACCCCCAAACCTGATGGCATACGGCGAACTGGGTAGATATCCTTTATTTGTTGATTGTATTCTAAAAGTAATCCGATATTGGTTTAAGGTACAAAAATTAGATCAGCACAGATTACCAAAGCAAGCATATGAAATGCATAAAAACAAGAGCATCCGAGAAACAGAAAACCAGTTTGACAAACATAACTGGGTCAGTACAGTTAGACGTTGTTTGGATACATAAGGTTTTTCAGATGTATGGTTAAATGGTGGGGTGGGAAATGAACAAAATTCTACATGTGTTTAAGCAACGGATAATTGATGGCTCTAAACAAGAATGGTCAGGTAAACTCCATGAAAGTGACCGGTTTGTTACTTATCGTTGTTTTAAATCCTGATTGAACCCCAAAAAGTATCTTACAGCTATAACTATTATGAAATTTCGTACTGCATTTACAAGATTTAGACTTGGCGTTTCTGGTACAGTGGAACCTCCCTTATAAGACCTTCAAAAATCATCCAAATATGAGGTCTTATAAGGGAGGGGTCTATTGAGGGAGGTAATTTTAATACTTACAGAAGGGCAATGTCTCAAGAAGTATGTTTTTATGTGGGAGGGAGTCTTATAATGGGGGGTCTTAAGAGGGAGGTTCCGCTGTATTAACTTTCACAAAAGATATTCAAATAAGTCGAAGTGCTGTCCAAATTGTAACGTTATAGAACATGAACATCATATTTTACTAGTGTGTCCACTGTATCGAGCGCTAAGATAAAATTATGTAACTAAAACATTCACAAATATTAACGAAAATAGGTATTGATCTGCACTATTGCAAAATGAAACTACATTTATAAATCGGTCTGTGGCAATGTTTATATATTATGCCTGAAAGAGAAGAGAACAAGAACATTTAAACTAGATACTAATTTGTCAATATCTTTATTCGATACATTTAGTGCTTAAGGGAAACCCACTGTTGTAATTTGTTGATGCGATATGGCTGACTCATGCGTGCTTTTTGTTTCTTTTCATTTATCCATTTTATGTTGTGTGTCATATTTTGCTACCTCCCTTGCATACGGGCCGGTGGCCTTTGCAGTAAACATTTTTCAGTGTTCAGTGTTCAGTGTTCTCTCTCAGAAGAATATGCTGAAATGATTCCAGTGATTACAATAATTTGATTTGTGGATGATTTTTGTTCTGTTCTAATTTTTCTTATTTGAAATATTCTGTTATTAACTTTTGTTTTTTGCATTGAAAATGATGCTTCCCCCATGTCATTATAACTCTATATGTTGATGACATTAAATAGTCAGCGTCGAAGTGTCAAAAATCTCACTATCTCTGTCTGTCTACATATGTCTGTCTGTCTCTCTGTCTGTCCTGTCTGTCTCTCTCTCTCTCTCCTCTCTGTCTCTCTCTCTCTCTCTCTCTCTGTGTCTCTCCTCTTCTCTCTCTCTCTCTCTCTCTCTCACCATGAGCAGTTTATAAGGCAGCAGGTCCAGTAGTCCTTGGTCCTGGTAATGTCGGAACACCCTGTACATGGCATCAGAGTTGCCCAGGTCGAACAGCTGAACTCGGTCCACGCCCAGAATCTTCTGCAGCTCGAACCACTCTACCACCTTGCTGGGGTCCAAGCTCGGGCCGGAGGCGATCCTGGCGCAGATGGCCAACCCTGGGCAGGATCAAAAAATGCATAGAAGCTCTAAAAGAGTGGACAACGGAATGTCTTCAGAGAAGGCGATCTTGGCACAGATGGCCAACCCTGGCAGGATCAAGAAAAGAGTGGACAACGGAATGTCTTCAGAGAAGGCGATCCTGGCGCAGATGGCCAACCCTGGCAGGATCAAGAAGTGCATATAAGCTCTAAAAGAGTGGACAACGGAATGTCTTCAGAGAAGGCGATCTTGGTACAGATGGCCAACGATTGGGAGGATCAAGTCAAAAAGTACATAGAAACTATTCAGAGAGGTGGACAACAGGAGGTCTTCAGAGAAGGCGATCCTGGCACAGATGGACAACCCTGGGAATGATCAAGTCAAGAAATGCATAGAAGCTGTATAAGAAAATTCGACAACAGAAGGTCTTCAGAGAAGGCGATCCTGGCATAGATGGGAAGGACCAAGTGAAGAAGTGTATAGAATCTGTACAGATAATTCGACAACAGACAGTCTTCAGAGAAGGAAATCCGGGCATAGATGGCCAACCCTGTGGAGGATGGAGTCAATAATGCTTTATTATCACATGAGACTTGAGAAATTCAGGGTAAAGAGGGCTATGTGCCAGAACGTGTTACGTTTTTCTTTGGGGGGTAAAAGCCAGACAGACAGACAAACAGACAGAGACAGAGAACAGAGACACAGACGAGAACAGTGATAGAGAGAGATAGAGAATTAGATAGATAGAGAGGAGAGAGAGAGAGAGAGAGAGGGAGAGAGAAGAGGAGAGAGAGAGAGAAGAGGAGAGAGACAGACGACCGAGTCGAGAGCGAGGGAGAAGAACGAGGAAGGAGAGAGAGAGAGAGCGACGAGAGAGAGAGAGAGAGCACTGAAAAACTTTATTTAAAACAATGATAAAAGAGAGACAGAGCTAGAGAGACAGAGAGACAGACAGAGAGCGATCGAGACCGACAGAGAGAGACAAGGAGACAGAGAGATAGAGACAGAAGAGCGAGACAGACAATAGACAGATATACAGGAATGACATATTTAGAGAGAAAAAGAGAGGCAGGAGAGACAAGAGAGAAGAGACACAAACAAGTAGGACAAGAGACAGATAACAAACAATAGACAGAACAAACATACAGAGATAGAGAGACAGAGACATGCCAAACAGACAAGGCAGTGAAAACAAAGGCAGACAAACAGACAGATAGACAGTTACTCAGTCGGTCAGAAAGAAAGACAGACAGCTTGAAACAGCGATGCCTGCGCTCACAATTCACAACTAGATTGAAAAGTTATCGAATGTAGCATTCGAGAATCACCCGCGGAGATACGCTTGTTTTCCGACCCCCCGATTTTCAGGGTGCAGTGATCTTCTTGACCTTGACCTTGACCTTGACCGGTCAACAATATTCGGAAGGAGCATAAGCCAAACCACCTTCATACCAAGTTTCAACATACTATGTTGACTGGTGCCTGAGATATGGCTAAAACCCTTTTTTTGCAGTTTTCAATGTCATACGTCAAGGTCATACCTTGACTGTGACACCAAAAGGCACATCTACAGTACCTAGCCTAGATGCACATCAAGTTTCATCTTCTTATCTTTATTCCTTCATGGTGATTTGCTGTTATCTTGGGAACTCCATTTCGATTTTCAGGGTCCAGCAATCTCCTTTAGACCTTGACCTTGATTGGTCAAACAATATTCGGAAGGAGCATCAACCTTCATCAGTTTCAACATCTTATGTTACTGGTGCTTGAGATATGGCTAAACCAAAAAATTCAGTTTTCAAGGTCATACGTCAAGATCATTACGTTGACCTTGACACCAAAAGGCACATTTTCAGTACCTAGCCTACATGCACGTCAATTTTCATCTTCCTATCCTTTTTTCCTTCAATGTGATATTCTGTTATCGTGGGAACTCCATTTTTCCGACACCCCCCCCCAATTTTCAGGGTCCAGCGATTTCCTTGACCTTGACCTTGACCTTGATTGGTCAACAATATTCAGAAGGAGCATAAGCCAGACCACCTTCATGCCAAGTTTCAACATCATAATTATGTTGACTGGTGCCCAAGATATGGCTAAAATAGATTTTCCGTTTTCAAGGTCATTACGTTAAAAGGTCATGACCTTGACCTTGACCTTGACACCAAAAGGCACATCTACAGTACCTAGCCTACATGCACATCAAGTTTCATCTTCATATCTTTATTCCTTCATGGTGATATGCTGTTAACAAACCCACATACACACACACACACACACACACACACACACACACACACACCACACACACACACACACACACACACACACACACACACAAAACAATATCCACCCTTCGCTCCGTAAACTCCGCGGGGTGATAAACATTCAATACTAGGCTTGTGCTTTTTCTTGTTTTGGGTCGTCTATAAGCCTTCATGGTGAAAACATGAGTAGGAATTGCATTTTGTTTTTAAAAACAGTGATTTAAAACGATACAGGATGAAACAGGATTGGCGAAATCGTGATAAGACAAAACGAAACGCAAGCCTCTTTATTATACCTGGCCGGATTTCCGGCTGGTGAACACTAATGAACTGCCCGCTATCTTCTGGACAAGAACCCATCGACAGCGTGGCCCGGCTGTTACGAAACTCCTGATTGGTGAACGGAAACCGGCAATAGTAGACCACTGCAATGGCGTCTAACTCCACCACACCGGAGGACGATTTAGTCAACTCAACTGCAGACGTGCTTAGACTAGTGTTTTCCCCCGAGTATATTTTTTTAGAGTCGGATAACTTCAAGCAGCAGGTCATTTTCAGAAATCGAGGTCCTTCTTGGAAACCGACGAAGTGGACGTGAGTGGAGGCGTACGTAGCGTGGATGGCCACCACAGCGGAGTACAGGTAAAAGCGACGGGTGGACTCTCGGTCATGAGGTTTGCTGGTTGTCCAGTTGGGGAAAATCTCCACCTGAAACTGAATTTCATTTTTTTTCCTTCTCAGTAGTAAGAAAAAAAAGCCACACACACACAACAACAACTTCAACAGTGGCACTGCTCGTTCATTTTGATTTCATGTTGAGCAGAGAATTGACCATTCTTTGTTATCTCCCCCGCCCCAAACTCCCACCACCTTTTTTGCTTTAAATGTAAATCTGCAGTTGAGAATAATGTGAAGAAATCCTGTTTTCGTGCGTTCATGAGAGAGAGAGAGCGATCCTTGAAGAACAGGGGCATCGGGGAGGAGCGAGAAATCGAAATATACGAGAGATGAGAGGGGGGGAGAGAGAGTGAGAGAGAGAGAGAGACGCCGAGAGAGGAAGAGAGGAGAGAGAGAGAGAGAGAGAGGGAGAGAGAGAGAGAGAGAGAGAGAGAGAAGAGAGAGATGAGGGAGGACTAGAGAGAGAGGAGAGAGAGAGAGAGAAGAGAGAGAGAGACGGAGAGAGAGTCAGGAGTCAGGGGGAAAATGGTTAATTGTTAGGCCATGCCCATACAATGGAGTGAGTGTGACAACAACACAAAATTGACATTACATTATTAACTTGAATTACAAAACAGTACATAAATATTGCCAAACTTTCAAAGCTTTAGTAATGATATATAGTATTTAAAATAGCGCCTTTTATTTCTTTAGTATTAAACTCAAGGCGCTCACAAGATAAAAATAAAGATAAAAACAGCCACTTTTCTAACTATACATTTGTTTGTACAAGAAAGTAGTAACACAAATTTAAACATAGAATGATGGTTATAATACTTTTTTGGAATAAGTTCTCTTCGAAGGGTGGAGAGAGAGAGAGAGAAGAGAGAGAGAGAGAGAGAGAGAGAGGAGAGAGAGAGAGAGAGAGAGAGAGAGAGGAGATGAGAGAGAGAGAGAGAGAGAGAGAGAGAGAGAGAGACTGAGAGAGAGAGAGAGAGAGAGAAGAGAGAGATGTATATGCTATGTTCTTTACACCGTCAGCAGATGCTCAGTTTTGCATTACATTGCCAAATGTGCACCAGATCAATGAGTACCTGAACTGACCTTTTCAAATATCAAACGCAAATGGATTGTCTAAAGCATTTTGAGATGTCCGAAAGAATTTTAAATGTCAAAGCAATGGATAATGTCATAGTGATAAAAAGCTTAACGATGCAACTTTCTTCACAAAAATCTGAAATTACCCCCCTCTCCCCTAATCCCCCGTTTGCACACACGCCCACATTTCCCCTAAACAATGGCAATTACGGTGGACAAGCATAATGTTCGAGTATTGTGTTCTGTGTAATCCGGGGACGGGAGTATCACTCCAACACCCCTCTCCCTGTCTTTGTGTCTTTGTCGACGTCTGTCTGCCTGACTGTCGGTCTCTCTCTCTCGTCTCTCCTTCTCTCCCCCTCGTCTCTCCTCTCTCAATTTCATCCTCTCTCTCTCTCTCTCTCCTCTTCTCTCTCTCTCTCTCTCTCCCTCTCAGAATCTTTCTTGCCCCAGCTCCTCATCTTCTCTCTCCCTCTCTCTCTCTCTCTCTCCCTCCTCTTCTCTCTCTCAGTCTTCCTCTCCTCTCCCCCTCTCACTCTCTCCTCTGTCTCTCTCTCTCCCGTTCCGCAAATCATCTCGCCACTCTCTCATCTCTCTCGAACGGCTCTCTCGCCTCGTCTCTAACTCTCTCTCTCTCCGGTCCTCTGAAGCCTCCTCTCTCTCTCTTCTCCTCTCGTCTCTTTCTCTCTCTGTCACCATCGTCTCTCCTCTCTCTCTCTCCTCTCTCCTCCTCTCTCTCTCTCAGGGTAACTCTCTCTGCTCTCTCTCATCTCATGGTCCTCTGGTCTACTCTCTCTCTCTCTCTCTCTCTCTCTCAGAAAAGGTTCGACTAGGGGAAATTCGTTCGTGCGTTCCCTCTTCCCTCTGTCTCTGTCAGGGACTCTCTCTGTAGGTCTCTCTCGTCTCTCTCTCTCGTCTCTCTCGTCTCTCTCTCTGTATCTCTCTCTCTCGGCACTCTCTAATCGGCCGGGGTCCGGTCCTGTTGCCCCCACCACCCCTCTCCCTCTCTAGTGTATTTGGTAACGTTTGTCAGTGCTGAATCCGTGGTGTCTCTCCCTCCCTATCTCTCTACCTCTCTCTCTCTCTCTCTCTCTCCTCTCTCTCTCTCTCTCTCTCTCTCTCTCTCTCTCTCTAATCGATCTCTCTCCTCTCTATCTCTCTCTCCTCTCTCTCAACGCTCAACATAGACATTTCTTACCTTCGCCAGATGAGCGGGTTTATGTTTTTGAACGTGTCTGTCTGTCATGCTGTCTGTCCAGGCCTGAGAATGGAAAACAGTATTATGTTTTTTAATTCAAATTTTGTTCAGGAGTAGGTTACACTCAGAAGAATTTCTGTTTTGAATTATGGAATTGATCAGTATGATCATTCAGAACATTTTGTATTCATTGTACAGCATATAATGGATTGGAATTAGAGCTAAATCCCAACTGTTTACCCTGCATGTGGTGAGGCAGAAGAGCATATGCTATTTATTATCTTCGGAAGATGATGAATTAATATTGTAATTTGCAAAATATGTAGCAGAAGCTTTCACATAATTACGAAAAAGAAAACTTCTCCAGCTGAATGGTTAGGAATTATTATAAATATCATTTGGCTTGATGATCTGTTGCTATTCTTTTAGTTTTTGTACCTTTTTACATTATTTGATTACTACCATTATTATTTGAGTAGTTCGAGAAAAAACAATTCTTGACCAAGATAAGTTGGTAGTTATGTATCATGATTGTGTTTACTATAACGGTCATGAGTTTCACTTTAGTTGATTTATTTGTTTGTATTCTTATTGTTTGTTATCATAATTTTATTTTATAATGTATACGCTGCGGAAAAAAAGAGAGGCCCCGTAACATTAAGGTGTATTATTATGACAATGTCAATTAAAACATTATGAAACGTTTTGAAGCGTCTCTCTCTCTCTCTCTCTCTCTCTCTCGCTCTCTCTCTCTCTCTCCTCTCTCTCTCTCTCTCTCTCTCTCTCTCTCTCTCTCTCTCTCTCTCTCTCTCTCTCTCTCTCTCTCTCTCTCTCTCTCTCTCTCTCTATCAAGAATAGGATTCGCGTAAATAAAATTCGTTCGTGCGTTCGCTCTTTCTATCTCTGTCTGTCTGTATCTATGTCTGTCTGTCTCGCTCTCTCTGTCTGTTTGTCTGTCTCACTCTCTCTCTCTCACTCTCACTCATTCTCTACTTGTCTGTCTGTTGCCCCCCCCCCCCCCCCTCTCTAGTGTATTTGGTAACGTTTGTCAGTGCGTCCGTGTGTCTCTCTCTCTCTCTCTCTCTCTCTCTCTCTCTCTCTCTCTCTCTCTCTCTCTCTCTTCTCTCTCTCTCTCTCCTCTCTCTCTCTCTCTCTCAACACTCAACGTAAGCATTTCTTACCTTCGCCAGTTGAGCGGGTTTATGTTTTTGAACGTGTCTGTCTGTCATTCTGTCTGTCCAGGCCTGAGAATGGAAAACAGTATTATGGTTTTTAATTCAAATTTTGTACAGGAGTAGGTTACACTCAGAAGAATTTCTGTTTTAAATTATGGAACTGATCAGTATGATCATTCAGATACACGACATATTTTGTGTGCACGACTTATCTAAACATTACCTACAAAACTAGGTTGGAGATAATGTTCGCATTTGCCAAATTAGCTCCCTTTATTAGGTGTGGATGAAAGCAATTATATATTTGGTACAGTGGGGGGTTTTTTTTGGGGGAGGGGGGTATTTGGTATATTCTAGTCACAGACTTATCTCTGTGAAATTCGGGTTGCTCCCACCTGGAGAGCGTATCGCCGCAAGCGCAGCGCCATCATTTTTTTGGCTGTTCTCTCAGTGGCTCTTCCGTTTTCAATCTGTCTGAAAATGCTGTAGAAAACGGGCCACAAAAATGTAGGCTATTCAACACAACAAAAATCTTAAAAACAGAAAATATAATTAACACTCCTTAGCTTTGGTTTTATTAAATTAAGCCAAAAACATTGTTTGCATATTAATTATGTTTGATTATACTTTGCAGCTCAGCCAAGCGTAAAGCTGTCATTGTATTGAAATGTCACGAACATAGATAGGCCTACATGCAACGTTTTCTATCATTATTATCAATACCAATGGCTCCTTCGTTCAAATGGCGTGCATTGTTGGTTGATATTAGACTCAAGTTGGGCCAATAGTAGAGTGAGGAATGTGTAATAATTATACAGTATAATATAGATATATTATTATTATTATTATTATTATTATTATTATTATTATTATTATTATTGATTATACGTCCTACAATGCGATGTCTGCCAGCAAAATGTCAATACGTGGGCCAAACAAGTACTACACTGAGGCAAAGGATAACATCCCACCGATCTGCCATCAACAGAAATGTCAGCAATCTCGTTGCAAAGCATTTTAGCCAACCAAACCATTCCATCAACAGAAATGTCAGCAATCTCGTTGCAAAGCATTTTAGCCAACCAAACCATTCCATCAACAGAAATGCCAGCAATCTCGTTGCAAAGCATTTTAGCCAACCAAACCATTCCATCAACAGAAATGTCAGCAATCTCGTTGCAAAGCATTTTAGCCAACCAAACCATTCCATCAACAGAAATGTCAGCAATCTCGTTGCAAAGCATTTTAGCCAACCAAACCATTCCATCAACAGAAATGTCAGCAATCTCGTTGCAAAGCATTTTAGCCAACCAAACCATTCCATCAACAGAAATGTCAGCAATCTCGTTGCAAAGCATTTTAGCCAACCAAACCATTCCATCAACAGAAATGCCAGCAATCTCGTTGCAAAGCATTTTAGCCAACCAAACCATTCCATCAACAGAAATGCCAGCAATCTCGTTGCAAAGCATTTTAGCCAACCAAACCATTCCATCAACAGAAATGTCAGCAATCTCGTTGCAAAGCATTTTAGCCAACCAAACCATTCCATCAACAGAAATGTCAGCAATCTCGTTGCAAAGCATTTTAGCCAACCAAACCATTCCATCAACAGAAATGCCAGCAATCTCGTTGCAAAGCATTTTAGCCAACCAAACCATTCCATCAACAGAAATGTCAGCAATCTCGTTGCAAAGCATTTTAGCCAACCAAACCATTCCATCAACAGAAATGTCAGCAATCTCGTTGCAAAGCATTTTAGCCAACCAAACCATTCCATCAACAGAAATGTCAGCAATCTCGTTGCAAAGCATTTTAGCCAACCAAACCATTCCATCAACAGAAATGTCAGCAATCTCGTTGCAAAGCATTTTAGCCAACCAAACCATTCCATCAACAGAAATGCCAGCAATCTCGTTGCAAAGCATTTTAGCCAACCAAACCATTCCATCAACAACATGAGAGCAGTCGCCATTGCCAAGGTGTACCTGGAGACCTTGGAAGGACGACGTCGAAGGGAAAACGTTTGGATACAGAAACTGAAGACCTTGTCGCCAATGGGACTGAATGTATCTGAAAAAGTGTAGAGGGAAATTGTGCTTCTACCAGAACGTAAATTGCCTGCCTAAGTGATGATGGCCTTTCCTCTGCATCTCCCAGATCAACGATGCAATGACTTTAGCCATGTGACAATAGCTTTGTAGCTGTGTGTGCATGCGTGTGGGGGGGTGTATACATGTGTGTATGCATGCATGCGTGTGTGTGTCTGTGTGTATGTGCGTACTAGTGCGCTTGTATGAGTATGTGGGGGGGGAGTGCATGTGTATGTGTGTGTGTGTGTGTGCGCGCGTGCGAGTGTGCTTGTGTGTGTCTGTGTGTGTGATGAGTGTGCCTGTGTGTACTTACGTGCATGTTTGGTTAACTTGTTGATAAGTGCGTTCTGGTGCCTGAGTGGCGAGGCACTTGTTCATGCTGTACATTGTGAGAGTGTTGATAAGTGTGTTCTGGTGCCTGAGTGGCGAGGCACTTGTTCATGCTGTACATTGTGAGAGTGTTGATAAGTGAGTTCTGGTGCCTGAGTGGCGAGGCACTTGTTCATGCTGTACATTGTGAGAGTGTTGGTAAGTGTGTTCTGGTGCCTGAGTGGCGAGGCACTTGTTCATGCTGTACATTGTGAGAGTGTTGATAAGTGTGTTCTGGTGCCTGAGTGGCGAGGCACTTGCTCATGCTGTACATTGTGAGAGTGTTGATAAGTGTGTTCTGGTGCCTGAGTGGCGAGGCACTTGTTCATGCTGAACATTGTGAGAGTGTTGATAAGTGTGTTCTGGTGCCTGAGTGGCGAGGCACTTGCTCATGCTGAACATTGTGAGAGTGTTGATAAGTGTGTTCTGGTGCCTGAGTGGCGAGGCACTTGCTCATGCTGAACATTGTGAGAGTGTTGATAAGTGTGTTCTGGTGCCTGAGTGGCGAGGCACTTGTTCATGCTGAACATTGTGAGAGTGTTGATAAGTGTGTTCTGGTGCCAGAGTGGCGAGGCACTTGTTCATGCTGAACATTGTGAGAGTGTTGATAAGTGTGTTCTGGTGCCTGAGTGGCGAGGCACTTGTTCATGCTGAACATTGTGAGAGTGTTGATAAGTGTGTTCTGGTGCCTGAGAGGCGAGGCACTTGTTCATGCTGAACATTGTGAGAGTGTTGATAAGTGTGTTCTGGTGCCTGAGTGGCGAGGCACTTGCTCATGCTGAACATTGTGAGAGTGTTGATAAGTGTGTTCTGGTGCCTGAGTGGCGAGGCACTTGTTCATGCTGTACATTGTGAGAGTGTTGATAAGTGTGTTCTGGTGCCTGAGTGGCGAGGCACTTGTTCATGCTGTACATTGTGAGAGTAGGTTCCCTGCTAATCTGCAAATGTATCTGTGTGTATGCATACGTGTTTGCATGCAGGATCATGTTAGTGCTACCAACTATTAAAATAAATCATTGAAAATATGAACTGCATTCCAGCAACAGAATCCAGTGAATCTGCATTAGCTGATTTAGGTTCACGTGTCACCTATAATCTTGTTAGCTTCAACTTTTAGATTTGAGTGAAAGCTCGCTCAGGATTGTTTTTCATGTGCATGCATTTTCTTCCCCGTTTGTGTGTGTGTGTGTGTGTGTGTGTGTGTGTGTGTGTGTGTGGTGTGTGTGTGTGTGTGTGTGTGTGTGTGTGTGATACTCACTGTTGTTTTGTGAAATTGGGAGAGATGAGACTACAGTCAGTCAAGAGAAAGATTTCCTAGTAAAAGGTCGAGCACGACCGAAATATTGGAATCAAAGCAACTAACTAGCTTGTTGGTATTTCCTTTGTTTCATTTTCATGTTATTATTCATATTATTATTATTATTATTATTATTATTATTATTATTATTATTATTATTGTTCTTATTATTGTTCTTCTTCTTCTTCTTCTTCTTCTTATTATTATTATTATTATTATTATTTATTATTATTATACAAATATTTTTTCGAAAACATTAGAAATAATTGTGTTTACAACCTTCTTTTTTGTGAATGGTTATGATTTTCAAACCAGAAGGCATTTGCAATTCAATACAATATTTGTATTGCGGGTATTTCCTGGTATTGCGGTATCTCCAGGATCGATCCACTATATGTATAAATAAAATTGTCCCATGTGTACATGTACCAGGTAGGAGGACGTTAAACGCATCTTCTTCTTCATTTGCACTTGCTCTTAGTTTCTCCTTGGCGGCTTAAGGCTGTGTCAGACCTGTTGACACCTAGAACACCAAGGCTACATCAGAATGTTGTTATGCTCTGTATAGTTATGCGGGGATTGTATTTAGCTATGACAAGCTCCTAGCATAACATCATCAATCTCCAAAATCCCCCGAAGTTGGAGTATGGCTGCCCTACGTGGCTGGGTAATCAAAAACGGTCACACACGTAATGTTCTCATCCTTAGCTGATGCATTAATACCATAGTGTTCAAGTGCTTCGGCTGTTCGGCTGATCCCTGGAGTCCTTTAGCCAGGGTACAACAACAACAACAACAACTTGCTCTTAGTGCTGTAAACTTGGGGATTAGTTGACCTTTGCGGACCTTCCCCCAACGTCAACTCTCCTATGCAAATCCCTTTGGCCGAGAGAGAGTGGGGATGTCTCTTAGGGCAAGGCTTCTCTACTGTCAACACGTTCCACCCCGGCCCTCCCGAATAGTGCTACTTCTTCTGTTGGCTTAATTACATCTTTATGTCATTTAATTCGACAGATGCGGTTGCTGCTAGTATATTTTCTGGCACTAAAGCGCCAGGGCTGCTCTCGCGTTGATGGGGCGGGCGTGGCTGGTGCATCTCTGGGTCCCATTAGCACCTCCGGGTATTTCTATTTCATTGATGAGCTTACTACACATTTTGATGTTCCCTTGACAGACTCCGCCCTCTTCTTTCCTTCCAGCCACTGTTTAGACATCCCTCCTCTTTTGGTATATCCCCTACCCCCCATATTTCATCCATCCATCTCCTTTTTGACCACCTACCTTAATCGTTTGACTACACTCTCTCTCTACCCTCTTTTATCACAGCAAGTGGTGACCATGATCCCTCCTCTGATTCCCAACTTATCTTGGGAACTCCATTTTTCCGACCCCCCCCAATTTTCAGGGTCCAGCGATTTCCTTGACTCGACTCAGAGACCTTGACCTTGATTGATCAACAATATTCAGAAGGAGCATAAGCCAAACCACCTTCATATCCTAAGGTTTCAACATCCTATGTTGACTGGTGCCCGAGATATGGCTAAAAATAGATTTCAGTTTTCAAGGTCAGACGTTAAGGCACATCTACAGTACCTAGCTTACATGCACATCAAGTTTCATCTTCCTATCTTTATTCCTTCATGGTGATATGCTGTTAACAAACCCACATACAGTCACATACACACACACACACACACACCACACACACACACCACACACACACACACACACACACACACACACCACACACACAAACAAAAAAATCACCTTCGCTCCGCAAACTCCGCGGGTGATAAACATTCAATACTAGGCTTGTGCTTTTTCTTGTTTTGGGTCGTCTATAAGCCTTCATGGTGAAAACATGAGTAGGAATTGCATTTTGTTTTTAAAAACAGTGATTTAAAACGATACAGGATGAAACAGGATTGGCGAAATCGTGATAAGACAAAACGAAACGCAAGCCTCTTTATTATACCTGGCCGGATTTCCGGCTGGTGAACACTAATGAACTGCCCGCTATCTTCTGGACAAGAACCCATCGACAGCGTGGCCCGGCTGTTACGAAACTCCTGATAGGTGAACGGAAACCGGCAATAGTAGACCACTGCAATGGCGTCTAACTCCACCACACCGGAGGACGATTTAGTCAACTCAACTGCAGACGTGCTTAGACTAGTGTTTTCCCCCGAGTATATTTTTTTAGAGTCGGATAACTTCAAGCAGCAGGTCATTTTCAGAAATCGAGGTCCTTCTTGGAAACCGACGAAGTGGACGTGAGTGGAGGCGTACGTAGCGTGGATGGCCACCACAGCGGAGTACAGGTAAAAGCGACGGGTGGACTCTCGGTCATGAGGTTTGCTGGTTGTCCAGTTGGGGAAAATCTCCACCTGAAAACAGTGGCACTGCTCGTTCATTTTGATTTCATGTTGAGCAGAGAATTGACCATTCTTTGTTATCTCCCCCGCCCCAAACTCCCACCACCTTTTTTGCTTTAAATGTAAATCTGCAGTTGAGAATAATGTGAAGAAATCCTGTTTTCGTGCGTTCATGGATCGAGAGAGAGATTCAGAGATCTCGACCGAATCGAGAGGAGAGAGAGGAGAGAGAGAGAGAGGGGAGAGAGAGAGAGAGAGAGAGAGAGAGAGAGAGAGAGAGAGAGAGAGAGGAAGAGAGAGAGGAGAGAGAGAGAGAGAGAGAGAGAGAGAGAGAGAGAGAGAGGGAGTCAGGAGTCAGGAAAATGTGTAATTGTTAGGCCATGCCCATACAATGGAGTGAGTTTGACAACAACAAAAATTGACATTACATTATTAACTTGAATTACAAAACAGTACATAAATATTGCCAAACTTTCAAAGCTTTAGTAATGATATATAGTATTTAAAATAGCGCCTTTTATTTCTTTAGTATTAAACTCAAGGCGCTCACAAGATAAAAATAAAGATAAAAACAGCCACTTTTCTAACAGTACATTTGTTTGTACAAGAAAGTAGTAACACAAATTTAAACATAGAATGATGGTTATAA
>CM065681.1:18023239-18030739 GCA_017654935.2 Phymorhynchus buccinoides | reverse complement strand
GTAGGTTACACTCAGAAGAATTTCTGTTTTAAATTATGGAATTGATCAGTATGATCATTCAGATACAAGAAATATTTTGTGTGCACGACTTATCTAAACATTACCTACAAAACTATGTTGGACATAATGTTCCCATTTGCCAAATTAGCTCCCTTTATTAGGTGTGGATGAAAGCAATTATGTATTTGGTACAGTGGGGAGTTTTTTTGTTTGGGGAGGGGGTATTTGGTATATTCTAGTCACAGACTTATCTCTGTGAAATTCGGGCTGCTCCCACCTGGAGAGCGCGTCGCCGCAAGCGCAGCGCCATCCCTTTTTCGACTGTTCTCTCAGTGGCTCTTCCGTTTTCAATCTGTCTGAAAATGCTGTAGAAAACGGGCCACAAAAATGTAGGCTATTCAACACAACAAAAATCTTAAAAACAGAAAATATAATTAACACTCCTTAGCTTTGGTTTTATTAAATTAAGCCAAAAACATTGTTTGCATATTAATTATGTTTGATTATACTTTGCAGCTCAGCCAAGCGTAAAGCTGTCATTGTATTGAAATGTCACGAACATAGATAGGCCTACATGCAACGTTTTCTATCATTATTATCAATACCAATGGCTCCTTCGTTCAAATGGCGTGCATTGTTGGTTGATATTAGACTCAAGTTGGGCCAATAGTAGAGTGAGGAATGTGTAATAATTATACAGTATAATATAGATATATTATTATTATTATTTATTATATTATTATTATTATTATTATTATTATTGATTATACGTCCTACAATGCGATGTCTGCCAGCAAAATGTCAATACGTGGGCCAAACAAGTACTACACTGAGGCAAAGGATAACATCCCACCGATCTGCCATCAACAGAAATGTCAGCAATCTCGTTGCAAAGCATTTTAGCCAACCAAACCATTCCATCAACAGAAATGTCAGCAATCTCGTTGCAAAGCATTTTAGCCAACCAAACCATTCCATCAACAGAAATGTCAGCAATCTCGTTGCAAAGCATTTTAGCCAACCAAACCATTCCATCAACAGAAATGTCAGCAATCTCGTTGCAAAGCATTTTAGCCAACCAAACCATTCCATCAACAGAAATGCCAGCAATCTCGTTGCAAAGCATTTTAGCCAACCAAACCATTCCATCAACAGAAATGCCAGCAATCTCGTTGCAAAGCATTTTAGCCAACCAAACCATTCCATCAACAGAAATGTCAGCAATCTCGTTGCAAAGCATTTTAGCCAACCAAACCATTCCATCAACAGAAATGTCAGCAATCTCGTTGCAAAGCATTTTAGCCAACCAAACCATTCCATCAACAGAAATGCCAGCAATCTCGTTGCAAAGCATTTTAGCCAACCAAACCATTCCATCAACAGAAATGTCAGCAATCTCGTTGCAAAGCATTTTAGCCAACCAAACCATTCCATCAACAGAAATGTCAGCAATCTCGTTGCAAAGCATTTTAGCCAACCAAACCATTCCATCAACAGAAATGTCAGCAATCTCGTTGCAAAGCATTTTAGCCAACCAAACCATTCCATCAACAGAAATGTCAGCAATCTCGTTGCAAAGCATTTTAGCCAACCAAACCATTCCATCAACAGAAATGTCAGCAATCTCGTTGCAAAGCATTTTAGCCAACCAAACCATTCCATCAACAGAAATGCCAGCAATCTCGTTGCAAAGCATTTTAGCCAACCAAACCATTCCATCAACAACATGAGAGCAGTCGCCATTGCCAAGGTGTACCTGGAGACCTTGGAAGGACGACGTCGAAGGGAAAACGTTTGGATACAGAAACTGAAGACCTTGTCGCCAATGGGACTGAATGTATCTGAAAAAGTGTAGAGGGAAATTGTGCTTCTACCAGAACGTAAATTGCCTGCCTAAGTGATGATGGCCTTTCCTCTGCATCTCCCAGATCAACGATGCAATGACTTTAGCCATGTGACAATAGCTTTGTAAGGCTGTGTGTGCATGCGTGGGGGGGGGGGGGTGTTATACATGTGTGTATGCATGGCGTGTGTGTCTGTGGTGTATTGTGCGTACATTGTGCGCTTGGTATTGATATGTGGGGGGGGGAGTGCATGTGGTAGTGTGTTGGTGTGTGTGCGCGCTGTGCGAGTGTCTTGTGTGTGTCTGGTTGTGAGAGGCGTGCCTGTTGTATAGTATAGTGAACATGGGGGGAGTGAATGTATAAGTGTGTTCTGGTGCCTGAGTGGCGAGGCACTTGTTCATGCTGTACATTGTGAGAGTGTTGATAAGTGTGTTCTGGTGCCTGAGTGGCGAGGCACTTGTTCATGCTGTACATTGTGAGAGTGTTGATAAGTGTGTTCTGGTGCCAGAGTGGCGAGGCACTTGTTCATGCTGAACATTGTGAGAGTGTTGATAAGTGTGTTCTGGTGCCTGAGTGGCGAGGCACTTGTTCATGCTGTACATTGTGAGAGTGTTGATAAGTGTGTTCTGGTGCCTGAGTGGCGAGGCACTTGTTCATGCTGTACATTGTGAGAGTGTTGATAAGTGTGTTCTGGTGCCTGAGTGGCGAGGCACTCGTTCATGCTGTACATTGTGAGAGTGTTGATAAGTGAGTTCTGGTGCCAGAGTGGCGAGGCACTTGTTCATGCTGAACATTGTGAGAGTGTTGATAAGTGAGTTCTGGTGCCAGAGTGGCGAGGCACTTGTTCATGCTGAACATTGTGAGAGTGTTGATAAGTGAGTTCTGGTGCCTGAGTGGCGAGGCACTTGTTCATGCTGAACATTGTGAGAGTGTTGATAAGTGTGTTCTGGTGCCTGAGTGGCGAGGCACTTGTTCATGCTGAACATTGTGAGAGTGTTGATAAGTGTGTTCTGGTGCCTGAGTGGCGAGGCACTTGTTCATGCTGAACATTGTGAGAGTGTTGATAAGTGTGTTCTGGTGCCAGAGTGGCGAGGCACTTGTTCATGCTGAACATTGTGAGAGTGTTGATAAGTGTGTTCTGGTGCCTGAGTGGCGAGGCACTTGTTCATGCTGAACATTGTGAGAGTGTTGATAAGTGTGTTCTGGTGCCTGAGTGGCGAGGCACTTGCTCATGCTGAACATTGTGAGAGTGTTGATAAGTGTGTTCTGGTGCCTGAGTGGCGAGGCACTTGTTCATGCTGAACATTGTGAGAGTGTTGATAAGTGTGTTCTGGTGCCTGAGTGGCGAGGCACTTGTTCATGCTGTACATTGTGAGAGTAGGTCCCCCGCTAATCTGCAAATGTATCTGTGTGTATGTATACGTGTTTGCATGCAGGATCATGTTAGTGCTACCAACTATTAAAATAAATCATTGAAAATATGAACTCTATAACGTGCTCATTCCAGCACACAGAATCCAGTGAATCTAGGCATTATTAGCTGAAATTTAGGTTCACACACAGTTCACGTGCCACCTATAATCTTGTTAGCTTCAACTTTTAGATTGGAGTGAAAGCTCGCTCAAGATTGCTTTTTTTCACCATTGTGCATATCATAGTGTAGCATGAAATTAGAAACATCATGATATGGGCATTTTCTTCTTCCCACGTTTTGTGTGTGTGTGTGTGTGTGTTTGTGTGTGTGGTGTGTGTGTGTGTGTGGTGTGTGTGTGTGTGTGGTGGGTGTTGTGTGTGTGTTTTGTGTGGTGTGTGTGTGTGTGTGTGACTGATGCTCACTGTTGTTTTGTGAAATCGGGAGAGATGAGACTACTGTCAGTCAACAGAAAGATTTCCTAGTAAAAGGTCGAGCACGACTGAAATATTGGAATAAAAGCAACTAACTAGCTTGTTGGTATTTCCTTTGTTTCATTTTCATGTTATTATTCCATATTTTTATTATTATTATTATTTATTGTTAATTATTATATTGTTAATTATTCTTATTATTGTTATTCCTTCTTCTTATTATTATTATTAGTATTTATATTAATTATTAATTATTTATTATTATTATTATTATACAAATATTTTTTCGAAAACATTAGAAATAATTGTGTTTACAACCTTCTTTTTTGTGAATGGTTATGATTTTCAAACCAGAAGGCATTTGCAATTCAATACAATATTTGTATTGCGGGTATTTCCTGGTATTGCGGTATCTCCAGGATCAGCCCACTATAGTTTACATATAAATTGTACCATGGTGTTACATGTATCCAGGTAGGATGGAACGTTTAACCGCATATTCTTCTTCATTTGCACTTGCTCTTAGTTCTCCTTGTTCTCTCTTTTTTTCCGGCCGGATTAAAGCGGATGTCAGAACTGATTGACCTAGGCCAGAACACCAAGGCAACATCAGGAATGTTGTTCTGCTCTGTATAGTTATGCGGGGATTGTATTTAGCTATGACAAGCTCCTAGCTAAACACATCATCATCTCCCAAAAATACCACCGAAGTTGGAGTTTGGCTGCCCAACGTGGCGGGATAATCAAAAACGGTAACACACACGTTAATGTTCTCATCCCTAGCCGGTGCATTCGTATCATAGTTTTCAAGTGCTTCGGCTGTTCGGATGATGCCTGGAGTCTTTAAGCCAGGGTACAACAAACAACAACACAACAACTTGCTCTTAGTGCTGTAAACTTGGGGATTAGTTGACCTTTGCGGACATTCCCCAACGTCAACTCTCCTATGCATAAGTCCCTTTGGCCGAGAGAGTGGGGATGTTCTCTTAGGGCAAGGCATCTCTATACTGTCCAACGACGTTCCACCCCTGGCCCTCCCGAATATGTGCTACTGTCTTCTGTTGGCTTAATTACATCTTTATGTCATTTATCTTTCGACAGATGCGGCGGTTGCTGCTAGTATATTTTCTGGCACTAAAGCGCCAGGGCTGCTCTCGCGTTGATGGGGCGGGGCGTGGCTGGTGCATCTCTGGGTCACTGGGTCCCATCAGTACCTTCGGGTGTTTCTATTTCAATGAATGAGCTTACTACACAGTTTGATGTTCCCTTGAAAGATCCCGCCAACATCTTCTTTCCTTCAGCCACTGTTTAGAGACCCCCCCCCCCCCCCCCCCCCCCCCCCCACTCCCCCCCCCTACTTGGTGTATTTCCTTATTATTTTCCCCTACCCCCCTTTCCATCCATCTCCTCTTGACCACCTACAACCTTTAATCGGTTCGACCACGCGCATCTCTAAATCCTCTTTTTATTTATCACAGTCAAAGTGGTGACCTATGGTCCCTCCTGCTCTGATTCCCCAACTTCAAGAGCCTGTCATCTCCACACGGGTGGAGCTGTTTCCTTTCCTGGTTCTTCCTTTCATTTCCATCCCTCTAACTCCCTCCCTTCATAAACCTCACTAACTCCCTCACTCCTTCCCACCCTTGCTTACGTAACTACCATGGTTGTTTCAATATAACTTTCCATTCATTACTTTCAAAGTTCAACTTTATTTGGTTTAACTCGACAGGGTGCACACACAGCAATGCGTCGTCACAATAAACGAGCAGCAACAATCAACTTCTTCCGTTATCTAGAAATCAGTCGGCCACGACTGACTGACTGATGATGATGTTGTCGTGGTTGTCGTCATTGTCATCACCATCGTCGTCGTCGTTGTTGCTTGTTACTTTCCAGACAAGAATCGTTCACAAAGAATAGAGATAGAAGAGGAGGTGCAGCTGATCACTGCAGTTGGTTAGTATTTATTGTCATTTGTTATAGTGCTTTGTGATGTAAATTCTGTTATTATTCCATGATCGTTGACTTTTGTTATGCTTTCTGAAGTAAATTCTGTTGTTATGTCATGATCATTGTCCTTTGCTATGATTTTTAAAGTCAATTCTTCCGTTATTATTTTATGATAATTATCTTTTGTAATGAGTTCTGATGTAAATTCTGTTATTATGTCATGATAATGATCTTTTGGTATGGCTTCTGATGTACATTCTGTTATTATTTTATGATAATGATCTTTTGGTATGGTTTGTGATGTACATTCTGTTATTATTTTATGATCATTGTCATTTGTAATGGTTTCTTGTGTAAGTTATGATTATGTTATTATTCCGTGCTTAATGACTTTTTCCTTTTGTTTTTGATTTTTGAATAAATTCTATTCTGCTTCTTTTCATGATCAATTTTGTCTTTTGTCATGCTTCAGTGTAAAGTCTGTTATAATAATTTCATACTCTTCTGTTTGATTTTAAAAAACAAATAAATTCTCTTATAATCATTTTATGATCATTGTCATTTGTTTATGCTTTTCAGAAGTAAATTCTGTTATCATTTTAATGATCCATTGTCATTTGTTATGCTTTAGAAGTAAATTCTGTTATCAATTTTATGATCAATTGTCATTTGTTATAGCTTTCTGAATAATATACTGTTTTCATTTTTAATAATGATCAATTGTCATTTGTTAATGCTTTCCCTGAAGTAGAATTTCTGTTTTCATTTTATGATCAATTGTCTTTTGTTTTATGATTTCTGAAGTAGATGTGTTATCATTTTATTAATGTCAATGTCCTTTTTGTTAATGATTTCTCCTCATTTAAACATTGCTGGTTCTGGTTGTTGTTTTTTGTTTTGGGGGGAGGTTGGTTTAAAAAATAATTTTTAATCATCCACAGGCAAAAACAAACATAGCTTGCGATACTTACCAGAACTCGTCTGAAGTTGCTCCATCACTGCTATTCCGCGCTGTTTTTCCACCTATGTCCTTGCCATATTTTGGAAAGCGAGTAGCTACGAACCCCGGCACCAAAGACATACGACGACGGCAAACAGCAGGCAAACATGCTTTTTAGTTTTTGAATCTTAAGCGGGAAAGTTTGCCCAGCGTCCCAGATTTATCCTTGTATTTTATTTTCTAAAAATTCCTCCTCTAAAAGATGTTCCGTGTAAGAGTTTGGCTATACGAGATATCACACGTGGTAAGTTACTCTTATCTTATTTCGGTTTTTTTTTTTCAGCTCAAGCTTAATGCCGTGTACCACACACATAAAGGCGGATATTACACTTGCGAAACCTGCGCTATCCCAACCCGGCGCAATGAAGTCAACTCCATAAACGCGAAAGACAAAGAAGGTGGAAAAGATATTGCGCACGTGTCCGAATTTTCTCCTACATTCTACATGCGTAAAAACCTTGGTAACCATCTTTCTTTATCTTTCATTTCACTTATTTATGGTTTTCGTACGTGAACTTTAGCGCGTCTAATGTGAACCGGCCTAAATTCTTCTTTGAGACCGACACAATTGAGGTTTCACCAACAGGCTGCATTGTTGTCAGAGGTATGAGAGGCAAAATCCGCCCCGCTACTTAAAAGAAAAAAAAAAACGATAAAAAAAGAAAAAAATAAGAAAAAACTACTCCACTACTAACTCGGCTTACAAATTCATTGGGAGCTTTGTTTTTTTTTTTACTGTTATGTGTTTTTTTTTTTTTTTTTTTTTTTTTTTGTCAGATCTGTTGCGCAATGCGTTGATGTTTATTATGATGTTGATGTTTTATATTCAAGAGTGCGTGAGGAAGGGAAGAAAATAGTGGT
>CM065681.1:17970436-18022739 GCA_017654935.2 Phymorhynchus buccinoides | reverse complement strand
TTTTAGATTATTGCACTAGCACTATCCCATACGTGATGCGTAATTTATAGATTGATGTGGCATGAAAAAAGAGTTTTCTTGACTGGAAGGTCTAGAAATTCTTTATTTTTGATAACTGTAATCTTTTAGAGTACGCTTACCGGTCATTAATGTGATCACTCACGATAAGTCCTTATCAATGATAACCCCTACACTTTATGGGAGGAAACTTCTTATTCCATACAATGGAAGGAAACACGAGTTCATCTTCTTTCGCTTTGACGTGTGGTTATATACATCATTTTTTTGTGTGCATTAGAGCAGTGGTTCAATTCTGCCACTCCGTTAGCTATTAACATTGGGTCCTGCAGATCTCTACTAATTCAAAGGACTGGCACTGTTGAATTGCAATGAAGTGTCATCCAGCAAACATTTCTAACAGCTTTTTATTTACAACTTCAAGTCGTTAATGTAATTGAAAATTAGAAGTGGCCCCAAGACTGATCCCGGGGGAACAACCAACTTTATCGGGAGTAACTTTGACTTACGAATTGATTTCAACCTCGTTGTCTATCAGTAGAACGACGCAATGAAACACAAAGCACTGCTTAATATTTTGTTAATGATAAGTTTTTTATTAAAAGTGATGGTTGATACTCAAACGCTTAGCAAATCTATGATAAAGCACCTGTAAATTCGTTGTTATTGGGGGGGGGGGGGGGGGGGGATATTTTGAAGACTCTATCTCTAGTTGTATAGAGCCGTATGGCAGGAGTGATTTTGTCTAAAACCAGACTGATTTTCATTTATTAATCGTAATGATTCAAATGAGATTCAATGTTTTGTTGTTCGTTTTCAAGTGGTTAGACATATACTTTATATTGATATAGGTTTGTAGTTAGCTGGATTTGATCGATCACCGCGTTGATGTATGGTATAACTTTTGCTTGCTTGAATTTTAGAGGAAACTGTTTTTTATCAATGCATAGTTATATGATGTAAGTGATAGTGTCTGCTATCGCAAATGAGCGGTTTTTCAGTATTTTCCCACCATCCATTCCATCTAAATCGCGACTCCCTGACTGTTTTAATGTAAGAGTTCGAACAGTACTTTCTTGACTGAAATGGGCGGCATGGTGAAGTTGAAGTAATGTTCTTTGTGTGTGTTGTGTTGTGTGTGTGTGTGTGCGTGTGTGCGTGTGCGTGTGCGTGCGTGCTTGTGCGTGCGTGTGCGTGCGCGCGCGCGTGTGCGCGTGCGTGTGTGCGCGCGGTGTTTGCGTTGATAGGGGGGGGGGGATGATGATAGAAGATCGCGTGGCAGTGGGGCGAAAGCATGTGCGCGCATGCACACACCCACCTCGTAGGCTATGTGTTATTAGGTGTGTGTTGCATGCGGCGTGTGTGTTTTGGCGAGAGAGAGAGAGAGAGAGAGAGAGAGAGAGAGAGAGAGAGAGAGAGAGATAGAGAGAGAGAGAGGAGAGAGATAGAGAGAGAGAGAGAGAGAGCGAGAGAGAGAGAGAGAGAGAGAGAGAGAGAGAGAGAGAAGAGATCGTGTGTGTTTCTGTGCACGCGCAGTCATACGCGTATAACGCTGCTTTCATGCGCACACCTAAGTTGCCGAGAAGCTATTTTGGGGAGCTGGGTTATAACTTTTTCGGCACCTTTTGTCGTAACATTATCATGGTTGTGTGAGCTTCGGGGGCTCACGATTCTTGGGAGCACGTTTGTTGGGAGCACTTTTCTTGGTGGAGGGAAACCGTCACACACAATCAGAACGTTTCTTCTTGCCTTGGGACACCAACACACAGACACACACCACATACACGACAACCAACACCCACACACACAGACACACACAAGCGTGCACACACAAAAAAGTAATGATTTCGAGCATGCAATGTTCATTGAAACAACTGTCTGAACACTTTTAAAAGCCAATATAGTGAACCCACTTCAGTCTCAGATTCTCAACAACATTACACCAAGTAGGCCTACTAACAGTCAAAATGTATATAATATATATCATCGAAATAAAAATTGAACTTCCCAGGAATCGTGCTAGTCATGCTCCCAGAAAACGTTACACCTTGTACGGGTTTTCCGGTTGGGTGAAAATGAGTGAGGTCATCGTTGAGAACAAATAAAGCTCCCAATAAACGTGCTCCCAAAAATCGTGAGCTACCCGTGACTTTGCTTTTGCATCCTGTGTTATGTACAATTCAATATGCCTTCACCTGATATAAGACTGATTAGATCTTTTATTCCTGTTTCTAGGGAAATTTATGTTTTTCGGTTTTGATGCGCGTGTGTGGTGGTGTGTGTGTGTGTTGTGTGTGTGCTCGCGCGTGTGTGTGCGTGCCGTGCGTTCGGTGCGTGCGTGCGTGCGAGCGCAGCACGTCCTTATATGCATGCATAGGCACTATAATATAGGCTAAGCAAGGCGTAATTAGGACCCTTATTTTCTTTTTTTGCCCTATTCCGAGGAATTCAATTTTCTTTTTTGGTGTGTGGTGTGGGTTGTGTGTGGCGTGGTGGCGTGCGTGTGTCGTGGCGTGCGTGCGCGCGCGCGCTGGCGCGCGCGATCGCGCTCTCAGGCTGGCTCTGCTCGCCTCAGTAGCTACCGCTGGCTCTCGCGCGCGCGCGCGCTTGGTGCGAGGCGATGCGCGAACCTTGCGAGCGGCGCGCGCGGCGCAGCGCGTACGCTCCGTCGATTGTACTGTATGCGGATCGAGGAGAGAGCGGACGAGCATGGGATTAAGAGTCGCGGCACGCCATTTTTGATAAAGCATGCAGACCAAATTGTCATATTGGCAGAAACACCCACCCTGAACAATGCCATCTACCTCCTCCCCCCCCCCCCCCCCCCCGCATCTCTCTCTCCTCTCTTATCTCTCTCAGGCTCTCACTCTCTCTCAACTCTATTGACACAAACACACATTATACATTACACACCAACCCGCGCACGCATCGCATTTTTTCGCACACCACGCCACATACCCCAACCAACACCTTCGCACGCACGCACCCACACACACATGAACATACAGACGTTGTTCAAAACTTTATGTACTCACCCGCACACGCACACGCGCATAACAACCCATATGACACACACACACAAGCTTTATGACCGATATTGCTTATTCATGTTTGCCATGTTGAGGAAAGCTGAATAATTGATGCTTGACTTGGAGATCACACACGGCGATCACACGGCCACCTACACGCGCCGTGCAACACGAACACGCAACACGCACACGGCACACACAACACACACACCACACCCATCACAATCATATGGGTTTACTGTGTAATTTGATCTACATGATATCAATTACTGTCAGCATCATCATCACGCAGTCATCATTGCTATCAAAACCTGGTGCGGCAGTCATGAAATCGTCTTTATTGTCGATTGATCACACGGGTCATCACGCGTAAACTAGCATAACGAGTCATCTTCTTCTTCCTCTTCTGCGTTCCAACCATTTGGGGGGGGGGGGGCCCCATAATGGGTAAGGTACGCATGTGTCCGGTTTTTCAGTTTTCACTGGTCTCCCCCAATCTCTTCAGTTCTTGTTTATAAATGCCTATTGAAAATGTACGAGTCAAATGTTTATGAAAACAGATACATCAAATATATCCATACACTACTAAATGAAACTGGCTTGAGTAGTTTTTGGTTGAATCAAACCTTTCTTGATGCAAATCCATTGTGGTTCAAGGAGAAGGTGAAAAGATGCTTAAAAGACACCTTTTTACAATCTTGGTATATGCATGTATATAATGACGAATTGTATTTAAATTACAGAATGTTTAAAACGGTTTTTTTGTGTTGACCCACATTACTTAGTCTTTCCATATAGCTATATATGATTACTGTGTTAAAATTCAGACCTACTAATAATAACTTGCCTGTGAACACGTGCGTTATACTGTAATCAGATACCACAAAAAACCAACGAATCACACAAAAACACCCAGACATGAAATAATTTGTGGAAAATGTAATGTACATGATGTAGCAGATGAGTTTCACTACTTATTTTGTTTGTCCTTTCTTTGACACTGACAGGAGGAGACAAAGGTACCCTCCCCTAAGTGGTTTTTTTACTCGCCCTAATGCTTATAAATTCAAAGCTTTGTTCTATACAAAAAATACGAAAATAAGAAAATATTACTCAAAACTAAAGCTCTTCATTACAGTTGTTAAAACGGTTCTTTCAGATACATGTTATCAATCATGTATTTCTTTTTTTTCCTGGTTCTTTTTCCCATTTTGTTTTTTATTTAGTAACACATTACATTATTTGTAAGATTATGGTATGGGTTTTCTTTGAAATGATTTTGGACATCACTCTTGGTTTGATTCTTGGAAAATTATTTATGTGTGTGTATGTTTTTTATATTTCTGTGCCAAAATGGGGTATGAAATAAATTTCTTTCTTCTTGCCTCCTTGCCTCGGAAGGGGATTCATAAACAGAGAGAGAGAGGGGAGAGGGAGAGGAGAGAGATAGAGAGAGAGAGAGAAGAGAGTGAGAGAGAGAGAGAGAGTTTGAGAGATTGAGAGAGAGAGAGAGAAGAGAGAAGAGAGGAGAGGTGCATAAATCGCTACAGCTACGCTGGAAATTGACAGAATAGTTCGATGTCTCGTGCATGATGTAGGCTACACTTGTTTCATCCAATGATTCAATGTTTATGTTAGTTGCAATGATTGCTGGTGCTATTGCAATGTAAGTTTCCAACTCTCTCTCTCTCTCTCTCCTCACATTTCTCTCTCTCAGGGCTCCTCCTCTCTCTCAATCTCTCTCTCTTCTCCGCATCTCTCTCTCTCTCTGTCTCTCCTCTCCAATATATCATTTTTTGTTTAGCACTGGAGAAAACTGACTGATAAGAATCATGTTTTTGACCCAATGCCTTTTACATGTTCAAACAGATTATTCATATACTGGGTGTTAATGAAATGAATATGTCACCGATCAGACTAAGTTCGGACAATCCTTGCTGATGTAATAACTCACCTTGAACGTTTGAGTTCATACAAAAATAATTGAATCTTGATTGGTTGTCTAGAGCGAAGAACGCTTGTCCGGTGCTCTTATGCCCTATATGGGCAACATCGACATGGTTGTTGTCCTTGGTGTTTTTGTTTGTTTTAAGCTTTTGTTGCCTAGAGCGGGTTTTTTATGTTTTGCAATGGTTCTCAGAGGTTGTCTGCTACAAGTGACAAGTCAGTGGCCTTGAACATTTTATGACATTAGACAATGTACAAATACATGTACGTTTCTTTTTGGTTTTCAACCCAATACAATACTTATGGTTCGTACTTCTTGTATGTGTACCACTCTTCAGAACACGTGACATTACCAAACGCGATCTTTTCTCGACCTAGCCAATAGAAAGGCAACCTAGTAGGACCATAGCGGGGAAAAAAAGTTACATAAACCAGCGTATTTGATAGTACTCTTTTCACGTTAAACCAGCATGGATACATTTACTTAACTTTTTTCTTACTAGCCTTTTATTTTAGAGAGACAAAGCTTTTCCTTGGCCAGCGTAATGATTTCTTTCTTCTTCTCTTGTTTCCATAGGCGTTCTTACTGACGCTGTCCAGTACTAATTTTGTTAATAAAATTCTCTTTATTTTACATTTTGAATTCATAAGTTTTTCATTTAAAGTTTGACTTCGATTTGTTATTTCTTGTATAACTTATCGAATACTATATACCGTTTTTTTGCAACTCTGAGAGAGAATAGGAGGCTATCATGAGGTGGACTGGGGACAAAAAAGACCCCCGGATTGGGGTCCCCGGAAAGAAAATGAGGAGACAGAAAACGAGGAACTGGTCCTCTCAGCAATATCAGATGTTCCTCATGTGGTGACGGAAAGGATACCGAAAAAAACCCTTCCATAAAAAAATAACAAATTCCGAAGTGGTTGTTCGCCACACCATCCGAAGGACTAGAGTGTAACCACATTCCTAGGAAAAGAAGTAGGGGAACAACGGACTCCATCAGATCGCGTCCTCCCCCCTTAGCCAACAATTAGAGATGAACGATCAGAACACTAATATACTAGAAATGAAGACACACACTATCTTGGAGAGTGGAACAGAACAAGCCATACGCGTGAGCTCTCTACTTCCCAGACTAAAATCCCTACTAGAACCAGAAAACAAAACTCCAAAACCCCTCAAAAAACTGTCTATGGGGAAGACGGGGTAAAAAGCGCATGGGCGGGTAAGAGCCCACCACTAGAACGCAGAAAAGGATGGCTGAAGAAAACACCGAACACCCAATTATCTCATTAAATGAAATAAAATTTCAGTCTCATTTTGCCCATTTTCTGAGACGAAAAGCGTTAATGTCTAGACATTTCGTCTCATGGGCAAAATTTGACTGAAATTTTCTTTATTTCAGGAGATAATTGGGGTGGGCTTCTTACCAGCCCATGCGCTTTTTACCCCATCGTCCCCTACAAACCCCCTACACCCTGAACATTTTAATCCTGGAGGAAGCATAGCTGAAAACTCACAATCACGTTCGAGGCATGGATAACATAAGATCTTATTGCCAAATAAAAATATCATCTACAAATTTCATAAAAGCATCTTATCTTAAGACAATCATTTTAATTAACTTCAACTTAGATTTTATTTACCGGTTTTTTTTCCTATTTTGTAAACAAAGTTTTTGAATTAATGTCCCACATGGACTTTTTCAAAGTCCAAGAGGACGTAAAACAATATTCATTATTCAGTAATGTCTGACTATGATGTCCAGATGATGGCACAGTGCATGGTAGCGCATTCGCCTTGTGTCAAGTAAACCAAGTTCGGGGGATTTTTTCCTCTCACTTTGTATCTACTTAGGCCTTACAGCTGAACGTGGAGTCGTGGAGTCTTTCGGATGAGACGATAAACCGAGGTCCTGTGTGCCCATGCACTTAGCACACGTTAAACCCAGTGGCAACGAAAAAGTTGTCATTTTGGTCAAAATTTACCACCACCCACCCCTTTCTTTCCTCATCGGTCACACAAAAATCGCTGTCCCTCTTGTAATGGGGTGGGTGATGTCTTTGTATTGGGCCTTTCGAGGGTATCCTTTCTGAGATACAAAGGAGTGGAAGTTATCAATCATATCTACATGCAGACATGTACAACAGTCATATAAGTTCTTGTTGGATGGAGTTATAGAATTATTTAGTTGGTGGCGGCCCAAAGCAACAAGGATAGAACTAATAGCAATTTAAGCCGATGGGAAGCGGTTTTTACAGTGAGTTATTAGCTCCTTCCAGGCTTTTCAGTTGTGATGGTTGGGTCCAGCCGGACAATCATTGACCCCCACATGTACGATGAGAGTGTTGACATGGGATTGTTCATCTAATTGCTGTAGCCAGTGCAAAACATCGACCACAGTCAGCCCCGGAATACAGATTTTAAACATGGGATCCTTAGGGGACCCCAGTCTTCTAGGATTAATAAATCTAATGACAGAGTCCTCTATCAATACAGTGGATGCACCTTTGGGGATCGTTAGCTCTCTTAGCGTATCAAATGCAGAACACGTCTTTGACATGCCCTTTGATTTCTGTGAGTTTATATCAGTACGTTTGGGAGGTGTCTCTGGTTGAGCGGCATTACCTTTAGAAGAGGAGGAGTTATGATGTTCACTTTCTAGAGACACTTGATCCAGGTTTATATTGGAAAGGGCATCAAAACGGTTTTCAACTGTCAAAGAAAAGATATCAAAAGTACTATACTTTCCTGGTGCCAGACTCTGAGCGGAGTTTCTGACACTGCACGCACCTTACATATCACATGTGGTCGGGAGAGATCCAGTCAGAACAGTCCCTGGCACTGCGGTCTGAGCTACAGCAGGGGTGGGTGAACTGCCTTGAGGGACAGAACCGGACTGGGCAGCCCCTGACACTGGGGACTGGACTAAGGGAGGGGTGGGTCAACTGCCTTGAGGGACAGAACCAGACTGGGCAGCCCCTGACACTTGGGACTGGACTAAGGGAGGGGTGGGTCAACTGCCTTGAGGGACAGAACCAGACTGGGCAGCAAAAGAGAACCCCTGACACCCTGGGGGACTTGGACTAAGGGAGGGGTGTATTCAAAAAAAAATTGAACTGCCCTGGCCCTGAGAGACAGAACCAGACCTGGGCATAAGAAGCAAAAAAAAACAGAAGGCCCTGACATTGGGGACTGGACTAAGGGAGGGGGTGGGTCAACTGCCCTGAGAGACAGAACCAGACCTTGGGCCAGCCCCTGACACCAGGGACTATGGACTAAGGGAGTGGGTGACGATGAACTAACTGCCCTGATAGACCAGAACCAGACTGTGGGCAGTTAACAAGCCCCTGACACTACTGGGGACTGCTTGGAACTAAGGGAGGGGGTGGGTTACACTCTGCCCTGGGGACAGAAACCAAGGGCCAGAACCAGACCTGGTGGGTCATCCCCTGACGACTACTTGGGGGACTGGACTAAGGGAGGGGTGGGTCAACTGCCCGCAGAGAGGGCGACCAGAGACTGGGTGAGAGCTGGGGGGCAATGATCCCCCTGACACTGGGGACTGGACTAATAGGGAGGGGGTGGGTGGGGTGGATGAACCTGCCCGGAGAGGCAGAATCAAGACTGGGGCACGCCCACCTGCCCCGCACATGGGTGACATCATGGACTAAGGGAGGGAGGGGAGGGGTGGGTGAACTGCCCTGAGGGGAGACAGAGGTGGAGGCATTGACTTTACCAACACAGGGAGTGGGGCACTCGTACTGTGTGGAGAAACATCTAGTAGTGCAAGACGTTTTCTTTGATTTGTTCAATTCTGATTGAATTGATCCTAAGGTGGTCTTCAGTGAGTAGTTTTCTTTGCGTAGATCATGCACTGTGGCATCAAGCCTTTCAATGATGTGTTTAAGGTCATCAATGGAAGTGTACAGAGGTTCTGTCTTATTATCCATGTGGCATTTCAGATCATTTTTAATGGCAACCTTTGTGTCCTCTAGCTTGGACCGCACATTGGATTCATACGTGACCTGATCATCAAGCAAGGCATTGATTGTATCCTCAACGTTACCCGGTCTTTCAATCGCTGCCTGGTTTCTGTGCACTGATGGGCAAAGAGTGCGTCTGCGGTAACGCTTTGAGTGTTTGTGTATCTTTGGTGTGTGCTGTTTGATTCGAGTTTGTATTTTGAGTTGAGTGTTTGGACGTCTTTGTGTTCTGTTGCGATGTGAACATGTTTAGGTTCAGTGCCTCAACACTATCTCCACAGGCGACACAATACACAACTATCATAAATTTGCTAGTCGGAGAGATAGAGAAGAGGAGAGAGGAGAGAAGAGAGAGAAGAGAGAGAGAGCGAGAGAGAGAGAGAGAGAGAGAGAAGGGGAGGGGGCAGTGACAGAACACTGAATCTGAACTCGTTTTGAAAAGTAATATTTTAGGCATATAGTTCTTAGTCTTCCTTGATACACATAAAATAGACCTACTATTGAAACAAGTACATTATCTAACATGAAGGAGACAGCCGATTCTAAGATAATGGGTCCGACAGTTGCTGCCTTGATAACTGCTCCGACAAAATTGCTCCGAACAATTGCCCTATTGCCCCTTACAATTGCTCCTAGGTGTAATTCTCCCGAAGCCTTTACTCCTTGTATAATTCTTCCTCGCACAGTTTGCTCCTTGGATTTTTGCCCCTCGAACAACTGCTCCTCGTCTATGTGATAATTGCTCCTCTCGGTCTCTCTCTCTCTCTCTCTCTCGCTCTCTCTCTCTCTGTGCACATAACCATTTAAACACAATGTTTTGTTTTTTTAAATTTGAGTTATAACATACTAAAATGATTAATATGTAGAAACTGTAAAGTGTCATTGTTCACAGATTTCAATATTTCTGCTGTTAAATAAAGCAGCAATATTTTACCACTTAATCTCTCTCTCTCTCTGTGCCTCTCTCTGTTTCTCTTGTCTCGTCGTTCTGATCTCTCTCTCTCTTCTCTCTCCTCCTCTCTGTCTCTCTCTCTCACTCACGCTTCCGTCCTTCATGAAAGTTAAAGACTGTAGGCAGTGAAAATGCTTTTCAGCACTTTCACGGTGTCGGCTCTCCAAATCCACCACAATTGCTCGACCCTTCCATCAGCTTGAGTGTTTTCTCTTTGTGAATGTGACCCCTTATGAATCTGGATGACTGTGGTTGTTATTCAGCAACTGTTTCTTTCGTAATGCTGTCTATGATCATGAACACGTGAGGGAAATACAACCCCCACTAGTGCCATGCATTCGTTGAAAGAAAGAAAATAGAGCAACTGCCGAGAGCAAAAAAAAAACACAAGAAGTAATGTGCAGGAGCAATAACATTATTGTCCAAGGAGAAATTGTTCAATGAGCCTTAGTCCAGGACCAGTATCCCAAGGAGCAATTCAAGAGTAATTTGTCGCGATGCAATTGTCGGGAGCAATTATCAGGAGCAAATTTCGTGGACCCTAAGATAATATCTACCTATATATAATCATAGTCTGTGCCTATACTAAGTTGACGAGAGGAGGAGAGGAGAGGGGGTGTGGGGGTTGAGGTGGGGGGATAAAGGAAGATCATCTGCAAAAATGACTAAAGAAGGAGAGGGATGGTAGGGGGAGTAGAGTGTTGTGCCATCTTGACTACCTTCCACACTAATCTTTCGTAGTCCCCACAGAATTAATGATGTTCCTATTGTTTGTTTGTCTATTACTCATCCCTACTCATACAGGAGTCATGTTTGCGGAGGGGGTGTGTCGTCCTCTCTGGTTGTCTGTATGTCTTATATCTCCATCTGTATGCAGACAAAATGTGTTGTTTTTTTGTTTTACTTGTTTGTTCTGGTTTGCATCCATCATCATGGTCTGAATCGATAATAATATGGTGTCTGTTTTGCATGCAATCTCATGTTCTGAACGATAATGAAGTGGTGTCTGTTTTGCATACAAGCACTCTCTCTCTCTTATTCTCTCTTATAATCAACTCTCTCTATCTCTTATCGTCTCTCTCTCTCTCTGATCTCTATCTGTCTCTATCTCACACTCTCTCTCTCTATCTCTCTCTCTCTCTCTCTCTGTCATGGCAATTCATCCTAGTAAATCTAAATTCATGTTAATAACTACTCGACTAAAAAGACAAAACTTAAAAGATAATCTGCCTAAACTCAAAATTTATGACAGTCTTCTTGAAGAAGTAGATTCATGTAAATTACTGGGTGTAACTATTGACAACAATTTATCATGGTCTAAGCACATCTCTGTCATTTGTAAAAAAAATAGCTAAGAAAGTATTCCAACTTAATAGAATAAAGCATTTCCTAGATGATCATACACGAAAACTCTTTTTTAATGCATATATTCAGCCCGAAATAGATTATGCTTCTACGTGATGGGATCTTGCTAGCGAAAACTGCTTAAAGCCGCTAAAAAGACTCTACAAGCGCGCTCTTAAAATTGTTCTTCTTAAGTCTTCTTCCCTACAAAATAATGATTATAAGGAACTAGGCATTCTTCCAATAGATTCTAAGTTGAACCTTAATAAAGCTGTTTTCATGTACAAAATTATGTATAAACTGACACCAACCTACTTATGCAAACGATTTCCTATTACTTACATTCGAAACAAAAGTAAAGTATATATTCCTCGCCCCAGAACAAACCTGTTTATGACCTCCCTTACCTACTCTGGTAGTAAACTGTGGAATGATATGGAAAATATCAATACAAATATAGCAAGTGTCTCATCTTTTAAGAGAACATACCATAAACACCTCTTAAACTAGCTCTAAATGATCATATTTATTTCACTTCCATATCTATTGGTGTTGCAAAACAACGACTTACTAAAATGTTCGTGCTCATAACAATTACAAGTACTTAGTACATGTGTGCATTAATTATGAGCATACTTGCTACAATGTTTTTGCTTCCTGTACGTCGCGGATTAAGTAACTCTGTGATGTATTTTCTCTTCTGTACTTAGTGTGTGTGTGTGTGTGTGTGTGTGTGTGTGTGTGTGTGTGTGTGTGTGTGTGTGTGTGTGTGTTTGCTTGATCTTGAAAACTTAGTCTATGTTTTCCCCCATTTTTGCTTATTTGCATTGTTTCTTGTTTTCTTGTTATTTGATAGTCATATTTTTGCTTGATCTTGAAAACTTAATGTGTTTTTCCCCATTTTTGCTTATCTTGCATTGTTTCTTGTTTTCTTGTTATTTGATAGTCATGGTTTGTTTTTTTCATCTCTCTCTTGAGGGCATGGTGTAAAGAAGCGAAAGCTTATCTGTTTACCCTCATTAAAAAACATTCGTATTCGAACACAATTCTTGCTCTCTCTCTCTCTCTCTCTCTCTCTCTCTCTCTCTCTCTCTCTCTCTCTCTCTCTCTTCTCTCTCTCTCTGACTCTCTCTCTCTCTACTTTGTGGAACACAATTCTTGCTACTTCAACAATAACAAAAACAGTAGTCTGAGCAGTTTTAAACAAAACTACCATATTAAAGCTGTTGATGACAGAGTTCGCTACTTCAAAGTCATAAATACTTATTCAAGTCCTCATATTTCATAATTTGTCCCTACCATATCCAAGCGCCATGTCGATTTTCTCATGTCACATGTTTTAATGTGTTATTGATTTTTCATTATTATGATGTGACTTGATATGTATGGTTATTTATCTTGATGTTAACGTCGACTTTTGTTAATGTGTGTGTGTGTGTGTGTGTGTGTGTGTGTGTGTGTGTGTGTGTGTGTGTGTGTGTGTGTGTGTGTGTGTGTGTGTGTGTGTGTGTGTGTGTGTGTGTGTGTGTGTGTGTGTGTGTGTGTGTGTGTGCGTGCGTGCGTGTGCGTGCGTGCGTGCGCGTGCGTGCGTGCGTGCGCGTGCGTGTGTCTGTTTTCTTGGTATTTTCATGTACTTTTTCCTGCGTTTTTGGTCTACATTATGATTTGCTAGCTAATGTTGTTTATTCATTAGTTGTTTTCGCATTTTCTCTTTAATTTTTGATGGCAAGATGCAAAGAACTATGCTTATTCTTAACCATCAATAAAATAAAAAAGATTCGTTCGTTCTCTCTTGCCTTATTATTAGTCTTGTTTACGTTCCAAGGACAGATTGCAAGAATAGGCTTGGCCTAAAATCTCAATCCTTGCGTAATAAAGTTTTTCAAGTTCAATCTCTCTCTCTCTCTCTCTCTCTCTCTCTCTCTCTCTCTCTCTCTCTCTCTCTCTCTCTCTCTCTCTCTCTCTCTCTCTCTCTCTCTCTCTCTCTCTCTCTCTCTCTGTGACTGCATTACGATGGGGAAGAGGGTGCGTTTTCTGCTGCCCGTGTGTGTGTGTGTGTGTGTGTGTGTGTGTGTGTGTGTGTGTGTGTGTGTGTGTGTGTGTGTGTGTGTGTGTGTGTGTCAAGTCAAGTCCAGTCAAAAATTTATTCCCAGATGGGAACATTGTATAAGCAAAAACATGCTTTTTTTTTCAACAAGCCATCCATAAAAAATGATGTAAAGAAAACATAAAGAACTAAACATTCCAAAGTAGCGAACAAGAAAAGAAAATAAACAAGTAAACAATTAATTAAAGAAACAAGCAAATATTCCACACACAAAAACAGGAAAAAGGATGGGGACTGGGCGAATAGCATATTATGTACAATATATACATCAACATCAACAACGAAACATTTAAAACATCACATTTACTTACCAAAATATGTTATGTAGGCTACGTTTCCATTATTTCAAATAATTGGAATAAAGTTATGAATTATGTTCTGTTAAAGAGATACATTTTCATTTTTTTCTTGAAGTAGTTCTTGTTTTTCATGTTTTTTAAAATGGAGGGTAGTTTGTTCCATAAATCTCCACCGGAATAGAGGAGACTAGATTTGAATAGATTATTATTTGGTCGAGGGAATGAGAGTAAATGGGTGTGTCTGCTTGTGTTTGTCGTAAATGTATCTATTATCATTTTTGGAGCATTTCCGTTGACAATATTATGCATGCAGATTGCCTTTTTGAGGAAAAGTCTGTCTTGAAAAGTTAGTATATCTAGTTGTTTGTAGTCTTCATGGGTAAGTGAACTTGATTTTAATAAAATTATTTTAATTGCTTTTTTGTACATACGATTGATAATCTTTAAATCGGTATCACTACAGCTATCCCATAATGTTGAAGCATAATCGATCATTGAGAGTATGTGAGCATTAAAGAATAGTTTACGAGAATGGTTATCAAGGAAATGTTTAATCTTAGATAGCTGGAGTATTTTTCTAGACAGACCTTTCCCTAAAGACTTTATATGGTCTGTCCAAGACAGATCTTTGTCAATGACAACACCTAATGTTTTATGTGAATCAACTTCTTCAATTGTGTTGCTGCAAATAAATAGTGATGGAAATTGGGAGTTCATCTTTTGTCTTTTTTGTCTGGTTGATGCGTACATGCATTTCGTTTTATTGGCATTAATTGACATGTGATTTAATTGTGTCCAGTTAAAAACATTTTGAGCATCATTTTGAAGTTTGCTTACTAGCCTGTTAGCATTCGTATCACTAGTATGAAGGGATGAGTCATCTGCAAGCATTTCACATTTACTATTGACAAAGCATGGCAGGTCGTTTATATAAACAGTGAACAATAGTGGACCTAAGATAGACCCTTGAGGTACTCCATAGTGGATTGAAAGCAATTCAGACATTTTGTTATTAATTGAAACCAGTTGTTTTCTGTCACACAAAAAAGATGACATAATATTTAAAAATTCAGGAGGAAGGTTATACAGTTCTAGCTTACGCAGAAGGAGTGAATGATTAATAACATCGAATGCTTTTTCAAAGTCAAGGAAAAGTATACCAGTAAACTTATTTTCATTTATATTACATAACAGACTGTCAACAAGCTGTATTAGTGAAGTGTGGCATGAATGATTCTTTCTAAATCCAGACTGATCATCATGAAGTAGATTATTTTTATCTAAGTAAGAGAATAGGGATTTTTGCATGTGCTTTTCTAGAGACTTAGATAAAGCTGATAAAATAGAAACAGGTCGATAATTAGAAGGGTTAGATATATCGCCTGATTTATGGATAGGGATTACCTTGGCTTGTTTAAAATTTAACGGAAAACATTGTTTTTCTATACATAAGTTATATAAATAAGTTAGTGAGTCACATATAACTGGGCACGCAATCTGTAGTATGTTAATATCCAAACCATCTATATCGCGTGTCTTTGAATGCTTTAAAGATAAAAGATTTCTGCTGACTTCAAGTACTGTCATAGGCTGGAGATTGAAAGCATCTTTTGAACTGAGGAACTGTTTTAAATAGGATAAATCATTTTCATTTGATCTATCACATGTTATAACTTTTTCTTTTATGCTAGCAAAATGGTTATTTAACATGATCAGCAGAGATATCTGAAACAATTTGCTGACTTCTTGATACTTGTTTGTTAGTTAGCATGTTTATGGCTTTCCATATCTGGCGGGAATCTTTCGTGGAAATTAACATTTGTCGAAAATAATCGCGTTTAGATTTACGTTTCATATTAGTTATCTTATTTTGTTGTTGTCTAAATTCTTGCTGCGTCCCTGAGTTCTTTAAGTGAGTTCGTGTATTTCTTTCATCATCGATATCTTTGGTAATCCAGGGTGGTTTAGTTTCTTGTTTAACTCTTTTCTTTATAAAGGGAGCATGTTTATAAAAAGTACCATAAAAGTATTTAACCAATAATCAGCTGCTTCATTAGGATCTCTAATTTGATATATAACATTTAATTGAGAATTAACTAAGTCTCCTAGGAAATCTTGTTCATTAAAATTCTTAAAGCTTCTATAGTATATGGTCTTATGCACTACATTCAGAGGGAGAAGTACATAATTCAATGATGGGTTGTTTATTCTTTGTATAGATACGATCAATTAAGGTCTTACTTGTTTCCGTTATGCGTGTCCGATGGTTGATTAATTGTTCAAAGCCATGTAAACTATATAGGTTATGCCATGTTGGTTTTGCTTTTAATAAGTCGATGGTAAAATCTCCCAATATTATTGTTTCACGATCTAGCATTGTAATATTATCCATTAAAGAGTTAAAACTATCGTACCAATCTGATGTTTCTGCTGGATTTCTGTATATGAACCCTGTTATCAGTGGTTTACTATTTTTTAAGTGAAATTTCGATCAATAAAGATTCAATGGAATTTGAAATAATAGTAATATCAAGTTTTCTGCACTTTAATGAGGATGCTAAATACAAAAGGAAGCCTGTGGATTTGGGTTTTGTGCGGATCTAATCGTATAATCTGATAACCTGGCATGCTAATATCTGCATCTGTTATGCGTGACGATAAGCGGGATTCCGAAAAACAAAATAGGTTAAAATTGTTACCATTATTTTGGAGTATTGTGCCAATGTCATCTGTCTTATTCCTGGCATTTTTAATATTAAGATAGCCAATACGAAGGCCGTCTTTGGTTGGCCATGTGTTCAATGTTGCAGACATAATTTAATCTATAAAGATTAGTGCACGCTTTTAAATACAATAGTTGTTTTTTATAGAAAGTACAAATACAAAAGTAGAACTACTAGGATCAAAAGAAGACATGAAAGGGGCGTAGTATCACAATACTATCAAGGGAATAAACAATATTCAAGGGAATATACAATTAAGTGTTAAGTGATAACACAAGTAATCTTAAACTGGTTATATACAACAACAAGCAAAAAGAAAAACATTTAACACAAACAACACGAAAGGAAAAATTAATTGGTAATAGTAATTATTCAAAAGTATAAAATTACAACAAATTTCTATTCGTTATCCAAAGCGTATTGGCGGCGCAGGTGTTTTTTGCATGCTTGCACACGTGTATGTACATGTAGCTAATATAGACTTACAGGGCCTAATACAGTTTTAATTTCAGTTTGTCCTAGTATGCATAGGGTCTATTCCGAGAAACTAATTTTCTTTTTGATGTGTGTGTGTGTGTGCGTGTGCAGTTGTGCGTGCGTGGCGCGCGTGTGTGGCGTGCGTGCATGTGTGTGCCATGCGTGTGTGTGCGTGCTTGCTTTTTGCCCTGGAAGCAGTGCGGAGTGGGCAAGGTCAATGAGATCTGTGTATGAGAATGAGAAATCAGGTATACATAGATTCTAAAGGACATTGCCTTTCTGAGCAAGGTGACTTTAAAAACACAGCAGAGATCTGGTGTATGGGGGGGGGGGGGGGGGGGGTAATGAGAAATTCAGGTATACATAGGGGGGGGGTTGGGGGGGGGGGGGTGGGACCATTGCTGTTTCTGAGAAAGGTGACTTTATAGAAAACACATTGCCTTCTGAGAGGTGGGGGGGGGGGGGGGGCCGGGGGGGGGGCTGAGTGTGTGTGAATCACTATAGCATAAACTACAACCCTTGTCACGATAAAAAAAATTGACAGGATAGTTCGATGTTTCTGTAATATTGTTGTAAATAAATTGTGAGTAAGCCTCGCGGCACGCGTGCATATAATAATTATGTGATTTTATGCATGCAGTGAGTGAATAGTTTTGCGAACTGTATTGCGAGAGGATGCGCGTGAATGAGGATTTTGGAATGACATTAGTACTGGAGGGATCAGGATCAGGATAAATACGTCGCAGGTGCCAATACTGACAATAGTCGCTACGGATCAATAAAGAATTTGAAGATATAAACTGCTTCGTTGTTTTCGATTCATGAACGCAAGATTCTAGTCTCGAGCACGGCATACACTGCCTCAGGGCATCCAAAAATGCAATATTAATTACATTAACGACAGAGAATGGTTTGTTGTGTTTTTTTCAGAATCTGTTTGTATTAAGATGGTACTCAAATTTCAAAGTTTATGTTTGTTTCAATGACTGCTAATGTAACTTTCCAACTCACTCTCTCTCTGTCTGTGTGTGTGTGTGTGTGTGTGTGTGTGTGTGTGTGTGTGTGTGTGTGTGCGTGTGTGCGTGCGTGTGCGTGCGTGCGTGTGCGTGCGTGTGCCGTGCGTGCGTGTGTGTATGTCCCCAAAACACCACTTTTATTTACACAGAAGACAAGTTTCATTTTATCACACTAATGACTGATTATCAGCTTGTTTTGAATCCTTGGCCCACTGCACTATGTTCACGGTTACCTCAGTGATAATATATTTATTGCCGGTGTTATGAAATGTAATGCCACCCGATAAGAAACTGGCCTATTAAACCCACTTAGATTTTGTTTACATCCAAAGAACTGACATTTTATTGACGTTCAGCCTCTCTTTATGCCCTAGACGGGCAACGGCATGGTTGTTTTCTTTTTTCCCAACTTATTTGCACGTGCATCTGAATTGTTCTTATTTTCATTACTCCTATGCTCAAGTGCACCTGTGTCATTTGCGCCCATTGTAGTCATCAATTGCGCCCATTGTAGTCATCAATTGCGCCCATTGAAATGGTTCATGAGAAAACTAGACATCACGGAAGTTTGAATAAATTGATATTTTTGTTTCAGAAGGTGGGACTACTGTTCCTTACAAAGACACAGAAAACAGAATTCAGATATCTTTCCTTGCTTTGATTTTATCTCATCTGAAAATTAACTTCTAAGATACAACTTTTGCGGAAACCAGGCGCAATTGACGTACATACCCAGGTTGGCGCAATTGATTCATTTTCAAATAGGCGCAATTGAGTGGTGACCATTTCTTTTATTGTTTGGTTGGATTTTGTTTCTCCCTTTTTGCTTTGTTGTTTATTTGTGTGCTTTGTTGTTGTTGTTTTCGTGTAGTCTTTCTTTGTAGTAAACGCTTTACAATTGTACTCGGAGGTTGTCTACAATTGGCAAAAATGCATTAAGCAATGCATGCCAAATGCAATTTACAAATGAAACTAGGTTTCCTTTTGGCTTTCAGTCTAATACAATATAAATGCTTCGCACTTAGTACGTGTGTCTTCATTTATCTCTGACTATGACCTTCAGATTACAAAGAAGAAAACTGATATTGAGGAAGTTTGGACTGAATTTTGTTTATAGTGGACCATGCAGCGGACATGTCCACTTCTTAAGGACGGTGGTCCTGTTGGTCTTTTCTGGTCGGTTTCATAACAAGCTACTTTATATCGTTTTGTAAATGGTAGTTCATGGTACAAAACAGTGACGACTAAAACAAATAGGCTACTTTGCGAAAGTGTTGTCCAAAGGCATTAAAGTTTAGCGTTCCACTAAAACAAACGGAGTTCATGGTACAAAATAGTGACTGCTGATTGAAAGCACTCAAGTAATGGATTATAATTAGTATCCCTCTCTAAAACAAATGGGCTACTTTGAGAGAGTGTTGTCCAATGGCATTAAAGTTTAGCGTTCCACTAAAACAAACAGAGCCCTCCAGTTGGGAAACGCAAGCCATCTTTTTGTTACTATAAATCAGTGACGTAAGTGAAACAGAAACTTTGGATTTTCCACTCTTCTACAGTATACTGGTGTAGACAGAAACTATGACTTCATGGAATCCCAATGATAACAGATTTATGGTAACCGGCGTTTAAAACACTATCAAGATAATCAATAAGCTGTCAAGATAATCCTTCTAAAGTCGTCGTCCTTAACTACATGTGATTATAAAGCAGTTAATATATACTACTTAAAAGAATTCAAGGGCCACTCTCAAATTTGACATGCTTCTTTAAAATTAACATTTGTGCCTCAGATACAAACATTTCTCATTGAAGTTCACATGTCTCAGATAAGAAGATAGCCTCAGACAACAAGTTCTTTTAAACCATTCAGATGTTTCGCGTCCAAACATACTAGACTAACTCGAAAAAGAAAAGCAAAATCTACAAAAATTGGCATTCCCTTATATGCCCCACAAAAATGGGCATTCCCTTATATGCCCCACAAAAATGGGCATTCCCTTATATGCCCGACGACGAAAATGGTGTTTTACGTCCTCTTGGTCTGAATCAGACACATTTGGGACATTTGTAAATACAAATCTGTTGGGAACAATACTGGAGGCAATGCCCGGAGGCAGTACGAAACCAGTAAAGTCCCGATTTTTTTATATTAATACAGATAGGTGTAGCGGTAACCACGCCTCGGTTCAACCTCATCGGCTATGGCACCGCTACAAGTATTTAATGATTATAGTTCCCTTATATGCCCCACAAAAATGGGCATTTTTATATGCCCCACAAAAATTGGCATTTTTATATGCCCCACCAAAAATGGGCATTCCCTTATATGCCCCACAAAAATGGGCATTCCCTTATATGCCCCACAAAAATGGGCATTCCCTTATATGCCCCACAAAAATGGACATTCCCTTATATGCCCCACAAAAATGGGCATTCCCTTATATGCCCCACAAAAATGGGCATTCCCTTATAATTATGCCCTTATAAGCGAAAATGCGCATCGTAAAAAATGCATTGCATGGTCAGTTTGTTTGTTTTCCTTTCCTTTGTGTGTTTATTGTGTGGAAGGCTTGCTGTGCTGTGTATGCTCTTGTTCTATGAAAAGTTGTATTATGTATATTTGATTTCCTGTAATATTTGATTGCTTTGTAATTTATGGTTAAATTGTTTTTGTCGAGGACATGGTGAATAAAAGCATTGTTGCTTATCCATTTATTCTCATTAAACATTTCAAGTTTCATCTCTCTCTCTCTCTCTCTGAATGAAAGTCCGTTTAACAATCTCCGACCTGAAACAGGTACATATTATTATGGGACATTAACTTTAATCAACATTAAATTTAGTAAAAAAATAGTGGGACGATCACTGCAATACCAGGAAAGTCCTGATGTTTTAGATAAATCAAATTCGTTGTGACATAACCGTGCTCTCTCTCTCTCTGACACACACACATTCATACTGTAATTGTGGCTTTTTTATCTTAAAAAATGTAGCAAAGTCTGCTCCATATCTGCATGGCCAAAATACCCTATCTAAGACACTGATAGTCCATATCCCACCAATACTTTATCATTGGTAGCAACTTTCTAACCATGGTTTTATCACAAAGCGATATGACTGAATACAAAAATAAGTGTACCCTTGTATCAAAAAGTCGACATTTGATCATTTAGTTCATTAGTACTGTTATTATTAATCTGCATTTGTCAGAAATGATGTCAAACATGATTAATATAATTCATGAGAGATAATGTATGCCAAAATTACTTTTGATGAGAGCCTTTAGTTGTTACTGCTGCTGCTGCTGCTGCTGCTGCTGCTGCTGCTGCTACTCCTACTACTAGTGTAGAGTGGCACAAAGGTAACGCATCCGCCTCATACACGATAAACTAGAATTCGAACCTGGGTACATACAGGGAATTTTTCCTCTCACTCTGCACTAGGCCTTATGGTCTGAACGTGGAGTCTTTCAGATGAGATGATAAACCGAGGCCACGTGTTCCCATGCACTTAGCACACATTAACCCTTTCACCGGCAGCCATATTTCAGGCAAGAATTCCCATTAAATTTACCTGGGTAGAGAACAAACTCCATCTGCAGTATTGGGGATTGTTCTGTGACATATATATAAAATAAGGTCTATCCTTACTTCCCAAAACTAAGACAATAGGTTTTTTGGATAATAGACCCCAATTTGATGCCTTTTAGTGACATATGTGTTAAATCACTGTGGTGCTAAAATGCGACTTTGGCGGTGAAAGGGTTAAACCCAGTGGCACCGACAAAGTTGTCATTTTGGTTAAAATTAACACCCCCCTTTCCTTCCTCATCACTCACCTAAAAATTGCATGCACATTTTAAAACATGGGTGGCGCATCTCTGGCTGCGACGTGCTCTCCAGGTGGGAGCAACCCGAATTCCACAGACGCCTCTGTGACTATAAAATACCAAACACTACTGTTTAATGCTGCTGCTGTAAAATGTTCTATACTTCTTATCCATCCAAACCAGCCTGTGCATGAATAGTTTGGTGTTTCTACCTTCATCAAAATTAGTTAAAAACAAGGCTGAACCCGAGCGGGTGCAACGTTCCCTCACATTATTATCTAAGCTTAGTGTCAGGACGGACACATGCACGTTCGGACGGACCACAGATGAAACAAAAACCAATAGTTCCCGCCACTTCATTTGATAACTAAAAACAAAGTAATAGCTATAGACCATAGGGACAGTGAATTAGACCTTCACTGTGTCAAGAGCCCAGTACTGGAAGACAAGAGTCCAACTCTCTCCTTCCACCACTGAGAAAATTAAGAGTAAGGTGTCTTTCCCAAGGATACAACACTGCAGGTCGAACAGGATTCGAGCCCCCGACCGGCAAACATTTCGGAATATGAGGCAGCGGTTCTACCACTAGACCACGGTGGATCTACCCAGGTGTAAATGGGTACCTGACGTCGGGTGGGGAATGGAAGGGCAGTAAAAGGGGAGGGTTTCAATAATGAGCCCTTGACACAGCGAATAATTAATCCACTGCCCCTACTTTGGGACCTTTTATTTTACTGTCTCCCTCCCTCTTTTGTTTTGGTGTGTGTGTGTGTGTGTGTGTGTGTGTGTGTGTGTGGGTGTGTGTGTGCGCGCGCGTGCGCGTGTGTGTGTGAGAGAGAGAGTGAGTGTGTGTATGTGTCAAGTCAAGTCAAAATTTTATTTCCATATGGGAACATTGTATAAGCAAAAACATGCTTTTTTGTGTGTGTGTGTATGTGTGTCTTAGTGTTAGATATACAGTACAGTATTCTCCAATAAAGAAGAAGTTTCAACCCTGTTTCCCATACTAGAATAGTAGCAAACCTATTTTTGATATCTGGGGGTTCACAGTGGGACAAGACTGTCAGACAGAAGAAAAATGGTGTTTTACGTCCTCTCGGTCATAGACACATATGGGACATTTGTAAATACAAAGATGGTGGGAACAATACTGGCTGCAATGCCCGGAGGCAGTGCAACACCAGTAAAGTCCCGAGTTTTTATCAATATAAATATGTGTAGCAGTAACCACGCCTCGGATAAACCTCATCGGCTATGGTACCGCCACATTAGCATAGTATTTGTAAACTGTCAGACACAATTAACTCGCACAACACTATACGTGTTTTTTTGGGGGGTTTTGGTAGAGGTGGTGGTTTGTCTGTTTGTTTATATTTCTGTTGTGTTGTCATGCTTTTGCCTGTTTGTTTATTCAACAGATCAATTTTACAGTTTTACATCTTGTTATTTTGCTGTATGGAATGACATGTTTTTTAGTTTCAATCCCTTGATTTATTTGCCTATCTTATGATCACCAAAATTATTTGTAACAGGAAGAGTCTAATAAAGATAAGATACCTAGAACTCAATGCGAAGGACATTAAGTAAGCAACACAAAAGTAGGAGTCAACGGTAAATAACGGTTTATTGCACTGATATGTCACATGCACACTGTGCTGATGTGAACATGTCCTAGAGGCTTCTTTTTTGAACGCATGCCAACTGATGTGTTGTTTTTCAACCACACGTTCTTTAAGAATGGGAGTACTTTATAACTAGAGTAGGAGATGGTCATCATTGATCAACCTCTATGTCTCCATCTCAGTCTGTTACTGCAGGTCTGTCTGTTCCTCTCTGCCTGTCTCTCTCTCAGCTCTCTCTTTCTCCTCTCTCATAATCAGTGGTCTTATCATCATCATCATCATCATCACTATAACCACAATGATCCTAATCCTAAAATACTCACTAAAAATGTGTGTGTATGGCATTTTCCTCCCTCTCTCTCTCTCTCTCTCTCCTATATTTTCTTTTTGAATAATGCATGCTTGCCTACATGTACCTAGAAACATTGCAGTCAGCACCCTCTGGGGCATTTCTACAGAAAACGAGAAGAGAAACTGAAAGTAGAACAACTAAATATGGAACAGGTTTCTACGAAACACACAAAACACTCGGGTGTGGGGAGTGTGTGTGTGGGGGGGGGGGGGGGGGGGGGGGTGTCCACATACACACACTCTCTCTCTCAAGCAGCCAATGGACACCTCCAAGATTGAAGATATCTGCTATTGTCATGCTTAACAACTACAGACTCCGTTCCTTTGATTATGCCACTGCACCCTCCAAATCCCCAACCTTTACCTTTCTGTGTAAGCGTGCATGCACACACACACACACATCCCACTCCCACCACCATCTGATCTTAATACTCACCCCTCACCATTCGTATAGGTTTGTATGTATTTCAAAGAAAAAACTTGAAAGCAAAACCGAAACTAATTATATCAGATTGATTTTTGGTTTATTAATAACATAATCTGGCCAAACAAGTTTTATGGTAATTCTTTTCAGGCACTGCACTAAATAATGTTAAACAAGTCTTGGAATATGTGTGTGTGTGTGTGTGTGTGTGTGTGTGTGTGTGTGTGTGTGTGTGTGTGTGTGTGTGTGTGCATAGGGTGTATGTGTACATTAAAAACTGAGTAATGAAAGACGATCAAAGAGAGTGTAACAGACAGAGAAACAAACAAGCGGGTTCACACAGAGAGAGAGTTATGAACAAAGAGAGAGAGAGAGAGGCATGGACAGAGAGAGAGAGATTTATGGACAGAGAGAGAGTTATGGACACAGAGAGAGTTATGGACAGAGAGAGAGATAATTATGGAGAAAGAGAGAGAGGCATGCACACAGTTATGGACAGAGAGAGTTATGGACAGAGAGAGTTATGGACACTGAGAGTTATGGACACAGAGAGAGTTATGGACACAGAGAGAGTTATGGACACAGAGAGTTATGGACAGAGAGATAGTTATGGAGAAAGAGAGAGAGAGAGGCATGCACAGAGAGAGTTATGGACACTGAGAGTTATGGACAGAGTTATGGACACAGAGAGAGAGAGTTATGGACACTGAGAGTTATGGACAGAGAGTTATGGACAGAGAGAGAGTTATGGACAGAGAGAGAGAGATAGTTATGGACAAAGAGAGAGAGTTATGGACAGAGAGAGAGAGAGATAGTTATGGACAAAGAGAGGCATGCACACAGAGAGAGTTGTGGACACAGAGAGAGTTATGGACAGGAGACAGAGTTATGGACAGAGAGAGTTATGGACACAGAGAGAGAGAGCTATGGGCAGAGAGAGAGTTATGGACAGAGAGAGAGCTATGGACACAGAGAGATAGTTATGGACACAGAGAGATAGTTATGGACACAGAGAGAGAGAGGCATGCAGAGAGAGTTAAGGACAGAGAGAGAGAGAGAGTTATGGACACAGAGAGTTTAGGACAGAGAGAGAGAGTTATGGACACAGAGAGTTATGGACACAGAGAGAGGCATGCACAGAGAGTTATGGACACAGAGAGAGAGTTATGGACACAGAGAGAGAGGCATGCACAGAGAGAGTTATGGACAGAGAGAGAGAGTTATGGACACAGAGAGAGAGAGCTATGGACAGAGAGAGAGTTATGGACACACAGAGAGAGAGGCATGCACAGAGAGAGAGTTATGGACAGAGAGAGAGAGTTATGGACACAGAGAGAGAGAGGCATGCACAGAGAGAGTTATGGACAGAGAAAGAGAGCTATGTACAGAGAGAGAGAGTTATGGACAGAGAGAGAGAGCTATGGACAGAGAGAGTTATGGACAGAGAAAGAGAGCTATGGACAGAGAGAGAGAGTTATGGACACACAGAGAGAGAGAGATGCATGCACAGAGAGAGTTATGGACAGAGAGAGAGAGCTATGGACCAGAGAGAGAGAGAGAGGCATGCACAGAGAGAGTTATGGACAGAGAAAGAGAGCTATGTACAGAGAGAGAGAGTTATGGACAGAGAGAGAGAGCTATGGACAGAGAGAGAGAGTTATGGACACAGAGAGAGAGCTATGGACAGAGAGAGAGAGTTATGGACAGAGAGAGAGAGCTATGGACAGAGAGAGAGAGTTATGGACAGAGAGAGAGAGCTATGGACAGAGAGAGAGAGGCATGCACAGAGAGAGTTATGGACAGAGAGAGAGAGCTATGGACAGAGAGAGAGAGTTATGGACAGAGAAAGAGAGTTATGGACACAGAGAGAGAGAGCTATGGACAGAGAGAGAGATAGGCACACAGAGAGTTATGGACACAGAGAGAGAGGTGGACAGAGAGAGTTATGGACAGAGAAAGAGAGCTATGGACAGAGAGAGAGAGTTATGGACACAGAGAGAGAGCTATGGCACAGAGAGAGTTATGGACACAGAGAGAGAGCTATGGACACAGAGAGAGAGTTATGGACAGAGAGAGAGAGCTATGCACAGAGAGAGTTATGGACACAGAGAGAGAGCTATGGACACAGAGAGAGAGTTATGGACAGAGAGAGAGAGCTATGCACAGAGAGAGCTATGGACACACAGAGAGAGTTATGGACAGAGAGAGAGAGAGCTATGCACAGAGAGAGTTATGGACACAGAGAGAGAGCTATGCACAGAGAGAGTTATGGACACAGAGAGAGAGCTATGCACAGAGAGAGTTATGGACAGAGAGAGAGAGAGAGAGAGTTATGGACAGAGAGAGTTATGGACAGAGAGAGTTATGGACAGAGAGAGTTATGGACACACAGAGAGAGAGAGAGAGAGAGTTATGGACAGAGAGAGTTATGGACAGAGAGAGTTATGGACAGAGAGAGTTATGGACAGAGAGAGTTATGGACAGAGAGAGTTATGGACAGAGAGAGTTATGGACAGAGAGAGTTATGGACAGACAGAGATAGAGTTATGGACAGAGAGAGAGAGAGTTATGGACAGAGAGAGTTATGGACAGAGAGTTATGGACACAGAGAGAGTTATGGACACAGAGTTATGGACAGAGAGAGAGTTATGGACAGAGAGTTATGGACAGAGAGAGTTATGGACAGAGAGAGTTATGGACAGAGAGAGTTATGGACAGAGAGAGAGAGTTATGGACACAGAGAGAGAGTTATGGACACACAGAGAGACATAGTTATGGACAGAGATGAGTTATGGACACAGAGAGAGAGTTATGGACAGAGACAGAGAGAGAAGCATGGACACAGAGACATACAGACAGAGAGAAATACACAGAGACAAAGGGACAGAGAGAAGCAGAGAGAGAGAAATAGGATTGCATAAGCGTGATTATCCCAATTGAAATATCACTATATAACATACCTATTAACTGCCTTCCAAGCTCTAATACTTACATAATAGGGCCTTTGCCACGAGTGTTTGTTCTCTACACTAGACTACTAATTTGCCCGCGCTCGTTCTGCCCGAGTTACGCTGACCTTTCTAATTCAACTCAGTGAAATTCAAGGTCGCCGGCATGCGGCAAATGCCCATTACATTCCCAACATGACAACACCATAATTTGACTCACATAACCACTTGGAATAAGTTAACAATAGTTTATATTAGAGTAAAGAAAAAATAAACCACACAAATAAGTAGAGGTGGGGGGGAAAACCGGTTTGAACCGAAAAAACAGTGCTAAACTTTTGTGGTTCAAAAAACCTGTGAACCGGGTTTTTAACTGGAAACTGAAAGTGTTTTTCTTAGAATAACGCATTCTTTTCGAAAAACAACACTGATTCTCAGCGCAGATTGGGTGTTTGTAAACTAAGCTGTTCTAGTTTGTGGTGGTCTATGGCTTTGACTTTGACTGAGTCTTGAGTTGAGTGTGTGTGTGTGTCATAAGTCAAAAGTTTCTTGTGTATGTGCGTGTGTGTGTGTGTGTGTGTGTGTGCGCGTGCGTGCGTGTGTGTGACTATTCTGACAAATAAATATGTTTGCATAGGTGAAACTAGTGATGCGAGTACTGGTTAAATGGTTCGGGTAAAACCGGTTCGAAGAGGGAAAAACCGGTTTTAAACCGGTTCATGTTTTTGAACCGGTTCTCAACTCTACAAATAAGCCTAGGTGTAAAAAAGCGATACAAGAAAAAGAAAAACCCCAAAACAGTTTCTTCATTTTATTAATATTGATATCCCATGTTCGCAAACTATAAGGAAAAACTTCTTTCCCCCCCCCCCCCCCCCCCCCCCCCTCCTTTAAAAAAAAAAGTACTGACAATCGATACTTCCATATGGCAACAATACCAACACATTATACTATAACAATATCATTATCAAACAATGTTATGTCAATCATTAATTATCCTTAGCCCTCAGTTAACATTGTAATTATCGCAAAATAATAATCACCATGAATATAATCAGCAATATGATAAGGCTCATCGGATAAATCTGCTTCAATTATTACCAACACTCAATCCTTAGTTAACATTTAATTTTTTTTCCATTTAGAGAACATGATTAGAAATGACACCTTTCTCATCAACTTACCTTTTCTCATCCACACACATACTCTTGCATGCTTTACTCACCCAGCCCAAAACTTGCAAGTGTGAACACACACACACATAAACAAATCAAACTCAAATACATGCCCTGCACCCCCCTCCCTCCCCCCCCACTAATTCACACACATACATACAAACTCTCTCTCTCTCACAATCTCTCCAGTTCACGCACACACACACGCACATCTACACACATTGCACGCATGCACACGCACACTTTATTCCAAAGAGTCACTGATGCGACGCTCAACTCATTCCGCCCTGCACCCGACAATTTGTCGGGGCGCCCTAGTGCAGTTACCAGCGCCTGCATCCGACAAACTGTCGGGCAGAGACCTCCCAATTACTTTCCTTATCAATCTAGAAACTACTATGGGAAAAAAAGAGTTTATTTTGAAGCTATTTGGGCCAGAATGATCGCTGAACTCGTTGCACGATTTTTAATCATTTGCAAGCACTTCATTGTCGTTTTTTGTGTGTGTTTTGTAATAAAACTAGCACCTCTCTCTCAGAACCTGCAGGCTGGGAGTGCAGCCCGCAGGGCAAATGGGCAGTGCGCAAAGGGTTAAAGGCAAAACAGCCGATCCCAAGAACCGGGTCTCACTAATCCACAACGTGCAGCCTGCTGCTGCCTGGTGTAACAGGGGAAAAAGAAGGGCTGAAGTTGTAGCTGAGGTGAGCAGCGAGCAAAATGAGGGCATGGGCTAGTGAGCAGCCTTTTATATCCCAGCTCTGGCTTTAAACCAGTGAAGTCGTCCTTTTGGCTTGACTCCTATGTAACAAAATTCCTGCTTTCTCTCTCATCCTGCCTCATCCAATCACAAGCGTAGTACCAAATACTTCATGAACAGTTTAGCATTGTTGATTCAGTCACTCATACAGTTGACTTTTTCTTTCTTTTTTTAATTTCTTTTTTTGTTTTGCCTGTCCCATCTTCTGGACCGTACAGTGTTTCTCTCACGCCGTTCAAGTCCCAGCTTACAGCCACACCCTGGCTTGTCAGGTCGCAGAATCCGAAACCAGCAGTCCAATGGGAGCGAATCTATGTTAGGTTGTCAAGTCGACTTTGAAAGATCTGAGCATCCATTCCCACAACCCCCCCTGCCCCCATTTTTCTCTCATCTTTCAGCATCCAATCACAAGCGTTGTAACAAATCGTCCACCGACACCCTGGCGTTGTTGATACAGTCGTTGACGCTGATTCCTTTGTAGGACGAGCCCAGCAGGTGCAAAGGGAGCTTACTCTCACGGAGAAAGGTTTCCATGGTGACCAGACGATCGGCGTGACCCAGGGTGTAGGCAGGGATGCATTCCTGGAAAGGAACATGGTTCTTTTGGGCTACATTCACATGTGATGTTTTTTTAAATTAAAATGTGGGGTTTTTTTCCACATACACACATTGTTTAGTCAATTTATTTTTTGATCAAGCGTGGGGATTTTTTTAATAAATGTACTTGTTTAGTCAAGTTTGCTTTTTTTCTTTTTTTAATGCATTGGAGTTGTTTATTGTTGGGTGTGGTTTTTTCTTATGCACAGATCACTCAGATCATAGGGGAACAATCACTTGCACTTGCTGTTTCTGTCTGTCTCTGTCTTTCTGTCTCTTATACTCTTACTACTGTAGTAACTCTCTGACTAGGCCTCAGTTTGTGTTTCTCTGTTTCTATGTGTGGCCCTCTCTTTCTCTCCTTCCCTTCCCCCTCTCTCTCTCATTCTTTCTCTCTATCTCTCTCACAAAACACACACACACACACACACACACACACACACACACACACACACACACACACACTACAAACAGACAGACACACACACACTCTTTGTTCATTACTGACCTTGTGATAAAGCACCTTGACCTTGGAAGGCTGAAGGTCCGAGGACAGACCGAGTTGCTTGGAGACGGCTTCCTTAGCAACAGCAGCCACCTCGCTGTCATCAGGGAGATTTCCTGATGATGTCATCATGTGGTTTATCCACCCCCCACCCAGCATCACCTGTTAATAATAACATTTAATCTTATTATCATCTGCTAGTAATATTTACCGTATTTTTCAGACTATAAGGCGCACCTTTGCATAAGGTGAATTTTACCCAAATTTTACCCCAAATTCAGATTTTGTTACTATATTTTCTTATTATTTCATCAGTCACATTATAAGGCGCAGGGGTCTGAGTCTTGGAAAAAAGTATCGCCTTATAGTCCGAAAAATACGGTAGTATTTCTGTAATGCTTTTTTGGTGTAAACCAACATTCAAAGCACTTCAACGGAAACCTTACACACACACACACACTTCCCAACCGTAAAGCTCCCCCCCCTCTCTCCATCTCTCTATGGGTCTGTATGTATGTTTGACCGTCTCTGTCTCTGTCTATATATGCATGTGCAAGTCTGCATTTAAGCGCGAGTATGAACGCACATGTATGAGGGTAGATGGTTGGGTGGGTGCTTGCATGAGTTTGCATGTGTGAGCCTGTGTGTGTGCGTGTGCATGTGAGAGTGGATAGATGAATGGATGTGTGTGTGTGTATGTGAGTTGTGTGTGCATGAGTTTGCATGTGTGAGCCTGTGTGTGTGCGTGTGCATGTGAGAGTGGATAGATGAATGGATGTGTGTGTGTGTATGTGAGTTGTGTGTGCATGAGTTTGCATGTGTGAGCCTGTGTGTGTGCATGCATGTGAGAGTGGATAGATGAATGGATGTGTGTGTGTGTATGTGAGTTGTGTGTGCATAAGTTTGCATGTGTGAGCCTGTGTGTGTACATGCATGTGAGAGTGGATAGATGAATGGATGTGTGTGTGTATGTGAGTTGTGTGTGCATGTGTGTGTGTGTGTGTGTGTGCATGTTTGTGTAAGCCTGTGTGTTTGTATGAGTATGTCCTTGAATACAAATAACGGGCCATAGCCAGTACAGAAAACATTAACCCTTTCAATGCTAGCCATTCCTCAGCCAAAATTTACCATTAAACTTACCCGGGTAGAGAACAGATTCCATCTGCAATATTGCAGATTCCTCTGTGACATGCATAAAATAGGGCCTATCCTTACCTCCCAAAATTAAGAACATAAGGTCACTGGATACCAGACCCTCATTTGATGCCTTTTAGTGACATGGGTGTTAAATCATGGTGGTGCCAAGAGGCGACAGTGGCGATGAAAGGGTTAAGGTCACTGGATACCAGACCCTCATTTGATGCCTTTCAGTGACATGGGTGTTAAATCATGGTGGTGCCAAGAGGCGACAGTGGCGATGAAAGGGTTAAGGTCACTGGATACCAGACCCTCATTTGATGCCTTTCAGTGACATGGGTGTTAAATCATTGTGGTGCCAAGAGGCGACAGTGGCGATGAAAGGGTTAAGGTCACTGGATACCAGACCCTCATTTGATGCCTTTCAGTGACATGGGTGTTAAATCATTGTGGTGCCAAGAGGCGACAGTGGCGATGAAAGGGTTAAGGTCACTGGATACCAGACCCTCATTTGATGCCTTTCAGTGACATGGGTGTTAAATCATTGTGGTGCCAAGAGGCGACAGTGGCGATGAAAGGGTTAAGGTCACTGGATACCAGACCCTCATTTGATGCCTTTCAGTGACATGGGTGTTCAATCATGGTGGTGCCAAGAGGCGACAGTGGCGATGAAAGGGTTAAGGTCACTGGATACCAGACCCTCATTTGATGCCTTTCAGTGACATGGGTGTTAAATCATGGTGGTGCCAAGAGGCGACAGTGGCCATGAAAGGGTCAAGGCTGTGCACACATTAGACACAGAAGTTACACACAGAAACCCATAAATAGTAAAAGAAAGAAGGAACAAAATATGCGGACGTGGGGAATTACGGACACATGCGCTTATTTCTTTCCTTCTTTCTTTTACTTATTTACGGACTGCGCATGGGATTTCCGTGTCTACTGTGTACGCGGCCTAACCATAAGAGAGAAGTGAGATCTCACAGTGAGGCGAGTGGAAGGCTGGTCTGTTCTGTCGTGGGCAGGAAACGTACAGGAATCGTAGACCACGCCCAAAATGTGGGCACTCTCACTGGACGGTAGAAGATGACCAAATCCCTGGAGACAGACAAGACGGATTAACAAATAGATGAATACACACACATACACACACATGATATGCCTTTTCTTTTCGCCTAAAATGTGAATGGTGTGTGTGTGTGTGTGTGTGTGTGTGTGTGTGTGTGTGTGTGTGTGTGTGTGTGTGTGTGTGTGTGTGTGTGTGTGTGTGTATGTGTGTGTGTGTGTTTGTGTGTGTGTGTGTGTGTGTGTGTGTGTGTATGTGTATGTGTGTGTGTGTGTGTGTGTGTGTGTGTGTTTGTGCACGCACGAGTGTGTGTTTCTGCATTTGTAATTTTGTTTGATTCTCTCTCTCTCTCTCTCTCTCTCCGTCATTTCGGTGTCTCTGTTCTATCTGTCATTTGTCGCATTCATTTTTCCCCCCAACTGTTTCTTCTCCTCTCCCTTTCCACTACGATTACTGTTGTCAGTATTATGTACATGATTATGGTATATGTGTATTTTTTCCATACATTTCATTGTAAATTGATTTTTTTGTTTACAGTTTTTGCTTTTCATCTTGTTTGCTTCAGTTGTATTTCTTATATATATTATGACGACAGGATGAAAAAAAGTTTTGTTTAGCTTATTCCTTTATCGTCATTAAAGATCATTCTGACTTGACTTGACTTGACACACACACGCACAACATACAGTATTTATACGGCGCTGAATCTTGATAGAAATCAAATCAAAGCGTGCACACACATTAGCATTCATAACGCATTCAAACAAAAATGCAATACAAAGCGAACACACACGTATGACATAAATGGTATACAGCAAAAACAGACCTAAAGGCAAGAGAGAGAAGAGAAAGAGAGTGGAGCCTCAATGACGGGGGAACAGGTGGGTTTTGAGGTTAGATTTGAAAGCAGAGAGGGTCGGTCGCTGACGGAGGGAAAGAGGAAGTTTGTTCCAGGAGGTCGGTCCTGAAACAGCAAAAGAGCGCCGACCGACAGTTGAAAGCTTATACCTAGGGATCTGGAGAGAAAGAGGATCAGAAACTGAACGTAAACTTTGAGCTGGCGTATAAATGGAAATATTGTCGCAGAGGTAAGATGGAGCAGCTTTATGGATAGATTTATAACAAACACGGAGTTAACACAGAGTAAAATATGCCACATGGTGCAGGAAATGCTTAAAGTCATTTTGACTATGCCTAAAATGTGGGCACTCTTACAAGACAGTAGGAGATGACCAAAACGCTGGATCATATGGCTGGATAGAAAAGTAACTTAACAGGTAAGTACATACAGTCAAACCCTGCCTAATGACCAAATCAGTTTTGCTTACTTTCTTCTCTATTTATTTCTTACCAGCAGATTCTCCAGTATGACGGCCGCCTTGCTATTACAAACAATTTTAGTCCGTCTACAATTTACGCATTGGACTGTAGAGGGGAAGTATTGTTTTTTTATTTTGATCTTGTTGTTTTTTTTGCTCCTTCTGTTGCCTGCTTTTTGCTCCTTTTGATGTATTTGCTGTTTGCTGTTTAATTGTTTGTCTGTGTTGATAAAGGCGCATTCGCCGAAATATCCAGTAGTTTTGTTTTGTCTCTTGTGAAGAAAAATAACGCCACTTTACACTTGTCGTGTAGTTGTTTGTTTGTTGTTTAGTCAGTCTGTCGGGAGGTTGCAATACTGAGGTTTGACTGCAATTACATAAATAAGCATGCACACACACAGACAAATGCACAGAATCAAAGAGAACTCCCCAAATTTGAGCACTCCCACTGAACAAGTTACAGATCACCCAAAACCCAGAAACAGATGGATACATAAATAAGAAGCACTGATCATCGTCAACATGCTTTTACAGACTCAGTGGCCATTTCATACTGAACAAAAAAATGATTGTGTTACATGTGTACATAGATAAACTGGGTAATACACTTTTCGGAAAAACAGAATGTGTGTTTTTACCACAAAATCAGACTGGCCCCATGAAAAAGTAGGACAAACGCCCTTACCAATTAATGAAAGGTAACTCGTGCAAACCGCAACATTATATGTCCCTTGGCTATTTGCGAACACTTCCTATTTATTATAGTAGTAGTAGTAGTAGTAATTAGGGCTAGAAGTGGGCCTCGCGGCCCTTTTATGCCCTTTCTCGTTGGTGACTTTGATTTGTTTCAGGGTGGCTTGCTTTCTACAGCTAAATTATAAAATTTAACAAAAATATGGAATGGAATTTTTTTCTTTATTTTTTTCCATCAAAAGTAGTATAAAAATTTGACATCATTGTGTCTTTGTCCAGAAGATTTTTTTAATGTATTTATGCTAGGTGCAGCCTTAATGTTAGTTGACAAATTATTCCAGTATTGAACAACTTGGCTAGAAAAGTAAAACTTGCGAATGTTAGTAACTGATCGTCTTAAAAATAGCTTCTCTGTACTATTTCGTGTCATGTTTGTGATACTTTTAACACAAAGGTTGCTAAAGTCTATATCTAAATATCATCAATATTATTTATTATTTTATATACTTGTATAAGGTATCCCCTGACTCTTCTTCCCTATTTAGTGTGCAGATTTATGCATATTCAACAGTATTTTACGGACTAAAGGTAATCCTTTTTTTTTTAATAAATTAAGACCCCTGTGTCTAATAATATCACAAATAATATAGAAAATAACTATTTTTACACAATCAGAATTTTGTTAAAATGTGGTGGGCACGCCTTATGATACGAAGCGCCATTTTTTCTGTAATCTGTTTGTCCAACTCCAATTAGTTATGAAGAGATAGATGATTGAATCAATGTGGGGAAATGGTTTTCGTATGTTGGTGTGTCTGTGCCCGAATCAGTGAGTGTTAAGCGCCTTGAGATAGAATGAAAGAAAACCGCTCTATAAATGCTGTATATTATTATCATTACATATAGTGTGCAAAATACCAATGCTGTACTAGTAGTAGTAGTAGAATAGGGCTACAAGTGGGCCTCGCGGCCCTTTTACGCCCTTTCTCGTTTGTGCCATTTTAAGATATGTTTCACAATGATTGCGCAAACCTAAGCCAAAATAATCTTAATTATTTTTTTCAAAGAAGGAACGGACTTTCATTTTGATTCATCAAAAGAATTGAACATACTTATCATATAAGGATCATTGTCCAGAAGATTTTTAAAAGTGTTGATAATTGGTGCTTTTTTTATGTTAGTTGGTAAGTTATTCAAATGTTGAACAATCCTGTTGGAGAAGAAACATTTATGTTTGTTAGTATTGGGACGACTGAAAAATAACCTCCATGCTACATACACCAAACTACAGTGGTCATTCACCTCCACAGGCAGCTGATGTCCAGGGTACTCTAAATTGACCACGTAGACAGACACAGAGGGGATGGACAGTAGATTCTGCTGAAGATCACTGAGAGTCTTGGGTAATAATGATGCCAAGTCTGCACACAAACACAGATACATAGACATAAGAACACACTGGACTGGACTGGAACCAATTTATTGTCAGATTAACTATAAAAGTTGTACTGACATTTGAAAAAACAAGGAAAACAAAAAAACAATGAAATTCAATAGATAATAAAGAAATTATACAAAACTTGAAATTGGAACAAAACAAAAAAAAAACTCCTCTCCTCTCTCTCTCTCTCTCTTTCAACCAACTCTCTTTCACTTTCCAATCACCCTCTCTTATCCATAACACACACACACACACACACACACACACACACAAACACACACACACACACACACACACACACACACAGAGAGAGGGAACAGAACTGAGCTTTTGCTAAAAGATAACCCAAAGAAAGACAGGTGAAAAAGAAGCCGCATATGTCGACAGCAAGATGTATAAAGACATAAAAACTATGTTTGTGCAACTACAAGCGCACACATGTGCATGCATAAGCACACACACAACACATACTATGTTATGTAGAGAATGGAAGAAGGGGGTTTCTGGCTCAGTTTCGGTTTCGGTTTCACTCCTCCATTTATTAAAAAAAAAAACGGCTAAAATCACGCCTTTTTTCTTATGTTTTTTAACCCCCCAAAAGGCGTGATTTAATCGTTTTCTTGCGTTTTTTATCCTCGAAAACAGTGCGATTTAGTCGTTTTTACTCTCGAAAACAGCGTGATTTAATTGTTTTTTAATGAAAAAAAAATAAAAATACACGTTCTGATTTTCTTCACAAACATTTGTACTGACTAGGAAAATCTGTTTTTAATACTAGTTTACAGAATTTTTCTTTTCTTAGCCTTTGTTTAATTTTATTTTTTTCTTCTTTTGATTCAACAACATCATTTTCATCAAGGCACTCATCAAAGCTGTGTTTATCTTTAGTAAAAAACAAAACAACCGTCTTTAGTTGTTCTCTAAAGTCCTTTAAAACCGAATTATACTTCTGCGTTAAAATCCATACGCTAATTCCTGCATGCCGACCACTGAATGCTAGTTTTGCTAAACTATTTCTTTTTTTGACAATGTCTCTTTCAGCTGAGCAATCATCAATGATAAACAAAGTTGGTGTTCCTTTAAACAGTTTATAAAAATACTCTAAACATTCGCTTAGTTTATCACTTGGATTGACTAAATAGATTTCGTCATCTGTCCAAATGAACTTTCTTTCTTTATAAGACTTGTTGTATTCTAAAGTCGTGCAGAATATCACTATGTGTTCAAAGTGATTACGATAAACCGTTTGTATTAAATCTAAAGCGAACACACTTTTTCCGCAGCCTGTCATTCCGCAAAATAAACCACAATGAGGTTCTTTTGTAATGAAATTTAAATTAGTCTTCAAATCCATTATTTTAATACACGATATCTTTTAATCTGTTGTCTTCAATGTTCAGCTGAGCATCGCATAGTAAATAAACATAAATAAATATTTGCTTATTCTCTTCCGCTTCTTTGTGGATTTGAATGTTTATTCCTCCTGATCCATCACCAACTGTTCTTCCACTGCCATGTAGTTTGTTATCTTCTGTTGTTCTAAGATCGAGCCACATAGCATACTTCGAATATAAATAATCTTCAAGTCTGACATCATGAAGATGGAGGTCTTTGCAAATTAAATCAGCCGCAGGGTCTCTTTGCCGACCACCTCCACCCAACAGCTTTCGTATTTCATCAAAATGCTGATAAGGTAAAAGACCACTTGCAAACAACTGATTCGGTTGTCCTTCAATCGTACATGTTAGTTTAGTTATTTTAGGATTATGAAACTTCTCGCTTAATCTGTTAAAGGGTTTTTTGGACTCCTCAAACAGCAACAAAATCCCTTTCAATGACCTTGCTGATACATTCAAATCGATGTTCCAAATTGTGTCTGATTTGTTTTTAGGTATTTTACTATGATTTAAAATTCTGTTGTAGTATATTGCTAATCTTGTCTGGTATTGTTGTGAGATCAACCGAGCTAATTCTTGATGGCGAACAACATCAAACTCTAATGTGATGTCTGAAATACTATATTTTGCATCAGGATCTGTCGCTGATCTGATAACACGGCTGTAATCATTAAAAGTTAATTCATACATAAGCCTATCTTGTAAAGCACCCTGATAATACGGGGAGTGCGTGTTTAACAGCTCGAAATCAAGAGGTATATAAAATCGATTACCATAAACTTGTGCAACCAACGCATCTTGATTGCTATCTTTTTTGTCTGCAGCATCAATTCTATGTTTTATACCATTATCTCCCTGTATTCCTTGATAAGTTCGATCTTTTCTTTCATTTTGTGTGAGCCACAGGTCGCAATAACTCAAAAAGACATCTGCGTTATCTAATGACATTACCTCTCTCCCTTCAAGTTTAATAGTAATCTTACTAACGATCGCTCTACCAAGATTAGCAACTAAAGTTCTGTTCGGATCCGTCGCTGACTCCAGTTGTATTCTAAAAGCAAGACGTGCGGTACCTGGCACAATTACTTCATTAGATCCCAGACTAGGAAATCTTACTGATAATATTTGTCTTTGATCGATAGTTGAAGGATTATTACTTATAACGATACTCTGCCTGGTTCCTTTAACACCGAGTGGTTCTTTTAACCGTCTGTATGGATCAAGAATTGTTCCGTATGATTGTGACATCTCTTTTGTTTTTAGAAATAAAATAAAAACATAATTATAAATAAAAACATGGCCGGAATAGAAGCAGACCACGATTATGACGCCTTTGAACCTGGAGATGACATGAGTGAAGCTATTCAATCTCGTCATCAATCAACTTTAAGACGAGAACTAATGGAAGGTAAAGTAAGATCGTTTTATGAAAGCATAGGACAAGAACCACCTGAAGTTTTAGATTCTAATGACTTTGAATATAAAGACAACCATTTATTTGCGAAGGATAAAGATGGAAACCCAGTACAACTTACAACTAAACCAAACCCCTCAAAGTTTTTAAAAATGAGTACAATTCGTGGCAGGCTCAGTGTTAGTGATCAAATACAATTTAACATCGAACCAGTACCAGACCTAAGCACAAATTAGTTAGTTTTAATCCGTGACGTAAATAGAATTGTAGGAGTCTATAATGACAAACTTATTTTTTTTTCTTAGTGTAGATTAGGCACAAGTTTTGGAGCTCTGATCCCACCTGAAGTCTTTCTGCTGCTAACGGGTAGTCGTTGTGTAGGTCATGGAGTTCATCCGGATAATCTAAGTCGACTTCTAAAATAAAACCTGTTTTGTAACAATCTGGTAATTTTAAAAGCCATTGTAAAAACTCTGTGATATTAAAATTAAAAGGAGCTGTAAACATTTTAAAGTTACGTAATGGAAGTGACTGACACATCGCCCAACCATAGAGATTGTTAGCATCTAAATACATGATATAATTTGATGGTCTTAGTAGGATCGTAGTCGTCTAAGTACTTGTTGTTGGCCTTACAATAACTGTGTGAAGCCATACTAATTCCTCCACATAGTCCGTCTTCAATCATCTGGAGAGTTGGTCAATCTGTATTTTGGTAAATCTTAAGAAAGCATCCCAACTCATTCCAGGAGCAGAGATATAATGAGCAGGGTCTAGACTGTAATGTTTAACATACACAGTTTTTCTGTGGTTTTCAAATACGTCTGCAAGCAAACAAACATCAGCCATTAAATAGGCGTCATGGTAGTCTCCCATGGTTTTGCAGTCTAATTCAATCCACGTTGAATGTGCATGGTTGTAGTCAGAGTCACTTATATCTTTTCCTTTCAAACTAGAGTAGAATGTTGGCCTTTAGGTGGTAATTCTAAATCGTCAAATTTATCCCAACTACTCATGTACTCATAAGGGTATACTCCTTTTCGTACAAGTGTTGGATCAAAGTATTTTTCTGTTATAGTGCATTTGGATAGTGACTGACCTAAAGATTCTAACGAACCCATCGTATGTTGTAGTGAATCATAAAAAGATAATTGTCCTATTGTAAATGTCATGTACTTTTCTGAAGAATGAGCTATACAAGTGACGGTTCTAAATTCATCAGTAACTGCTTGTAGAATTAAATGGGAGTCATATTCGTTGTAGATTGTGAAAGAATATAGGCAGTTTCCAAGTCTTTGGTTCAAACTTTAACTGCAAATTACAGGAGTTGTGTGCTGCTCCTCTGAATTTTCCACTAATGTGATCATGATCTCTTACCTTTTAATCAGTTGCTTCGAATTCTTTTTTACAAATCCAACATTCAATAGCTGACTCAAATTGATTTAAATCTTCTGATGTCATGATTAAATCAAATAGATTAAGTTGATTAGACAACTCATCTCGCTTGTATTTCATACGTAATAAGAATCGTTTTGCAGCATCAGGTCCTCTATAAAGTTCTGGCGTTGAATGTTTCCCATCTGATCTAACAATAATAAAAGCATATGAACAGATTTGATGATTGTTTAATAATACTGTTTTGGGAAGATTTTTAGGAGCAGGACCTTGATACGGAACGATGATAGATTCGAAGTCAGCGTAAACAACATATGGATTTAATTGCAGTTTCTTCCAGTTTTTAAACTACACCTTACTCACCTTCTTTTGGAGTAATAAGTTTAGTTTCACAGTCAACAGTTGAATTACAATGTTTTCTGTGTTCAACTGCAGCATAAATACTTGGAATTCTCTGTAAACATCTTCGACAGAAGTCCTGTTTTTCTTTGTGATTTGTAGTAAAGAATATAAGTCTGCTCATTGTACGGATTAAAGTGTAGTGTGTTTTTGTTCCATCTGTTACTAAGAGTAGATCAATATGTTTTTCGTCTGGATCACCAATCATGGGAGAGTTCTTTGATACTCGGATTGGTTTAAGGTTTTCTTCTATTGACCATGTGTAGATGTTAATTGAAATTGGTTTATTCTGTTCTTCAAATTGATCAACTTCGCTTAGGCTTACAGGGAAGTCGATTCCATCAAAGTTTAATTCATTTATGTAAGGTTGATAGTTAATTACTCTTTCTGCGTTCTTTTTGACATAATGAAGTTTAGCTAAAACGCACCACATAAAACATTTGTTATCTGTATTCTTAATGTTTAGTACTGCTCGTTTTAAAACTAAATCTTTAGGTAAAGGAATAAACGAGTTTCCTACGATGGGGGCATATTTACTCTCCCTTAATTTGATTTCTAATACTCCGCCTTCTGACCAACCAGATCCTCTCAGTTTTGCCTCTTCTGATGCATTAATGAACTGGGTGATTAAATTGTCTGCCCAGGTTTCTGTAAAATCATTATAAGAAAGAATTACTTGTTGTTTAGTAGAGACCCATACTTGTAACTGCTCCTTATTAACTGTTTCATAATCTATGTAAACTGCCAACATTACTTTAACTGGTGGTTCTATTATTAGTTTTTCAGGTATTTGTGAAATAGCATGTTTTACACTTTCTAGTACATTTTCTGGATCAATAACTTCTAATTCTGTTTCTTTAAAAACATTGTCTAAATGTTCGAGTACATCATCAAGTGTCATTGGCATGTTGAGTTTCTTTTTCTAACTCAATTTTTTTTTTATTAATTTAAAAATAATTATTTTTGAAAATGTACTAAAAGGTTTAGGATTTAACTGAAAAAAGCAAAAAAAAAAAAGAAGTAAATGAAATAATTCTTCTAAGTCTCTATTTAAAGCTCTTTTTAAATTGGAACTGTGTCTAGTGGGATTATCTGCAGTTCTTCTTTAACAAATGCTCTTTTTGGAGCAGGTCGTATTGTTTGTCGTATCAGTTTCTCTTAAATAATACACAGGAGGATTCATTTGTATTATTCTTTTTATTTCGTACGGATCAATGCTCCAAATTGGATCAGTTGCTCTTATGCGAGTGTCTCCTTCTGCTTCTCCTGGTGCATAAAGAAACCTAACTTTTACTCCAAATGGTATTAGTTGTTTTGTAATTGAATGTTGAATTGGCAAGTCAATTGTTTTCTTCTGTATTGCTTTTACTGGTCGGAGTCCAATGACCTTAGATTCTTCGTTATTCATGACACGCAGAACGGAGGGTAGTCTTCTAACCCATTCAGTGTTTCTAGTTGAATCAAGGAGTTCTCTATGGTATTGATAAGAGAAAAGTCTTTCTGCCAATTGTTTGTTAAAGTTTTCAACTAAAGCCTGAGATCTATGATTTCCAGGAATACCCCGTTTAATAGATACTTTGTGTTTTAACATTAACTGATTGAATTGTCCTTTAAATTCTTTTCCTTCATCAACTTGAATTAAACGAGGATAGGTTAATGGACCGCGTCTATAGATTTCTTGTAAAGCAACAGAGACTGAAGTAGCACTTTTATCAGTCAATGGTTCAGCATCTTTATATCTTGAAAATATGTCAATGACTGTAAGCGCGTATTTAAATCTTTTTCTTCTGATTAAATCATGAGGGAGGTATAGAAGATCCATTTGATGAGTGTCATTTGGTGTTGAGTTAACAAAGTGTGGTCTTTTAATTCGTTTAGGTGCTGGTAAATAGATTTGCCAAATAGCTTGTTTAGATAGCCATTCTTTTGCTGTTTGTTCAGTGACTCCTGCAGCTTGATTTAATTTTTGAATAGCAGTTAAACCTTTCCAATAACCTTTCGGTGAATAATAAATTTTAGATAGTTTATCATTCATTTTAATACTACACGTTTTTTGCTATGAAATAAACAGCAGTCATACCAACTACAATAAAAGCTATTTCCTGGAGTTTTTGTTTTTCGGATGGTTGGTAGAAGTCACTTAATTTCGGTGGTGGGAGCTGTTGGAGGTCTTCTCCTGTCACTAAATAATACTCTTTAATGGCGTCGTCAACATTCTTAAAAGTGTATGCTGCATGGTTTTGCAGTTTTAATTTGTTGTTAATAAAATCTAACTGAGCGAGTCTTTGTTTTTCATAAGCGTCTTGTGCTGCTGCTAATTGCTCCATTGCTCGATTATGTCTTTGTCTTTCCTTGTTTGTTTCTAGTTTACTAAACATGTAATTACTACCTGAAAAAGCAAGTGCGTTTACTACAGCACCGCCAATCATCATTGCGAGTGAAGCCATTTTATTTTACATATTTATATTTTCTGGAATTATTCCTTGATTAACTAGAAAGTCTTTTGTTGCGATTGAAGCAGTGATTATAGCGATTAGTTTACCGGAGTCCTCTAGGTCAAGTTTTCCTAGGTCAGCCGCTTTCATTTTCAATAGTTTCTTACCAACCATCGTGTACGCAACAGAAAGTCCACCAATCAGAGCAGATTGATATACAAGGTTAGCAACAGTTTTTTCAGAACTCATTTTTGTTTTTAAAATAAAAAATAATAAATCAACTAAAAATGAATTGTGACGAACTACTATTAAATGCGCAGGAAGCAGTAATTTCTGATGAAGTGTCGACAAGTGTTATGAATAAAAAGGAAAAGTTGTATTCTCTGGCTGCGTGTGGAAAAACAAAACAATACTTAGGAACAGAATTTAGTATAGAACAGATTCAACAAATGTCTTCTGCTGACATTGAAAAGTACTACAACAGATATGAAGCACAGTTAGGATCTAAAATGGTTAAAAGTTTAGGTCAAACTGTAATAGGCTTGTACACTAAGTTAGTTAGTCAATTTCTTCCCGTCGATTCACAACAAGATTTAATGTACGATTTAAGTCAAGATCCTGTTTTAATTAAATCGTTAGAGTCTCTTAGTTGTGATCTTTATTATAGGTTTGGCGGGCTTTTATCACCAGTTGTCATGGGGTTAATTACTTTTAATCATATAGATTTTATTGCTATTAAAAATGAACGTGACAGAGAATCAAACAGAATCAGACAGAACAGCAAACAAGCCCCAGTCCGACAGTGATCAAGGTAACGAAGAACCCAGGACGAGTTGAAGCAGGTAAAAGGTTATCAGAGTGGAATCGACAAAAAAAAATGAATAAACAAACAAAACAAAAACTGTTGTCTCAGAATGAAGATGAATCAACCATAAGCGCAATACCAGTTAAAAAAGAAGAAGACAAACAAAACAATGTGAATTACGATGTTGTATTGCTTACTGTTGGTGTGGTTGCTGGTGTTGGTTATTTGTCTTATAAATTATATAAAACACACATGCAACCAAAGCTAAAAACACGAGTAGAAGTACAAACAATACAAACAGAGAAAGCAACAGACAAACAAGAAAAACAAAAGCAAAAAGCTTAAAACCTGAGAGCGATCCATTTTTAATGCAATAAATTATTGTTTTAGAACTTAATAAAAACTTAACAATAACTTAAGTAAGAACTTGAACTAGAACTTAAGTAAGAACTTGACAAGTTTTTGTGTTAGAACTTAATAAAAACTTGATGTGACTTACAAAGAACTTATTAATAACTTGAAGTTGACTTAACAAGAACTTGAATAAGAACTTAAATAATTACTTGATTAAAAACTTAAATAATAACTTAACAATAACTTGATAAATCATTTTGTTAACTTAATAAGGGGGCTTGTGTGTGTGTACAGCCTCTTTGCCTTTATTTTGAACAGGGCTATGGCTGTACGGTGTTATAAAGGGATTAGTGTATGCATGCATTTAAAAAAAGTGTGTTGTGTGTTGTACAGTTCTGCATTTTAGTTTGCATGAACTAGGACAATCACTCTTCCAAGAGTGGTTGACACAGTTTTATCAACAGTCACTGGATTAGTGGTCACGCATGTATTTGACATAAGCCCTGTTTTTCTCTCTCTCCCTAAATCTTGGGACTTATTTATCCCTGTCTAGTCTGTCAGTTTTACAAAACAGTCTAGCCTGTCTGTCTGTCAGTTGTCTGTCTGTCCTAGAAGAGCGTTTGTCCTGCCTTTCTAGCCTGTCTACTGTCACTTGGTTTAACGTCTGTCTTAGTCTGTTTTGACCTTTCCGAGAACTTCTGTCTGTCCTAGTTTCTATGCCTTGTTCTAACAGTCCGTCCACATGTCTTTTGTTTAGACTGGATCCCGTGTCACTAGTTGTCTTTTTTTGAAGTCTGTCAGTTAGTAAGATTGTCAACAAACCTGTACAGCCAGTTATCAACTTTACAAAAAAATTAAGAACTCCCTTGACGTCGTGGGGAGAATCGAAATACTAAGTTAGTTTAGACTTGATTGATTATTTTGATTTGATTTAAACAGATCAGATAATATTTGGCTAAAACATTCCACTGGTGTTTTTCCCCAAAGCTTGTTTTTTATCACAACACAACGCACAGACTTGTTTACTCTTTGCTGTCTTTTGCTGGAATGGCAGCTAAGGTAAATTCATGAAGTAAACGTCAGCGGTCACGTGATTCACAGAGCATTCTGATTGGTTTAAGTCAATCACCTGATGCACTTGTCGTCGCGCCACACAGAAAACATGCTATGTCACGTCTAAAGAAATGGATACTCAGTGTTTTATACTCGACTGAGCATGCCTATTACTGATATATGATCTTTTAATTGTATGTGTTGTCTGTTTGACTGTCAGTGTCTCTTCTCTCAGTGTGTGCGCGCTAATCACATATAATAAAGGTCTTAGAGAACGTTAGAATACTCAATCTGGATCGGGAACAAAAATAACCTCCTACAAAGTGCGTGTAATGTTGTCGAATCAAAAGAAGAAAAAAATAAAATAAAACAAAGGCTAAAAAAAGAAAAAAATTCTGTAAACTATGTATTAAAAACAGATTTTCCTAGTCAGACCTAATACAAATGTAGGTTGTGAAGAATGCAATGTCAGAACGTGATTTTATAGGAATTTTTTTTTTTTTTTTTTCATTAAAAAACAATTAAATCACGCTGTTTTCGAGAGAGTAAAAACGACTAAATCGCACTGTTTTCGAGGATAAAAAACGCAAGAAAACGATTAAATCACGCCTTTTTGGGGGTATTTAAAAAACATAAGAAAAAAGGCGTGATTTTAGCCGTTTTCTGAAAATAAATGGAGGAGTGAAACCGAAACCGAAACCCGAAACTTATGTACACCACACATTTTTAAACGCAGCGCGAAAATCGCACTTGATGTTTGTGGGCACAGCGGCCGGTATTTTTTACCACTCCAATCATGAGTTACCTCCCCTTGTGCTTTTCAATAATTTTAATCTGTAAACCAGAATGTTATCTCTGCACCATTTCGTAACTTTTTTTATATCTTTTGGAAAACATTTTAATAACTATGTATCCTACTTATACTCATCAAAAGAAGCACCGCATACTCGTCGTGTCTGTTGTAGTGTCTGTATTACATATGTTTATTATTTTGTACGCTTTTAGAAATACATCATTTTCAACACAAGAGCGGCCTCCTAGAATTAAGTTTTTGATCAGTGTAGCCTCGATTACATACGATACACAGTACATATAGTACATATCTATATTGTTAAAAACTCGGGGACTTTACTGGTGTTGCACTGCCTCCGAGGCATTGCAGCCAGCATTGTTCCCACCATCTTTGTATTTGTACAAATGTCCCCATATGTGTCTGATGACCGACCTCAGAGGACCGTAAAACGACCATTTTTCAGTGTAGCCTCGATTTGAAGTGCGACAATTTTGTCCAAATGTGCGACAATTTTGGACCGACAGACAGACCGACCGACCGACAAAGTGAGTTATAGGTTTGTGGCTTGAGCCACAAACAAAAACAGTTATAGGGAGGGGCAGAGAACAAGAGAAGCTGGAAAAAAAGATGAATGGGGGGGAGGGGGAGAGAGCTAAAGAGGGATTAACTCAATCGAGTCACAAAGAAAATTGCGGACATTCCCCCTCAGATCGATAATTTTAGGTCATTTTCTTAGGTCGAAAAAAATGTGAATGCACATCATACAAACATGTGACATGCACCAAATGATGAATCAGTATATTTATGAAAACTCCTTACAAGTGAGCCGCATAGATTTCATGATGTAAGTAATATGATGAAATACGTTTGGTCAGTAAAACAAAAAACTTTCTTACTCGACAGGCTGATAACTTTTTTTATGATCTCGATCAATTATCACAAAGCCAGTCAAGTTTTGATAGACTTGGTTTGGTATATGAATCACATCCCAGAAAATTGGTTTAGATGGAATGATGCAAATTTGAAGGTGATAAGTAGTTCAATTCAAAGAGAGTATAAAATAACGAAAATAGGAGACACGAGAGATGGTCTAAGGGAGGTCTGGGGATTCATAGGAACAGCGGAGTTATTTCCCTTTTATTGCTTTACACAACATTCTTCAAATCGCCGAAATTGGTTGGAAAACTCTCTCCGACATGACTCCCAATGATTGGAAGAGTGTCAGAAACATGACTCCGACGTGTGACTCCGTTGAGTTAAACTTGTAGTTCCGAAGACTTGAGATAATCATCTGGTTCATTTACCAATCAAACCAAAGGAAAGCGCCTGTTGGATGGAGATGTGTTAGTGGGAGATGGGATTGGAAAAGACAGGAGAGGGGGGAGGGGGGCAGAAGGGGAGAAGAGAGATAAGCAAGGAGACAGAGAAAAACTGGCTAGAGTTGTCCTTTATGACACCCCCTTCATGGTTTACGACCCTCAGAATCTCAAAGTCTGCTTCTTCGCAGTTTTATGAAAAAAATTCCTAGGCTGAACCAACCCTATCCCTTCCCCAAGAATGGCAGAATATTTGCTTCTCAGTGAAATTGTTTCAATGTGAAAGTACAAGATAGCCGAACAGTAGACAGAGAAGGAGACACGCACATTAACTCATTGGAGTCGATGACAGAGGATGTCTGCCGTCACTGTGAGTCTCTGTTCATGTCATGACGGCAGACAACTGCTGTCAGAATTTCCTTTTTTTTTTTAGCACCCACAAATATACACTATTCAAGGGAGCTTACTGTTGAAAATTTCAAAGTACACTCATGATTATGCTACTTCCTTGGATTGCTTCCCTTAGACCGTATCTCATAGCCATTTGGGCGAGATGAGATAGCGTGATTTTTATCGCAAGAGTCACTTAGCAACTAGCTGAGAGTTCCTACATATAACAAAATTGTGGCGGCTAATGGGAAACTGACAGGAATTCCGTTTTGTGGTACTTTACTGAGTGATGTTGACACACAAAAGAGATGAGTGAAGTGCGCACCAACTGTGTGTGGGGCCATTTTATTTAGTAGACTTATGCCTTTCTTTTGCAAAGTATTGTTTGTTTCTATCTTGATTAATTATTTGAATTGTAGTGAGTTTTTTTTTTAAATAAAGCGTGCATGAATGGCGCGAGAGATTCCTGGGAGTAGAAGCAGTGCACTGTCTGACTGTGCGACTCACCAATGAGCTAAAACAAAAGACAGATACAGACAGAAGGATAGAGAGAGAGAGACACTGAGACACAGAGAAAGAGAACAGAGAGACAGAGACAGTCAGACACACTACCTTTGGAATATACAGCTGATAGAACATGGTCAGCCTTTATCTCCTCTCCTTCTGTGTGTACCTGAAAGAACCCACAATATAAATCATTGTATTAGTAGATCTGTGTGTCTGGGGTCTGTAACTGGAACGATCAATTCAATAGATTGTTGTATTTGTACCTCTGTATGTATGTATGTGTGTGTCAAGTCAAGTCAAGTCAAGATTTTATTTAACTCTTTCATTCCTTGTTTTACACTAACTGTTGCTTCCCCTTATTCCTATGTTTCTATTATCTGTCTATTCCCTTCATTCCTGGATTTAAAGAGGGTTAAAAATGTGATAATGGGGTACTTATTTTAGAGACTTACGGCAGTAACCCACATTACACGAACATAAGAATGTCATATACCGTTGTGTAGGGAATTGATGTGAGAAGCTGTTTGTGACCATGTTGACACATTATGGTGACATGACAGATGACACACAGGTGTAAAACAGGTAAGTTTACAATTTAACATAAAACATACCATCATGCCATACATGCAGGTCAGTGTTTTTCAAGCAAATTGTATATTTCATGCACGCACTCACCAAGCGATGCCTCCTGTACATCCCCATGCATTGTGCTTGTCATTACTCCACAGATAAGTGTCACCATTGTCACCATAATTGTCCCCAACACATCAACAGTTTATTGTCTGTTTTGACGATTATGTATGGATACAACACAAATATATAGAGAACAAGCACCACACTATTTTGCACACTTTTTTTTTACACAGATAATATTTTCACGTTCCCTATCTACGCATGTATGTACCCCTGTCACAGTCATCACATCACATGTCACACATAGGTGACACGTGTGTCACACACCTTGAAGCAGTCACTGTTACGCTGTTTGCAGCACAGATACCACACTTTTCACACATCATTGTAGTTTGACACTTTTTGAAGGGGTGTCGGTATAGCTGACACCATTGTGTGCATGCTTGTACTTGGGGTGTTGTGCCGTGCACAACACACAGGTGTGCTTGTCACCTACACCTTTGTTTTTCTCTGGTTCCTCAGTGCGTTGTTTTAGGTGTTATTGTTGGAATATTCTAGCAGATAACTGAGCACTTCATCAGAATAATATAACTGGAAATAATCTAGCGCTTTCATTGATGTGTCTAACACACACACATGCCCTGATCGATGTTTGAATTCCGTCCTAGTTTCGGTTTTGGTGTGACATAATTCCCCCTAATCCACTCAAAACTCGGTCGAGTGTAGAACAAAGGTAAGTTTTGATAATCTAACTCCTCACCACTAGCATCATCACCACCTATGTGCGCTTCAATAGCTGCCATGAACTAAACTCACTCTTCTTCTGTCAAATTGGTCAGAATCAGAATTTTCTCCACCTTCCATTTTCACTGCCAAGAAAAAACTACCGCGACATCGACCGTAAACTAGCCACAGTACAAAACAAGACCACCAAACTCACAGAAACTCTTTCCCACACACCTACCACACGCTTTCACTCAAAAAGACCCCTTTCCCACAGAGCTGTAAGGAGGAGGGGGTGGGGGAAAGGGAAGGGTAAACAGCTGGGGGGTCTGGCATCACATTCCATTCATAAACAGTCCCGTTAGAGCTGGGTCAAGGGTAAATGACGTACTTTGATGAAGTCCAAAGTACGATCCCGGAATACACCGGCTCCTCCTCTCGGATTGAAAGGAGTTTATTTCTTCCAGAACGGTTTTCCGTTCTCCAGGATTGAAAGGTATTAAGCCTTGAAACCGGAAAACCGGGTCTGGCAGGATTGAAAGAGTTAAAGATGGACATTGAATAAGCAAACATACATGCTTTTTTTTTTTATCAAGCCATCTATGAACAGAAGCATAAACCAAACAATTACAACACGAAACATAAATATACTGTGTGTGTGTGTGTGTGTGTGTGTGTGTGTGTGTGTGTGTATGTTATGATGTATGTGTCATGTGTGTGTGTGTGTATGTGGTGTGTGTGTCTGTCTGTCTCTGTGTAATATGTGTGTCTGTCTCTGTGTAATATGTGTGGTCTGTCTCTGTATGTCTGCACGCACATCTGCATGCATGCTTGTGTGTTTCTATGTGCTTAATACTTAACATCAAAGTTTCTTTCCAAATCTTTAAAGCAAACTCTCACAACTTACGCCATCTTAACACAAATCACATGTCACCAAAAACAAATTCAAACAATTTAGTACGACATTTTTCATCTTAACCCTCACCATAATGCTCCCATCCGACGTAGGCACCAGGGCTCGACAGGGAGACCCTCTGCGGACTTCACACCGTGAAGAGGTTGTTGCCACGGTCGTTTCCATGGTGTCGCTAAGCTGCTGCAGGCCCCGCCTTAACGACCATGAGGCCCACTTCTCCTCCCGGCTTCGTTTCTCTAAATCTGTCAGCTGAGGTGTAGGCAAACCTGAGAAAAGCAGTCATTTATAAAATTAAAAAACAGCTTTTTTTTTAATATATCATCAATTTTCATTTTGATCTTTTCTGTTGCTAACATCCTGTCTATTTATCCTCAGATGGAGAGCCTGAGATAAAACTTCATTGGATATCTATTTGTTCATCTTTTTATTTTAAAAAACCCAGCTTTTTCTGAACCATTTCATCCATTTTCATTATGATCAGTTCAGCAGTTAACCATGAAGTCTATTTCTCCTCCCTGCTACCCTTTTCTCCAAATCTGTCAGCTGATATGCTGAAGAGCCTGAGATCTATTTTCATTATAATCAGTTCAGTAGTTAACAACCATGAGGCCTGTTTCTCCTCCCCCACTACCCTTCTCACCAAATCGATCAGTTGATATAACACATCTAGCGCCATGTATTTTTTACCTTCTTGGTTGTCCATTGCATCTCAACCAACAAAGAGGAGGGTAACTATTTTTTTTTCGAGAGCGCATGCATTGCTTCAACGGAAAAAAATCATTGACATAAGCTCTAAAAAAAAAATAGACAAACAACACATGGCAGGGTACTTGGCAGTTAATGTCTTTGCATTATTTTGGTGGGAGTGTAGAGTAATGTACTGGGCGAATGTATTCGCCCATGGTACTGGGAGAGTTAAAGAGCCTTCAGGAGACATGAAAGTCAATGAGCGCTTCTGACCGCTAAACTGTAGATCACTCTCACAGATTATGTTAATTCCATTTGTCTAGACAAAAGTGTTGATTGCAAGCAGCAAAAACGTATTTTGGTCACGCACAATCAAGACAGAGCAACACAGACAGAAAGAGAGAGCGAGTTTCGAAACAGCCTCCAAATGAAATGCCACCTGCAATCAAAGGCTAAGGAAGGTAGCTCCACCAAAACATCTTATTCATTTATAAAAAAAAGCAGCCTTAACAGATCCATTTTTCAAATGTTTATTATACAGTCAAACCTCTATTTTAAGACTTCCAAAAACTCAGGAAAAATCAGTCTTAAATTTGAGGGGTTTTGCAATGGAGGTCGGTTTTATACATAAATTATAGAAGATAAATTACATCTGTGCACAAAAAAAAACGGTCTTAAATGAGAGGCTTCTTTAACCCTTTCATCGTCACTGTCGCCTCTTGGCACCACAATGTTTTAACACCCATGTCACTGAAATGCATCAAATGAGTGTCTGGTATCCAGTGACTTTATGTTCCTAATTTTGGGAAGTAAGTATATGTCCTATGTTATGCATGTCACAAAGGAATCATCAATATGGCAGACGTAATTTTCTTGCTACCCAGGTAAGTTTAATGGAAAGTTTTTAGCTGAAAACTGGCTGGTGTTGAAATGGTTAATGGAGGGTCCCCCCCATTTATAGCTCACAATGTCCCACATGTACCCTTCGGATCAAGAGGACGTTAGATTTCAAATTTCGTCATTTAACGGAGGGTCTAAAACTAGCAATGCTTACGGTATATGACAAACAGCGGGCAAAAACTGTGAAGCCAGGTGAAATATTCAAGGACTTGGTAAGACGCAAGTCCCAGCGCAGCTGGACTGCGCAAAAACTCGTCAGTCATGTGAGTCATGCAGCACCAAACGGGACACACTGTTAGGCATACCTCTCGATCTCTCTCTGTACATCATTATAACCCCCTCACCAAAGACCACGTAAGAGCGAAGGGTATCATACAAAGTTTCGACTTTGACTGATGCGACCTCTCTCTCTCTCTCTCTCTC
>CM065681.1:17920456-17969936 GCA_017654935.2 Phymorhynchus buccinoides | reverse complement strand
TAATATAATTGCATGAGCATGATTAATTTATGCCAGAATTACCTTTTGTATGAAGCCTTTAGTTGTTAGCTGGCTGCTAGCTGCCGCTGCTGCTTAAGAGCTAGCTGCCTGCTGCTACTCGACTACTATTGTAGAGTGCAATCAAAGGTAAACGCATGTGCCGCTCCTCATACCCACGATAACTAGAATTCGAACCGGGGTTAAGATACAGGGATTTTTCCTCTCACAAGTCTGCACTAGGCCTTTTGGTCTGAACGTGGAGTCTTTCGATGAGACAATAAACCGAGGTCCCGTACGTGTGCCCATGCACTCAGCACACGTTAAACCCATTTCACAGCATTTCAACCGCCAGCCATATTTCAGCCAAAAATTGCAATTAAATTTACCTGGATAGATAACAAAATCAATCGGCAGTATTGGTGATTTTTCTGTGACATATATATATATATAAAAATAAGGTCTATCCCTTACTTTCCAAAACTAAAACAATAGGGTATTTGGATAAGTAGACCCCAATTTTGATGCCTTTTAGTGACATATGTGTTAAATCACTGTGGGGCTAAAATGCGACTTTGGCGGGCGATGAAAGAGGGTTAACCCCAGTGGCACCGACAAAGTTGTCATTTTGGTTAAAATTAACACCCCCCTTTCCTTCCTCATCACTCACCTCAAAATTGCATGCATATTTTAAAACATGGGTGGCGCATCTCTGGCTGCGACGTGCTCTCCAGGTAGGAGCAGCCCACATTTCACAGAGAGGTCACCTCTGTGACTATAAATTACCAAACACTACTGGTTTTAATGGCTGCTGCTGTAAAATGTTTCTTATACTTCTTATCCATCCAACACAGCCTGTTGCCATGAATAGTTTGGTGGTTTCTACCGTTCATCAAAAATTAGTGTAAAAACAAGGCTGAACCCGAGGCGGAGATGTGCAACGTTCCCGTCACATTAGTTAATCTAAGGTCTTAGTGTCAGGACGGACACATGCACGTTCGGCGAAACGGACGCACAGATGAAACAAAAACCAATAGTTCCCGCCACTTCATTTGATAGACTAAAAAAGAAACAAAGTAATAAAGCTATAAGACCATAAGGGACAGTGAATTAGACCTTCACTGTGTCAAGAGCCCAGTACTGGAAGACAAGAGTCCAACTCTCTCCTTCCACTCACTGAGAAAATTAAGAGTAAGAGTGTCTTTCCTAATCGATACAACACTGTCAGGTCGAACAGGATATCGAGCCCCCGACCGGCAAACATTTCGGAATATGAGGCAGCGGAATTCTACCACTAGACCACGGTGGATCTACCCAGGTGTAAATGGGTACCTGACGTCGGGTGGGGAATGGAAGGGCAGTAAAAGGGGAGGGTTTCAATAATGAGCCCTTGACACAGCGAATAATTAATCCACTGCCCCTACTTTGGGACCTTTTATTTTACTGTCTCCCTCCCTCTTTTGTTTTGGTGTGTGTGTGTGTGTGTGTGTGTGTGTGTGTGGTGTGTGTGTGCGTGCGCGCGCGTGCGCGTATGTGTGTATAAGAGAGTGAAGTGTGTGTGTGTGTGCCAAAGTCAAAGTCAAAATTTTATTTCCAGATGGGATCATGTGTTTGTGTGTTGTTTTGTTTTTGTGTGTTTTTTTTTCAAGGTAAATGGAGTGTCCCCCCCCCCAAAATTTATGTCAGATGGGAACATTGTAATTGTATAAGCAAAATACAATGCTTGTCTTTTTTTTTTTTTTTTGTCGTGTGTGTGTGTGTGTATGTGTGTCTTATGATAGATATACAGTAAGTATTTCTCCAATATATTTTAGATACATAAAGAGAAGAGTTGTAAAGATAGTTTTGGGGGGAACAATACTGTTTCCCATCCACTATAGTAATAGTAAGCAAACAGTAATTTCCCGTTAGTCTGGGGGTTAACGTGGGACACCAACAGACTGCAGATGTGTAGAAAAAAATGGTTGTTTTTTTTTTTTTGTTTGTGTTTTTTTGTTTTTTTTTTTTTTGTTTGTGGGTTTCGATTTTTTGTTTTTTTTTTGTTTGTTTTTTTTTTTGTTTTTTTTTTTGTTTTGAAAAGAAAAAAAAAATAAATAAAAAAAAATATTTTTTTTTTTTTTTTTTTGTTGTTTGTTTTGTTTGTTTTCGTGGTTGTGGTTGTTTTTTTTTTTTTGTTTTTTTGGTTTTTTTTTTTTTTTTTTTTTTTTGTTTTTTTTTTTCGTGTTTTTTTTTTTTTTCATTTTTTTTTTGTTTTTTGTTGTTGTTTTTTTTTTGTTTGTTTTTTTTAGTTGTTGTGTTTTTTAGTTTTTGTTTTTTTTTTTGTTTGGGTTTTTTCCCCCTGTTTTTTTTTTTTCTTATTGTTTTTTGTCTTGGAGCTGTTGTTTGTTTTTTTTTTTTTTTTTTTTTTTTTTGTTTTTGTTATTGTGTTTTTTTTTCTTGTTTGTCAAGTTTTTTTTTTTTTTTTCAACGTGATAAATAACGGTTTTAATTGGGGGGGCACGTGGATAATTTTTCGAGGCATGCACATCTGTGCTGTACATTGTGATCATGTGCCTGAGACTTCTTTTTTTGAGCAGCAAATTGCACGGAAATGGCCAACTGACGTTGTTGTTTTTTTTAACCAGTAAGCTAAGACGTTCTTTAGGAATGGGAGTACTTTAGATACGAGAGTATGGAGTATGGATCTTTCATTAGAATGGCTTTTTCTATGTCTCCGTTCTCAGTCGTGTTTTTTGAAGGTCTGTGCTGTTCCTGCTGCTGCCTGTCTCTCTCTCAGCTCTCTCTATCTCCTCTCTCATAATCAGTGGTCTTATCCATAGACATGACATACAATCGGACATTTGTAAATAACGCTACAAAGATCCGAATCCTAAAATACTCACTAAAAATGTGTGTGTATGGGCATTTTCTCCAGTGCTCTCCTCTGCTCTCTCTTCTCGTCCCGATATTTTCTTTTTGTAATAATGCATGCTTGCCTACATGTACTCTAGAAAGTCATTGCAGTCAGCACCCTCATGGGGGCATTTCCGACAGAAACGAGCAGAGAAAACTGAAAGTAGAACAACTAAATATGGAACATGGTTTACTACGAAACACACAAAACACTTGCGTGTGTGGGGAGGTGGTAGAGGTGGGGGGTGTCCGCATACAGACAACACTCTCTCATCTCATGCTAAGCGACAATGGACATCTTACGCTCCAAGATTGAAGATATCTGCTATTGTCATGCTTAATCAGCTAGCAGGATCTCCGTTCCTTTGATTATGCCACTGAGGCAGCCTCCAAATCCGCCAATCCTATTACCTTTGCTGTTTAAGGCTGTCAGGGGGCATGCCACATCACAACAGCAGCCTATCACATCCCACTCCCACCACCATCTGATCTTAATACTCACCCCTCACCATTCGTATATAATAGGTTTGTATGTATTTCAAAGAAAAAACTTGAAAGCAAAACCGAAAATAATTATATTAGATTGATTTTTGGTTTATTAATAACATAATCTGGCCAAACAAGTTTTATGGCAATTCTTTTCAGGCACTGCACTAAATACACTGTAATGTTAAACAAATCTTTTTTTAATGTACACATACAACTTTATGCACTACAGTAGGACACACACCACACACACACCTCACCATCTATATATATGTCTGTGTGTGTGTGTGTGTCTGTGTGTGTGTGTGTGTGTGGGTGTGTGTCCTGTCTCATAGTCATGTATGTATACATTAAAATCATCAGTAATGAAAGACATCAATGAGAGTGCAATCAGACAGAGAAAAGCAATCATGCGGGTTCACAGAGAAGAGAGAGTTATGGACAAGAGAGAGAGAGAGATGAGGGGGGGATTTTGAGAGAGAGAAAGGGAGAGAGAGAGGAGAGAGAGAGAGAGAGAGAGAGAAGATAAGAGAAGCAGAGAGATCCGGGGCAGAGAGAGAGAGGCATGGACAGAGAGAGAAAGATTTAATGTCACAGCAAGAGAGAGATTTATGGCAGAGAGAGAGAGTGAGTGGAGAGAGGGAAAGGACAGAGAAAGAGATAGAGAGAGAGAGAGGGAGAAAGATGCATGGACAGAGAGAGAGAGAGAGAGAGAGACAAAGAGCAGCTACAGAGAAGGAAGATTTCGGGACAGAGAAGAGAGAGAGGAGAGAGGCATGATCAGCTATTGTCATGAGAGGCATGCTAGAGATGTTTAGAGCAGAGATTAGAGAGACATGCACCAGAGAAAATTTATGGACCAAAAGAGAGAGAGAGAGGCATGCACATGTGAGTGTTTATGGACACAGAGAGAGAGAGGCTACAGAGACCATCTGAGCAGAGATAATGGACATTCACAGTAGAGAGATATGGACAGAGAGCGAGTCATGCAGAGATATTAATGACACAAGAGAGAGAAATAATTACAATGGAGATTGAGAGTTATGGACACAGAGAGTTATAGACATAAGAGAGTTATGACAGAGTTTTATGGCAGAGAGTTCTGGACAGAGAGACTTTATGGACAAAGAGTTATGTAAAGAGATTTATGGACCAGAGAGTTATTGGCTGAGGAGAGAGTTATGGGACAGAGATAGGTATCTATTGTAAGAGCGGCAGAGTTTTATGGATCCAGAGAGACTCTTATGGAAGAGAGAGTTATGACAGAGGAGTTATGGGGACATAGAGAGTGTATGGACAGAGAGTTTGTGACAGAGAGTTGTGGACATAGTTATGGCCGAGAGAGGAGAGAGATGTTATGGACCAGAGAGTTATAGGCATGAGAGAGAGAGTTATGGCTCAGAGAGAGCTATGGTACAGAGAGATTTATTGACAGAGAGAGTTTATGGACAGAGAGTTATGACAGAGAGATAGAGTAGAGTCTATGCACAGAGATTTAGGACAGAGACATCTGACAGAGAGGTTATGGCACAGAGAGAGAGCTATGGACAGAGAGAGTTCTGGAACACAAGAGAGATAGAGGCATGTACAGAGAGAGAGTTATGGACACAGAGAGAGAGAGGGCATCTACACAGAGAGTTATGGACATGAGAGAGAGTGAGGGATGCACAGAGAGTTATGGACAGAGAGAGAGTTATGGACGAGAGAGTATGGACATTGAGAGAGATGCACAGAGGCATGTACAGAGAGAGATGAGGACTTAGAGAGAGAGAGAGAGAGAAAGAGAGGCATGTACAGAGAGAGTTATGGACATAGAGAGAGAGTTTGTGGACATTGCAGAGAGAGTTGCACCAGATTATGGACAGTGAGAGAGTTATGGACATATTAAGTTATGGACATTGAGAGAGGGAGCGGAGAGAGTTATGGACAGAGAGAGTTATGGACACAGAGAGAGAGTTATGGGGACACCTTTGAGAGAGGGCAGAGAGAGAGTCTGGACAGAGAGAAGAGGAGTTATGGGACAGATGAGAGAGGAGTTATGGACTCTTCAGAGATAGTTTATGGACAGAGAGAGAGGCTTATGGACACAGAGAGTTATGGACAGAGAGAGAGATGGACACAGAGAGAGTTAGCACAGAGATGCTTCCCCTGGACAGAGAGTTATAGAGAGAGTTATGGACAGGAGAGAGAGTTATTGGAGAGAGAGTTATGGACAGAGAGAGAGCTATGGACAGAGAGTTATGGACAGAGAGAGTTATGGACAGAGAGAGTTATGGAGGAGAGTTATGGACACAGAGAGAGTTATGGACACAGAGAGAGAGGATATGGACACAGAGAGAGAGCTATGGACAGAGAGAGTTATGGACACAGAGAGAGGTATGAACACAGAGAGCTATGGACAGAGAGAGTGTTATAGACAGATGAGAGAGAGAGTTATGGACTGAGAAGGGAGTTATTGTTTTTTTGTGAGTTTATGGACAGAGAGAGAGTATTATGGGACACGGAGAGAGTTATGGAAAAAGATGAGAGAGCTATGGACAGTTTGGACACGGGAGAGTTATGGACAGTTTTTTTGTTTGATTGTTTATGGACTCTGAGAGTTACTGGACAGGAGAGTTTAGTTATGGACACACAGAGAGAGATTCAGATAGAGTTATGGTTTTTTTTCTCTTCTGCTCAGAGAGTTCTGGACAGAGAGAGTTATACACAAGAGAGTTTCTGGACACAGAGAGTTATTGAGTTAGTTATGGACAGAGAGATATGGACCACAAAGAGAGTTATGGACACCGAGAGAGCATGGACAGAGAGTTATGACACAGAGAGATAGTTTTATGGACAGAGAGTTATGGACACTCAGAGAGAGATATGGAGAGAGTTATGGACAGAGAGCTATGGTTATGTGACAGAGAACATAGTTATGGACAGAGAGAGAGGTATGGACACAGAGACAGAGTTATGGACAGAGAGAGATTTATGGACATGGAGAGAGGCATGAGTCAGAGAGTTATGGACAGAGAGAGATAGTTATGGACACAGAGAGAGAGTTATGGAGCAGAGAGAGAGTTATGGACACAGAGAGATAGTGGACACAGAGAGAGAGTTATGGACACAAAGAGAGAGAGAGTTATGGAGAGAGAGAGAGTTATGGACAGAGAGAGAGAGAGTTAGAGAGTAGAGAGTTGATGGACTAGAGAGTTATGGACATGAGAGTTATGACAGAGAGAATCATGGACAAGAGAGTTATGGACACAGAGAGAGTTATGGACAGAGAGAGTTATGGACATGAGAGTTATGAGAGATAGAGCATATGGAGAGAGTTGTTGAGAATAGTTATGGAGAGAGAGAGAGTTATGAACAGAGAGAGAGATGCCAGAGGGAAGGACAGAGAGATGGACAGAGAGAGAGTTTGGGAGAGAGAGAGAGTTATGGACAAAGAGAGAGAAGGCATGGACATTGAGAGAGAGATGAAGGCAATGAGAGAGAGTATGGACAGAGAGAGAGAGAGATGGATCAGAAAGAGAGGACAGAGAGAGTTATGGACAGAGAGAGAGATGCACAGAGAGAGATATGGACAGAGAGAGAGAGTTATGGACAGAGAGAGTTATGTGACAGAGAGAGAGTTATGGACAGAGAGAGTTATGGACAGAGAGAGAGGCATGCACAGAGAGAGTTATAGACACAGAGAGAGAGGCACAGCAAAGAGAGAGTTATGGAGGCAGAGAGAGTTATGGAACAGAGAGAGAGAGACTAGAGAGAGCTATGGACAGAGAGAGAAGGCATTGCACCGAGAGATTTATGACAAAGAGAGAGGGATGGGACAGAGATGGAGAGACGAGAGAGGCATGCACAGAGAGAGTTCTGACAAAGAGAGAGGCATTGCACAGAGAGAGCTATGGACAGAGAGGCAGAGAGGGCCAGGCACAGAGAGAGTATGGGACAAAGATAGAGAGTCATTGAGAGAGAGAGCTATGGACAGAGGGAGTATAGGCATGCACAGAGAGAGTTATGGACAAAGAGAGAGTTATGGACAGAGAGAGTTATGGACAAAGAGAGAGAGGCATGCAGAGAGAGAGTTATGGACAAGAGAGGCATGCACAGAGAGAGTTATGGACAAAGAGAGAGAGAGAGAGAGGACAGAGAGAGTTATGGACAAAGAGAGAGGCATGCACAGAGAGAGTTATAGACACAGAGAGAGCAGAGAGAGTTAGGCAAAGATATGCACAGAGAGCTATGGACAGAGAGAGAGGCATGCAGAGAGAGAGTTATGGACAGAGAGAGAGAGAGAGAGTTATGGACAATGCACAGAGAGAGGCATGCACAGAGAGAGTTATGGACAAAGAGAGAGGCATGCACAGAGAGAGTTATGGACAAAGAGAGAGAGGCATGCACAGAGAGCTATGGACACAGAGAGAGAGGCATGCACAGAGAGAGAGTTATGGACAGAGAGAGAGAGATTGAGAGAGAGAGTGGACAGAGAGAGAGTTCTGGACGAAAGAGAGAGAGGCATTCACAGAGAGAGTTATGGACAAACCTAGTAGAGGCATGCACAGAGCATAGTTATTGGACAAAGAGAGAGGCATACAGAGAGATGTTATGGACAAAGAAGAGAGAGAGAGCATGCACAGAGCGCTATGGACAGAGAGAGAGAGGCAATGGACATAGAGAGCTATGTCAGAGAGAAGAGAGGCATGCACGAGAGAGAGTTATGGACAAAGAGAGAGTTTGGTATGCACGAGCAGTTATGGACAAATGAGAGAGAGAGCATGCACAGAGAGAGTTATGTAAAGAGAGAGAGAGGCATGTGCACAGAGGAGAGTTATGGACAGAGAGAGAGAGAGGCATGCACTAGAGGATATGGACTAAAGAGAGAGAGAGGCAGAGAGAGAGTTATGGACAGAGAGAGTTATGGACAGAGAGAGTTATGGACACAGAGAGAGAGGCAGAGAGAGAGAGTTATGGACAAGAGAGAGAGAGGCATGGACAAAGATAGTTATGGACAAAGAGAGAGGCATGCACAGAGATAGTTATGGACAAAGAGAGAGAGAGAGAGAGAGAGGCATGCACCGAGAGTATGCACAGAGAGAGTTATGGACAGAGACAGAGAGAGAGTTATGACAAGACAGAGAGAGTTATGGATAAAGAGAGAGAGAGGCATGCACAGAGATGGACAGAGAGAGAGAGAGAGTATGGACAGAGAGAGAGGCATGCACAGAGAGCTATGGACACAGAGAGAGAGAGCACAGAGAGAGTTATGGACACAGAGAGAGAGAGAGGCATGCACAGAGAGAGTTATGGACACAGAGAGAGAGAGGCATGCACAGAGATAGTTATGGACAAAGAGAGAGATAGGCATGCACAGAGCGAGTGGAACAGAGAGAGAGAGGCACACAGAGAGATGGACAGATTTGGATGTAGAGAGAGAGGCATGCACAGAGATGTTTGGACAAAGAAGAAAGGAGAGAGGCATGCACAGAGAGAGTGGACAAAGAGAGAGAGGCATGCACAGAGAGAGTTAGTAAAAGAGAGAGAGAGGCATGCACAGAGATAGTTATGGACATGCAGAGAGAGAGACAGAGAGAGAGAGGCATGCAGAGAGGCCTGGACACATAGAGAGAGGCACGCACGAGAGAGTTATGGACAAAGACAGAGAGAGTAAAGGACAAAGAGAGAGAGAGGTATGCACAGAGAGCATATGGACAAAGAGAGAGAGGCATGCACAGAGAGCTATGGACAGAGAGAGAGAGAGAGAGAGAGAGGCAGCACAGAGAGCTATGGACAGAGAGAGAGGCATGCACACAGAGAGTTATGGACATGGACAGAGAGAGAGAGAGAGAGGCATGAGAGCTATGGACAGAGAGATATAGTTATGGACAGAGATAGAGAGAGACTTATGGACAGAGAGAGAGAGAGAGAAGCATGGACACAGAGACATACTGACAGAGAGAAATACACAGAGACAGAGAGAGAGAGAGAGATAGAAATAGGATTGCATAAGCGTGATTATCCCAATTGAAATATCACTATATAACATACCTATTAACTTCCTTCCAAGCACTAATATTTACTTAATAGGGCCTTTGCCACGAGTGTTTTGTTCTCTACACTAGACTACTAATTTGCCCGCGCTCGTTCTGCCCGAGTTACGCTGACCTTTCTAATTCAACTCTCTAAATTTAACTCAGTGAAATTCAAGGTCGCCGGCATGCGGCAAATGCCCTATTACATTCCGCAACATGACAACACCATAATTCGACTCACATAACCACTTTGAATAAGTTAACAATAGTTTATATTAGAGTAAAGAAAAAATAAACCACACAAATAAGTAGAGGTGGGGGGAAAAACCGGTTTGAACCGAAAAACCGGTGCTAAACTTTCGCGGTTCGAAAAACTGGTTCGAGTTGCTGTGAACCGGTTTTTAAACTGTAAACTGAAAGTAAGTTTTTCTTAGAATAACGCATTCTTTTCGAAAAACAAACACTGATTCTCAGCGCAGATTGGGTGTTTGTAAACCGTAGAGTAGCTGTTTCTAGTTTGTGGTGGTCTATGGCTTTGACTGACTGAGTCTTGAGTTGAGTGTGTGTGTGTGTCATAAGTCAAAAGTTTCTTGTGTATGTGTGTGTGTGTGTGTGTGTGTGTGTGTGTGTGGTGTGTATGTGTGCGCATTGCGTGCGTGTGTGTGTGAATATTCTGACAAATAAATATGTGTTTGCATAGGTGAAACTAGTGACGCGAGTACTGGTTAAAAAAACCGGTTCGGTAAAACCGGTTCGAAGAGGGTTTTAAAAACCGGTTTAAAACCGGTTCGGAATTTTGAACCGGTTCTCAACTCTACAAATAAGCCTAGGTGTAAAAAAAGCGATACAAGAAAAAGAAAAACCCCCAAAACAGTTTCTTCATTTTATTAATATTGATATCCCATGTTCGCAAACTATAAGGAAAAGCTTCTTTCCCCCCCTCCCCCCCCCCCCCCCCCCCTCCTTAAAAAAAATATGCAACAAATACAACACATTATACTTCCATATGGCAACAATACCAACACATTATACTATAACAATATCATTATCAAACAATGTTATGTCAATCATTAATTATCCTTAGCCCTCAGTTAACATTGTAATTATCGCAAAATAATAATCACCATGAATATAATCAGCAATATGATAAGGCTCATCGGATAAATCTGCTTCAATTATTACCAACACTCAATCCTTAGTTAACATTTAATTTTTTTTCCATTTAGAGAACATGATTAGAAATGACACCTTTCTCATCAACTTACCTCTTCTCATCCACACACATACTCTTGCATGCTTTATTCACCCAGCCCAACACTTGCAAGTGTGAACACACACACACATAAACAAATCAAACTCAAATACATGCCCTGCCCCTCCCCCCCCCCACCCACCCCCCCCCCCCCCCCCCCCCCCCCACTAATTCACACACATACATACAAACTCTCTCTCTCTCCCAATCTCTCCAGTTCACGCACACACACACGCACACACACACACACATGCACATCTACACACATTGCACACATGCACACGCACACTTTATTCCAAAGAGTCACTGATGGGATGCGACAAACTCATTCCGCCCTGCACCCGACAATTTGTCTGTGCGCCCTAGTGCAGTTACCAGCGCCTGCATCCGACAAACTGTCGGGCAGAGACCTCCCAATTACTTTCCTTATCAATCTAGAAACTACTATGGGGAAAAAAGAGTTTATTTTGAAGCTATTTGGGCCAGAATGATCGCTGAACTCGTTGCACGATTTTTAATCATTTGCAAGCACTTCATTGTCGTTTTTTGTGTGTGTTTTGTAATAAAACTAGCACCTCTCTCTCAGAACCTGCAGGCTGGGAGTGCAGCCCGCAGGGCAAATGGGCAGTGCGCAAAGGGTTAAAGGCAAAACAACCGATCCCAAGAACCGGGTCTCACTAATCCACAACGTGCAGCCTGCTGCTGCCTGGCGTAACAGGGGAAAAAGAAGGGCTGAAGTTGTAGCTGAGGTGAGCAGCGAGCAAAATGAGGGCACGGGCTCGTGAGCAGCCTTTTATATCCCAGCTCTGGCTTTAAACCAGTGAAGCCGTCCTTTTGGCTCGACTCCTATGTAACAAAATTCCTGCTTTCTCTCTCATCCTGCCTCATCCAATCACAAGTGTAGTACCAAATACTTCATGAACAGTTTAGCATTGTTGATTCAGTCACTCATACAGTTGACTTTTTCTTATTTTTTTAATTTCTTTTTTTGTTTTGCCTGTCCCATCTTCTGGACTGCACAGTGTTTCTCTCACGCCGTTCAAGTCCCAGCTTACAGCCACACCCTGGCTTGTCAGGTCGCAGGATCCGAAACCAGCAGTCCAATGGGAGCGAATCTATGTTAGGTTGTCAAGAGGCAACATCAGTCGACTTTGAAAGATCTGAGCATCCATTCCCACAACCCCCCCTGCCCCCATTTTTCTCTCATCTTTCAGCATCCAATCACAAGCGTTGTAACAAATCATCCACCGACACCCTGGCGTTGTTGATACAGTCGTTGACGCTGACTCCTTTGTAGGATGAGCCCAGCAGGTGCAAAGGGAGCTTACTCTCACGGAGAAAGGTTTCCATGGTGACCAGACGATCGGCGTGACCCAGGGTGTAGGCAGGGATGCATTCCTGGAAAGGAACATGGTTCTTTTTGGCTACATTCACATGTGATGTTTTTTTAAATTAAAATGTGGTGTTTTTTTCCACATACACACATTGTTTAGTCAATTTATTTTTTGATCAAGCGTGGGGATTTTTTTTATAAATGTACTTGTTTAGTCAAGTTTGCTTTTTTTCTTTTTTTAATGCATTGGAGTTGTTTATTGTTGGGTGTGGTTTTTTCTTATGCACAGATCACTCAGATCATAGGGGAACAATCACTTGCACTTGCTGTTTCTGTCTGTCTCTGTCTTTCTGTCTCTTATACTCTTACTACTGTAGTAACTCTCTGACTAGGCCTCAGTTTGTGTTTCTCTGTTTCTATGTGTGGCCCTCTCTTTATCTCCTTCCCTTCCCCCTCTCTCTCATTCTTTCTCTCTATCTCTCTCACAAAACACACACACACACACACACACACACACACACACTACAAACAGACAGACACACACACACTCTTTGTTCATTACTGACCTTGTGATAAAGCACCTTGACCTTGGAAGGCTGAAGGTCAGAGGACAGACCTAGTTGCTTGGAGACGGCTTCCTTAGCAATGGCAGCCACCTCGCTGTCGTCAGGGAGATTTCCTGATGATGTCATCATGTGGTTTATCCACCCCCCACCCAGCATCACCTGTTAATAATAACATTTGATCTTATTATCATCTGCTAGTAATATTTACCGTATTTTTCAGACTATAAGGCGCACCTTTGCATAAGGTGAATTTTACCCAAATTTTACCCCAAATTCAGATTTTGTTACTATATTTTCTTACTATTTCATCAGTCACATTATAAGGCGCAGGGGTCTGAGTCTTGGAAAAAAGTATCGCCTTATATAGTCCAAAAAATACGGTAGTATTTCTGTAATGCTTTTTTGGTGTAAACCAACATTCAAAGCACTTCAACGGAAACCTTACACACACACACACACACACACTTCCCAACCTTAAAGCTCCCCCCCCTCTCTCCATCTCTCTATGGGTCTGTATGTATGTTTGACCGTCTCTGTCTCTGTCTATATATGCATGTGTAAGTCTGCGTTTAAGCGCGAGTATGAACGCACATGTATGAGGGTAGATGGTTGGGTGGGTGATTGCATGAGTTTGCATGTGTGATCCTGTGTGTGTGCGTGTGCATGTGAGAGTGGATAGATGAATGGATGTGTGTGTGTGTATGTGAGTTGTGTGTGCATGAGTTTGCATGTGTGAGCCTGTGTGTGTGCATGCATGTGAGAGATAGATGAATGGATGTGTGTGTGTGTATGTGAGTTGTGTGTGCATGAGTTTGCATGTGTGAGCCTGTGTGTGTACATGCATGTGAGAGTGGATAGATGAATGGATGTGTGTGTGTATGTGAGTTGTGTGTGCATGTGTGTGTGTGTGTGTGTGTGTGTGTGTGCATGTTTGTGTAAGCCTGTGTGTTTGTATGAGTATGTCCTTGAATACAAATAACGGGCCATAGCCAGTACAGAAAACATTAACCCTTTCAATGCTAGCCATTCCTCAGCCAAAATTTACCATTAAACTTACCCGGGTAGAGAACAGATTCCATCTGCAATATTGCAGATTCCTCTGTGACATGCATAAAATAGGGCCTATCCTTACCTCCCAAAATTAAGAACATAAGGTCACTGGATACCAGATCCTCATTTGATGCCTTTCAGTGACATGGGTGTTAAATCATTGTGGTGCCAAGAGGCGACAGTGGCGATGAAAGGTGGTTGACAGATCCTCATTTGATGCCTTTTCAGTGACATGGGTGTTAAATCATTGTGGTGCCAAGAGGCGACAGTGGCGATGAAAGGTGGTTGACAGATCCTCATTTGATGCCTTTCAGTGACATGGGTGTTAAATCATTGTGGTGCCAAGAGGCGACAGTGGCGATGAAAGGTGGTTGACAGATCCTCATTTGATGCCTTTTAGTGACATGGGTGTTAAATCATTGTGGTGCCAAGAGGCGACAGTGGCGATGAAAGGTGGTTGACAGACCCTCATTTGATGCCTTTCAGTGACATGGGTGTTAAATCATTGTGGTGCCAAGAGGCGACAGTGGCGATGAAAGGTGGTTGACAGATCCTCATTTGATGCCTTTCAGTGACATGGGTGTTAAATCATTGTGGTGCCAAGAGGCGACAGTGGCGATGAAAGGTGGTTGACAGATCCTCATTTGATGCCTTTCAGTGACATGGGTGTTAAATCATTGTGGTGCCAAGAGGCGACAGTGGCGATGAAAGGTGGTTGACAGATCCTCATTTGATGCCTTTCAGTGACATGGGTGTTAAATCATTGTGGTGCCAAGAGGCGACAGTGGCGATGAAAGGTGGTTGACAGATCCTCATTTGATGCCTTTCAGTGACATGGGTGTTAAATCATTGTGGTGCCAAGAGGCGACAGTGGCGATGAAAGGTGGTTGACAGACCCTCATTTGATGCCTTTTTAGTGACATGGGTGTTAAATCATTGTGGTGCCAAGAGGCGACAGTGGCGATGAAAGGTGGTTGACAGATCCTCATTTGATGCCTTTCAGTGACATGGGTGTTAAATCATTGTGGTGCCAAGAGGCGACAGTGGCGATGAAAGGTGGTTGACAGATCCTCATTTTGATGCCTTTCAGTGACATGGGTGTTAAATCATTGTGGTGCCAAGAGGCGACAGTGGCGATGAAAGGTGGTTGACAGACCCTCATTTGATGCCTTTCAGTGACATGGGTGTTAAATCATTGTGGTGCCAAGAGGCGACAGTGGCGATGAAAGGTGGTTGACAGACCCTCATTTGATGCCTTTCAGTGACATGGGTGTTAAATCATTGTGGTGCCAAGAGGCGACAGTGGCGATGAAAGGTGGTTGACAGACCCTCATTTGATGCCTTTCAGTGACATGGGTGTTAAATCATTGTGGTGCCAAGAGGCGACAGTGGCGATGAAAGGGTTAAGGTCACTGGATACCAGATCCTCATTTGATGCCTTTTGTAGTGACATGGGTGTTGAATCATTGTGGTGCCAAGAGGCGACAGTGGCGATGAAAGGGTTAAGGTCACTGGATACCAGATCCTCATTTGATGCCTTTCAGTGACATGGGTGTTGAATCATTGTGGTGCCAAGAGGCGACAGTGGCCATGAAAGGGTCAAGGCTGTGCACACATTAGACACAGAAGTTACACACAGAAACCCATAAATAGTAAAAGAAAGAAGGAAAAAAATATACGCATGCGGGGAATTACGGACACATGCGCTTATTTCTTTCCTTCTTTCTTTTACTTATTTACGGACTGCGCATGGGATTTCCGTGTCTACTGTGTGCGCGGCCTAACCATAAGAGAGAAGTGAGATCTCACAGTGAGGCGAGTGGAAGGCTGGTCTGTTCTGTCGTGGGCAGGAAACGTACAGGAATCGTAGACCACGCCCAAAATGTGGGCACTCTCACTGGACGGTAGAAGATGACCAAATCCCTGGAGACAGACAAGACGGATTAACAAATAGATGAATACACACACATGATGTGCCTTTTCTTTTCGCCTAAAATGTGAATGGTGTGTGTGTGTGTGTGTGTGTGTGTGTGTGTGTGTGTGTGTGTGTGTGTGTGTGTGTGAGTGTGTGTGTGTGTGTGTGTGTGTGTGTGTGTATGTTTGTGCACGCGCGAGTGTGTGTTTCTGCATTTGTAATTTTGTGTGATTCTCTCTCTCTCTCTCTCTCTCTCTCTCTCTCTCTCTCCGTCATTTCGGTGTCTCTGTTCTATCTGTCATTTGTCGCAGTCATTTTCCCCCCCAACTGTTTCTTCTCCTCTCCCTTTCCACTACGATTACTGTTGTCAGTATTATGTACATGATTATGGTATATGTGTATTTTTTCCATATATTTCATTGTAAATTGATTTTTTTTGTTTACAGTTTTTGCTTTTCATCTTGTTTGCTTCAGTTGTATTTCTTATATATTTATGACGACAGGATGAAAAAAAGTTTTGTTTAGCTTATTCCTTTATCGTCATTAAAGATCATTCTGACTTGACTTGACTTGACACACACACGCACAACATACAGTATTTATATGGCGCTGAATCTTGATAGAAATCAAATCAAAGCGTGCACACACGTTAGCATTCATAACGCATTCAAACAAAAATGCAATACAAAGCGAACACACATGTATGACATAAATGGTATACAGCAGAAACAGACCTAAAGGCAAGAGAGAGAAGAGAAAGAGAGTGGAGCCTCAATGACGGGGGAACAGGTGGGTTTTGAGGTTAGATTTGAAAGCAGAGAGGGTCGGTCGCTGACGGAGGGAAAGAGGAAGTTTGTTCCAAGATGTCGGTCCTGAAACTGCAAAAGAGCGCCGACCGACAGTTGAAAGCTTATACCTAGGGATCTGGAGAGAAAGAGGATAAGAAACTGAACGTAAACTTTGAGCTGGCGTAAAAATGGAAATACTGTCGCAGAGGTAAGATGGAGCAGCTTTATGGATAGATTTATAACAAACACGGAGTTAACACAGAGTAAAATATGCCACATGGTGCAGGAATGATAGACTATGCCTAAAATGTGGGCACTCTTACAAGACAGTAGGAGATGACCAAAACGCTGGATCATATGGCTGGATAGAAAAGTAACTTAACAGGTAAGTACATACAGTCAAACCCTGCCTAATGACCAAATCAGTTTTGCTTACTTTCTTCTCTATTTATTTCTTACCAGCAGATTCTCCAGTATGACGGCCGCCTTGCTATTACAAACAATTTTAGTCCGTCTACAATTTACGCATTGGACTGTAGAGGGGAAGTATTGTTTTTTATTTTGATCTTGTTGTTTTTTTGCTCCTTCTGTTGCCTGCTTTTTGCTCCTTTTGATGTATTTGCTGTTTGCTGTTTAATTGTTTGTCTGTGTTGATAAAGGCGCATTCGCCGAAATATCCAGTAGTTTTGTTTTGTCTCTTGTGAAGAAAAATAACGCCACTTTACACTTGTCGTGTAGTTGTTTGTTTGTTGTTTAGTCAGTCTGTCGGGAGGTTGCAATACTGAGGTTTGACTGCAATTACATAAATAAGCATGCACAAACACAGACAAATGCACAGAATCAAAGAGAACTCCCCAAATTTGAGCACTCCCACTGAACAAGTTACAGATCACCCCAAACCCAGAAACAGATGAATACATAAATAAGAAGCACTGATCATCGTCAACATGCTTTCACAGACTTAGTGGCCATTTCATACTGAACAAAAAAATGATTGTGTTACATGTGTACATAGATAAACTGGGTAATACACTTTTCGGAAAAACAGAATGTGTGTTTTTATCACAAAATCAGACTGGCCCCATGAAAAAGTAGGACAAACACCCTTACCAATTAATGAAAGGTAACTCGTGCAAACCGCAACATTATATGTCCCTTGGCTATTTGCGAACACTTCCTATTTATTATTAGTAGTAGTAGTAGTAATTAGGGCTAGAAGTGGGCCTCACGGCCCTTTTACGCCATTTCTCGTTAGTGACTTTAATTTGTTTCAGGGTGGTTTGCTTTCTACAGCTAAACTATAACATTTAACCAAAATATGGAATGGACTTTTTCTTCTTCTTTTTTTTCATTCATCAAAAGTAGTATAAAAATTTGACATCATTGTCTTTATTTGGAAGATTTGTTTATGTATTTATGCTAGGTGCAGCCTTAATGTTAGTTGACAAATTATTCCAGTATTGAACAACTTGGCTAGAAAAGTAAAACTTGCGAATGTTAGTAACTGATCGTCTTAAAAATAGCTTCTCTGTACTATTTCGTGTCATGTTTGTGATACTTTTAACACAAAGGTTGCTAAAGTCTATATCTAAATATCATCAATATTATTTATTATTTTATATACTTGTATAAGGTATCCCCTGACTCTTCTTCCCTATTTAGTGTGCAGATTTATGCATATTCAACAGTATTTTACGGACTAAAGGTAATCCTTTTTTTTTAATAAATTAAGACCCCTGTGTCTAATAATATCACAAATAATATAGAAAATAACTATTTTTACACAATCAGAATTTTGTTAAAATGTGGTGGGCACGCCTTATGATACGAAGCGCCATTTTTTCTGTAATCTGTTTGTCCAACTCCAATTAGTTATGAAGAGATAGATGATTGAATCAATGTGGGGAAATGGTTTTCGTATGTTGGTGTGTCTGTGCCCGAATCAGTGAGTGTTAAGCGCCTTGAGATAGAATGAAAGAAAACCGCTCTATAAATGCTGTATATTATTATCATTACATATAGTGTGCAAAATACCAATGCTGTACTAGTAGTAGTAGTAGAATAGGGCTACAAGTGGGCCTCACGGCCCTTTTACGCCCTTTCTCGTTTGTGCCATTTTAAGATATGTTTCACAATGATTGCGCAAACCTAAGCCAAAATAATCTTAATTAATTTTTTCAAAGAAGGAACGGACTTTCATTTTGATTCATCAAAAGAATTGAACATACTTATCATATAAGGATCATTGTCCAGAAGATTTTTAAAAGTGTTGATATTTGGTGCTTTTTTTTATGTTAGTTGGTAAGTTATTCAAATGTTGAACAATCCTGTTGGAGAAGAAACATTTATGTTTGTTAGTATTGGGACGACTGAAAAATAACCTCCATGCTACATACACCAAACTACAGTGGTCATTCACCTCCACAGGCAGCTGATGTCCAGGGTACTCTAAATTGACCACGTAGACAGACACAGAGGGGATGGACAGTAGATTCTGCTGAAGATCACTGAGAGTCTTGGGTAATAATGATGCCAAGTCTGCACACAAACACAGATACATAGACATAAGAACACACTGGACTGGACTGGAACCAATGTATTGTCAGATTAACTATAAAAGTTGTAATGACATTTAAAAAAACAAGGAAAACAAAAAAACAATGAAATTCAATAGATAATAAAGAAATTATACAAAACTTGAAATTGGAAAAAAACAAAAAAACTCCTTCCTCTCTCTCTCTCTCTCTCTCTCTCTCTTTCCAACCAACTCTCTTTCACTCACCTTAATCACCCTATCTTAATCCATAACACACACACACACACACACACACAGAGAGAAGGGAACAGAACTGAGCTTTTGCTAAAAGATAACCCAAAGAAAGACAGGTGAAAAAGAAGCCGCATATGTCGACAGCAAGATGTATAAAGACATAAAAACTATGTTTGTGCAACTACAAGCGCACACATGTGCATGCATAAGCACACACACAACACATACTATGTTATGTAGAGAATGGAAGAAGGGGGTTTCTGGCTCAGTTTCGGTTTCGGTTTCACTCCTCCATTTATTTAAAAAACGGCTAAAATCACGCCTTTTTTCTTATGTTTTTTAACCCCCCAAAAGGCGTGATTTAATCGTTTTCTTGCGTTTTTTATCCTCGAAAACAGTGCGATTTAGTCGTTTTTACTCTCGAAAACGGTGTGATTTAATTGCTTTTTAATGAAAAAAAAAATAAATACACGTTCTGATTTTCTTCACAAACATTTGTACTGACTAGGAAAATCTGTTTTTAATACTAGTTTACAGAATTTTTCTTTTTTTAGCCTTTGTTTTATTTTATTTTTTTCTTCTTTTGATTCAACAACATCATTTTCATCAAGGCACTCATCAAAGCTGTGTTTATCTTTGGTAAAAAACAAAACAACCGTCTTTAGTTGCTCCCTGAAGTCCTTTAAAACCGAATTATACTTCTGCGTTAAAATCCATACGCTAATTCCTGCATGACGACCACTGAATGCTAGTTTTGCTAAACTATTTCTTTTTTTGACAATGTCTTTTTCAGCTGAGCAATCATCAATGATAAACAAAGTTGGTGTTCCTTTAAACAGTTTATAAAAATACTCTAAACATTCGCTTAGTTTATCACTTGGATTGACTAAATAGATTTCGTCATCTGTCCAAATGAACTTTCTTTCTTTATAAGACTTGTTGTATTCTAAAGTCGTGCAGAATATCACTATGTGTTCAAAGTGATTACGATAAACCGTTTGTATTAAATCTAAAGCGAACACACTTTTTCCGCAGCCTGTCATTCCGCAAAATAAACCACAATGAGGTTCTTTTGTAATGAAATTTAAATTAGTCTTCAAATCCATTATTTTAATACACAATATCTTTTAATCTGTTGTCTTCAATGTTCAGCTGAGCATCGCATAGTAAATAAACATAAATATATATTTGCTTATTCTCTTCCGCTTCTTTGTGGATTTGAATGTTTATTCCTCCTGATCCATCACCAACTGTTCTTCCACTGCCATGTAGTTTGTTATCTTCTGTTGTTCTAAGATCTAGCCACAACGCATACTTCGAATATAAATAATCTTCAAGTCTGACATCATGAAGATGGAGGTCTTTGCAAATTAAATCAGCCGCAGGGTCTCTTTGCCGACCACCTCCACCCAACAGCTTTCGTATTTCATCAAAATGCTGATAAGGTAAAAGACCACTTGCAAACAACTGATTCGGTTGTCCTTCAATCGTACATGTTAGTTTAGTTATTTTAGGATTATAAAACTTCTCGCTTAATCTGTTAAAGGTTTTTTTGGACTCCTCAAACAGCAACAAAATCCCTTTCAATGACCTTGCTGATACATTCAAATCGATGTTCCAAATTGTGTCTGATTTGTTTTTAGGTATTTTACTATGATTTAAAATTCTGTTGTAGTATATTGCTAATCTTGTCTGGTATTGTTGTGAAATCAACCGAGCTAATTCTTGATGACGAACAACATCAAACTCTAATGTGATGTCTGAAATACTATATTTTGCATCAGGATCTGTCGCTGATCTGATAACACGGCTGTAATCATTAAAAGTTAATTCATACATAAGCCTATCTTGTAAAGCACCCTGATAATACGGGGAGTGCGTGTTTAACAGCTCGAAATCAAGAGGTATATAAAATCGATTGCCATAAACTTGTGCAACCAACGCATCTTGATTGCTATCTTTTTTGTCTGCAGCATCAATTCTATGTTTTATACCATTATCTCCCTGTATTCCTTGATAAGTTCGATCTTTTCTTTCATTTTGTGTGAGCCACAGGTCGCAATAACTCAAAAAGACATCTGTATTATCTAATGACATTACCTCTCTCCCTTCAAGTTTAATAGTAATCTTACTAACGATCGCTCTACCAAGATTAGCAACTAAAGTTCTGTTCGGATCCGTCGCTGACTCCAGTTGTATTCTAAAAGCAAGACGTGCGGTACCTGGCACAATTACTTCATTAGATCCCAGACTAGGAAATCTTACTGATAATATTTGTCTTTGATCGATAGTTGAAGGATTATTACTTATGACGATACTCTGCCTGGTTCCTTTAACACCGAGTGGTTCTTTTAACCGTCTGTATGGATCAAGAATTGTTCCGTATGATTGTGACATCTCTTTTGTTTTTAGAAATAAAATAAAAACATAATTATAAATAAAAACATGGCCGGAATAGAAGCAGACCACGATTATGACGCCTTTGAACCTGGAGATGACATGAGTGAAGCTATTCAATCTCGTCATCAATCAACTTTAAGACAAGAACTAATGGAAGGTAAAGTAAGATCGTTTTATGAAAGCATAGGACAAGAACCACCTGAAGTTTTCGATTCTAATGACTTTGAATATAAAGATAACCATTTATTTGCGAAGGATAAAGATGGAAACCCAGTACAACTTACAACTAAACCAAACCCCTCAAAGTTTATAAAAAAAGAGTACAATTCGTGGCAGGCTCAGTGTTAGTGATCAAATACGATTTAACATCGAACCAGTACCAGACCTAAGCACAAATTAGTTAGTTTTAATCCGTGACGTAAATAGAATTGTAGGAGTCTATAATGACAAACTTTTTTTTGTTTGTTATGTAGATTAGGCACAAGTTTTGGTAGCTCTGATCCCACCTGAAGTCTTTCTGCTGCTAACGGGTAGTCGTTGTGTAGGTCATGGAGTTCATCCGGATAATCTAAGTCGACTTCTAAAATAAAACCTGTTTTGTAACAATCTGGTAATTTTAAAAGCCATTGTAAAAACTCTGTGATATTAAAATTAAAAGGAGCTGTAAACATTTTAAAGTTACGTAATGGAAGTGACTGACACATCGCCCAACCATAGAGATTGTTAGCATCTAAATACATGATATAATTTGATGGTTTAGTAGGATCGTAGTCGTCTAAGTACTTGTTGTTGGCCTTACAATAACTGTGTGAAGCCATACTAATTCCTCCACATAGTCCGTCTTCAATCATCTGGAGAGTTGGTCAATCTGTATTTTGGTAAATCTTAAGAAAGCATCCCAACTCATTCCAGGAGCAGAGATATAATGAGCAGGGTCTAGACTGTAATGTTTCATACACGTTTTTCTGTAATTTTCAAATACGTCCGCAAGCAAACAAACGTCAGCCATTAAATAGGCGTCATGGTAGTCTCCCATGGTTTTGCAGTCTAATTCAATCCACGTTGAATGTGCATGGTTGTAGTCAGAGTCACTTATATCTTTTCCTTTCAAACTAGAGTAGAATGCGCCTTTAGGTGGTAATTCTAAATCGTCAAATTTATCCCAACTACTCATGTACTCGTAAGGGTATACTCCTTTTCGTACAAGTGTTGGATCAAAGTATTTTTCTGTTATAGTGCATTTGGATAGTGACTGACCTAAAGATTCTAACGAACCCATCATATGTTGTAGTGAATCATAAAAAGATAATTGTCCTAATGTAAATGTCATGTACTTTTCTGAAGAATGAGCTATACAAGTGACGGTTCTAAATTCATCAGTAACTGCTTGTAGAATTAAATGGGAGTCATATCCACGTAGATTGTGAAAGAATATAGGCAGTTTCCAAGACTTTGGTTCAAACTTCAACTGCAAATTACAGGAGTTGTGTGCTGCTCCTCTGAATTTTCCACTAATGTGATCATGATCTCTTACTTTTTCATCAGTTGCTTCGAATTCTTTTTTACAAATCCAACATTCAATAGCTGACTCAAATTGATTTAAATCTTCTGATGTCATGATTAAATCAAATAGATTAAGTTGATTAGACAACTCATTACGCTTGTATTTCATACGTAATAAGAATCGTTTTGCAGCATCAGGTCCTCTATAAAGTTCTGGCGTTGAATGTTTCCCATCTGATCTAACTATAATAAAAGCATATGAACAGATTTGATGATTGTTTAATAATACTGTTTTGGGAAGATTTTTAGGAGCAGGACCTTGATACGGAACGATGATAGATTCGAAGTCAGCGTAAACAACATATGGATTTAATTGCAGTTTCTTCCAGTTTTTAAACGACACCTTACTACCTTCTTTTGGAGTAATAAGTTTAGTTTCACAGTCAGCAGTTGAATTACAATGTTTTCTGTGTTCAACTGCAGCATGAATACTAGGAATTCTCTGAAAACATCTTCGACAGAAGTCCTGTTTTTCTTTGTGATTTGTAGTAAAGAATATAAGTCTGCTCATTGTTCGGATTAAAGTGTAGTGTGTTTTTGTTCCATCCGTTACTAAGAGTAGATCAATATGTTTTTCGTCTGGATCACCAATCATGGGAGAGTTCTTTGATACACGGATTGGTTTAAGGTTTTCTTCTATTGACCATGTGTAGATGTTAATTGAAATTGGTTTATTTTGTTCTTCAAATTGATCAACTTCGCTTAGGCTTACAGGGAAGTCGATTCCATTAAAGTTTAATTCATTTATGTAAGGTTGATAGTTAATTACTCTCTCTGCGTTCTTTTTGACATAATGAAGTTTAGCTAAAACGCACCACATAAAACATTGGTTATCTGTATTCTTAATGTTTGTACTGCTCGTTTTAAAACTAAATCTTTAGGTAAAGGAATAAACGAGTTTCCTACGATGGGGGCATATTTACTCTCCCTTAATTTGATTTCTAATACTCTTCCTTCTGACCAACCAGATCCTCTCAGTTTTGCCTCTTCTGATGCATTAATGAACTGGGTGATTAAATTGTCTGCCCAGGTTTCTGTAAAGTCATTATAAGAAAGAATTACTTGTTGTTTAGTAGAGACCCATACTTGTAACTGCTCCTTATTAACTGTTTCATAATCTACGTAAACTGCCAACATTACTTTAACTGGTGGTTCTATTATCAGTTTTTCAGGTATTTGTGAAATAGCATGTTTTACACTTTCTAGTACATTTTCTGGATCAATAACTTCTAATTCTGTTTCTTTAAAAACATTGTCTAAATGTTCGCGTACATCATCAAGTGTCATTGCCATGTTGAGTTTCTTTTTCTAACTCAAATTTTTTTTATTAAATTAAAATAATTATTTGTTAAAAATGTACTAAAAGGTTTAGGATTTAACTGAAAAGCAAAAAAAAAGAAAAGTAAATGAAATAATTCTTCTAAGTCTCTATTTAAAGCTCTTTTTAAATTGGAACTGTGTCTAGCGGGATTATCTGTACGGTAGTTCTTCTTTAACAAATGCTCTTTTTGGAGCAGGTCGTGTCATATGTTTGTCGTATCAGTTTCTCTTAAATAATACACGGGAGGATTCATTTCTATTATTCTTTTTATTTCGTACGGATCAATGCTCCAAATTGGATCAGTTGCTCTTATGCGGGTGTCTCCTTCTGCTTCTCCTGGTGCATAAAGAAATCTTACTTTTACTCCAAATGGTATTAGTTGTTTTGTAATTGAATGTTGAATTGGCAAGACAATTGTTTTCTTCTGTATTGCTTTTACTGGTCGGAGTCCAATGACCTTAGATTCTTCGTTATTCATGACACGCAGAACAGAGGGTAGTCTTCTAACCCATTCAGTGTTTCTAGTTGAATCAAGGAGTTCTCTATGGTATTGATAAGAGAAAAGTCTTTCTGCCAATTGTTTGTTAAAGTTTTCAACTAAAGCCTGAGATCTATGATTTCCAGGAATACCCCTTTTAATAGTGACTTTGTGTTTTAATAGTAGCTGATTGAATTGTCCTTTAAATTCTTTTCCTTCATCAACTTGAATTAAACGAGGATAGGTTAATGGACCGCGTCTGTAGATTTCTTGTAAAGCAACAGAGACTGAAGTAGCACTTTTATCAGTCAATGGTTCAGCATCTTTATATCTTGAAAATAAATCGATGACTGTAAGCGCGTATTTAAATCTTTTTCTTCTGATTAAATCATGAGGGAGGTATAGAAGATCCATTTGATGAGTGTCATTTGGTGTTGAGTTGACAAAGTGCGGTCTTTTAATTCGTTTAGGTGCTGGTAAATAGATTTGCCATATAGCTTGTTTAGATAGCCATTCTTTTGCCGTTTGTTCAGTGACTCCTGCAGCTTGATTTAATTTTTGAATAGCAGTTAAACCTTTCCAATAGCCTTTCGGTGAATAATAAATTTTAGATAGTTTATCATTCATTTTAATACTACACGTTTTTTGCGATGAAATAAACAGCAGTCATACCAACTACGATAAATGCTTTTTCCTGGAGTTTTTGTTTTTCGGATGGTTGGTAGAAGTCACTTAATTTCGGTGGTGGGAGCTGTTGGAGGTCTTCTCCTGTCACTAAATAATACTCTTTAATAGCGTCGTCGACATTCTTAAAAGTGTATGCTGCATGGTTTTGCAGTTTTAATTTGTTGTTAATAAAATCTAACTGAGCAAGTCTTTGTTTTTCATAAGCGTCTTGTGCTGCTGCTAATTGCTCCATTGCTCGATTATGTCTTTGTCTTTCCTTGTTTGTTTCTAGTTTACTGAACATGTATTTACTACCTGAAAAAGCAAGTGCGTTTACTACAGCACCGCCAATCATCATTGTGAGTGAAGCCATTTTATTTTTACATATTTATATTTTCTGGAATTATTCCTTGTTTAACTAAAAAGTCTTTTGTTGCGATTGAAGCAGTGATTATAGCGATTAGTTTACCGGAGTCCTCTAGGTCAAGTTTTCCAAGGTCAGCTGCTTTCATTTTCAATAGTTTCTTACCAACCATCGTGTACGCAACAGAAAGTCCACCAATCAGAGCAGATTGATATACAAGGTTAGCAACAGTTTTTTCAGCACTCATTTTTGTTTTCAAAATAAAAATAATAAATCAACTAAAAATGAATTGTGACGAACTGTTGTTAAATGCGCAGGAAGCAGTCATTTCTGATGAAGTGTCGACAAGTGTTATGAATAAAAAGGAAAAGTTGTATTCTCTGGCTGCGTGCGGAAAAACGAAGCAATATTTAGGAACAGAATTTAGTATAGAACAGATTCAAGTAATGTCTTCTGCTGACATTGAAAAGTACTACAACAGATACGAAGCACAACTAGGATCTAAAATGGTTAAAAGTTTAGGTCAAACAGTGTTAAGCTTGTATACAAAGTTAGTTAATCAATTTCTTCCCGTCGATTCACAACAAGATTTAATGTACGATTTAAGTCAAGATCCTGTTTTAATTAAATCGTTAGAGTCTCTTAGTTGTGATCTTTATTATAGGTTTGGCGGGCTTTTATCACCAGTTGTCATGGGGTTAATTACTTTTAATCATATAGATTTTATTGCTATTAAAAATGAACGTGACAGAGAATCCAGAGCAGAATGCAGTACAGAATCAGCAAACAAGCCCCAGTCCGACAGTGATCAAGGTAACGAAGAGCCCAGGACGAGTTGAAGCAGGTAAAAGGTTATCAGAGTGGAATCGACAAAAAAAAAAGAATAAACAAACAAAACAAAAACTGTTGTCTCAGAATGAAGATGAATCAGCCATAAGCGCAATACCAGTTAAAAAAGAAGAAATCAAACAAAGCAATGTGAATTTCGATGCTGTATTGTTTACTGTTGGTGTGGTTGCCGGTGTTGGTTATTTGTCTTATAAATTATATAAAACACACACGCAACCAAAGCCAAAAACACGAGTAGAAGTACAAACAAAACAATCAGAGAAAGCAACAAACAAACAAGAAACCCAAACACTAAAAAGCTTAAAACCTGAGAGCGATCCATTTTTAATGCAATAAATTATTGTTTTAGAACTTAATAAAAACTTAACAATAACTTAAGTAAGAACTTGAACTAGAACTTAAGTAAGAACTTGACAAGTTTTTGTGTTAGAACTTAATAAAAACTTGACACAACTTACAAAGAACTTATTAATAACTTGAAGTTGACTTAACAAGAACTTGAATAAGAACTTAAATAATTACTTGATTAAAAACTTAAATAATAACTTAACAATAACTTGATAAATCATTTTGTTAACTTAATAAGGGGGCTTGTGTGTGTGTACAGCCTCTTTGCCTTTATTTTGAACAGGGCTATGGCTGTACGCTTATAAAGGGATTAGTGTATGCATGCATTTAAAAAAAGTTGTTGTTTGTTCTCATTTTAGTTTGCATGAACTAGGACAATCACTCTTCCAAGAGTGGTTGACACAGTTTTAGATCAAAGAACTAGGACAATCACTCTTGGAAGAGTGGTTGACACAGTTTTACTCAACAGTCACTGGGCCGGTTGGTCACGCATGATTTGACATCAGAGCCCTCCTTTTTCTCTCTCTCCCTAGGTCTTGGGACTCGCCTGTCTAGCCTGTCTGTCTGTCATTTGGTTTCTCTGTCTGTCTAGCCTGTCTGTCTGTCAGTTGGTTTCTCTGTCTGTCTAGTCTGTCTTTTCGTGTCTGTCTGTCAGTTGGTTTCTCTGCCTGTCTAGCCTGTCTGTCTGTCAGTTGGTTTCTCTGTCTGTCTAGTCTGTCTTTTCGTGTCTGTCTGTCAGTTGGTTTCTTTGCCTGTCTGCAGTCTGTCTGTCTGTCTCTCTGTCTGTTTGTTTAGACTGTCTCCCTGTCGGTCTAGTCTGTCTTTTCGTCTGTCTGTCAGTTGGTTTCTCTGTCAACAAACCTGTCAGCCAGTCTATCAATCTGTCTTTACAAAACTAACAAACTCCTCATTATCTCTCATAGAATGAAATACTAAGTTAGTTAGACTTGATTGATTATTTTGATTTGATTTAAACAGATCAGTTAATATTTGGCTAAAACATTCCACTGGTGTTTTCCCCCTAAGCTTGTCTTTTATCACAACGCAACGCACAGACTTGTTTACTCTTTGCTGTCTTTTGCTGGCATGGCAGCTAAGGTAAATTCATGAAGTAAACGTCAGCGGTCACATGATTCACAGAGCATTCTGATTGGTTTAAGTCAATCACCTGATGCACTTGTCGTCGCGCCACACAGAAAACATGCTATGTCACGTCTAAAGAAATGGATACTGTGTTTTATACTCGACTGAGCATGCCTATTACTGATATATGATCTTTTAATTGTATGTGTTTTCTGTTTGACTGTCAGTGTCTCTTCTCTCAGTGTGTGCGCGCTAATCACATATAATAAAGGTCTTAGAGAACGTTAGAATACTCAATCTGGATCGGGAACAAAAATAACCTCCTACAAAGTGCGTGTAATGTTGTCGAATCAAAAGAAGAAAAAAATAAAATAAAACAAAGGCTAAAAAAAGAAAAATTCTGTAAACTAGTATTAAAAACAGATTTTCCTAGTCAGTACAAATGTTTGTGAAGAAAATCAGAACGTGTATTTTTTTTTTTTTTTTCATTAAAAAACAATTAAATCACGCTGTTTTCGAGAGTAAAAACGACTAAATCGCACTGTTTTCGAGGATAAAAAACGCAAGAAAACGATTAAATCACGCCTTTTTGGGGGTTAAACAACATAAGAAAAAAGGCGTGATTTTAGCCGTTTTCTAAATAAATGGAGGAGTGAAACCGAAACAGAAACCGAAGCTGAGCTTATGTACACCACACATTTTAACAAGCGCGAAAATCGCAATAGTTTGTGGCACGCTGTCTATTTTTACCACTCCAATCATGAGTTACCTCCCCTGGCTTTTCAATAATTTTAATCTGTAAACCAGAATGTTATCTCTGCACCATTTCGTAACTTTTTATATCTTTTGCAAAACATTTAAAACTATGTATCCTACTTATACTCATCAAAAGAAGCACCGCATACTCGTCGTGTCTGTTGTAGTGTCTGTATTACATATGTTTATTATTTTGTACGCTTTTAAAATACATCATTTTAAAGAGCGGCCTCAATTAATTTTGAAGTGTAGCCTCGATTACATACGATACACAGTACATATAGTACATATCTATATTGTTAAAAACTCAGGACTTTACTGGTGTTGCACTGCCTCCGGGCATTGCAGCCAGCATTGTTCCCACCATCTTTGTATTTACAAATGTCCCATATGTGTCTATGACCGAGAGGACGTAAAACACCATTTTTCAGTGTAGCCTCGATTTGAAGTGCGACAATTTTGTCCAAATGTGCGACAATTTTGGACCGACAGACAGACCGACCGACCGACAAAGTGAGTTATAGGTTTGTGGCTTGAGCCACAAACAAAAACAGTTATAGGGAGGGGCAGAGAACAAGAGAAGCTGGAAAAAAAGATGAATGGGGGGGAGGGGGAGAGAGCTAAAGAGGGATTAACTCAATCGAGTCACAAAGAAAATTGCGGACATTCCCCCTCAGATCGATAATTTTAGGTCATTTTCTTAAGTCGAAAAAAATGTGAATGCACATCATACAAACATGTGACATGCACCAAATGATGAATCAGTATATTTATGAAAACTCCTTACAAGTGAGCCGCATAGATTTCATGATGTAAGTAATATGATGAAATACGTTTGGTCAGTAAAACAAAAACTTTCTTACTCGACAGGCTGATAACTTTTTTTATGATCTCGATCAATTATCACAAAGCCAGTCAAGTTTTGTTAGACTTGGTTTGGTATATAATCCCCAAAAAATTGGTTTAGATGGAATGAAGCAAATTTGAAGGTGATAAGTAGTTCAATTCAAAGAAGTATAAAACGAAAATAGGAGACACGAGAGATGGTCTAAGGGAGGTCTGGGGATTCATAGGAACAGCGAGTTATTTCCCTTTTATTGCTTTACACAACATTCAAAATCGCCGAAATTGGTTGGAAAACTCTCTCCGACATGACTCCCAATGATTGGAAGAGTGTCAGAAACATGACTCCGACGTGACTCCGTTGAGTTAAACTTGTAGTTCCAAGACTTGAGATAATCATCTGGTTCATTTACCAATCAACCAAAGGAAGCTGGAGGAGATGTGTGGGAATGGGATTGGAAAAGACAGGGGGGGGAGGGGGGGCAGAGGGGAGAAGAGAGATAAGCAAGGAGACAGAGAAAAACTGGCTAAGTTGTCCTTTAGACACCCCCTTCATGTTTACGACCCTCAATCTCAAAGTCTGCTTCTTCCAGTTTTAAGAAAAAAATCCTAGGCTGAACCAACCCTATCCCTTCCCCAAGAATGGCAGAATATTGCTTCTCAGTGAAATTTTTCAATGTGAAAGTACAAGATAGCCGAACAGTAGACAGAGAAGGAGACACGCACATTAACTCATTGGAGTCATGACAGAGGATGTCTGCCGTCACTGTGAGTCTCTGTTCAGGTCATGACGGCAGACAACTGCTGTCAGAATTTCCTTTTTTTTTTTAGCACCCACAAATAACACTATTCAAGGGAGCTTACTGTTGAAAATCAAAGTACACTCAATTATGCTTCGATTGCTTCCCTTAGACCGTATCTCATAGCCATTTGGGCCGTATAATAGCGATTTTCATCGAGTCACTTAGCAACAGCTGTGTTCCTACATAAACAAAATAGCGGCTAAAAAACTCAGGAATTCCGTTTTGGGTACTTTACTGAGTGATGTTTACACAAAAGAGATGAGTAAGCGCACCAACTGTGTGTGGCATTTTATTTAGTAGACTTATGCCTTTCTTTTGCAAAGTATTGTTTGTTTCTATCTTGATTAATTATTTGGTAGTGATTTTTTTAAAAGCGGCATGAAACGCGAGATTCCTGGGATCGAAGCGCACTGTCTGACCGCGACTCCAATGAGCTAAAACAAAGACAGATACAGACAGAAGGATAGAGAGAGAGAGACACTGAGACACAGAGAAAAGAACAGAGAGACAGAGACAGTCAGACACACTACCTTTGGAATATACAGCTGATAGAACATGGTCAGCCTTTATCTCCTCTCCTTCTGTGTGTACCTGAAAGAACCCACAATATAAATCATTGTATTAGTAGATCTGTGTGTCTGGGGTCTGTAACTGGAACGATCAATTCAATAGATTGTTGTATTTGTACCTCTGTATGTATGTATGTGTGTGTCAAGTCAAGTCAAGTCAAGATTTTATTTAACTCTTTCATTCCTTGTTTTACACTAACTGTTACTTCCCCTTATTCCTATGTTTCTATTATCTGTCTATTCCCTTCATTCCTGGATTTAAAGAGGGTTAAAAATGTGATAATGGGGTACTTATTTTAGAGACTTACGACAGTAACCCACATTACACGAACCTAAGAATGTCATATACCGTTGTGTAGGGATTTGATGTGAGAAGCTGTTTGTAACCATGTTGACACATTATGGTGACATGACAGATGACACATAGGTGCAAAACAGGTAAGTTTACAATTTAACATAAAACATACCATCATGCCATACATGCAGGTCAGTGTTTTTCAAGCAAATTGTATATTTCATGCACGCACTCACCAAGCGAGTCCTCCTGTACATCCCCATGCATTGTGCTTGTCATTACTCCACAGATAAGTGTCACCATTGTCACCATAATTGTCCCCAACACATCAACAGTTTATTGTCTGTTTTGACGATTATGTATGGATACAACACAAATATATAGAGAACAAGCACCACACTATTTTGCACACTTTTTTTTACACAGATGATATTTTCACGTTCCCTATCTACGCATGTATGTACCCCTGTCACAGTCATCACATCACATGTCACACATCTGTGACACGTCTGTGATACACCTTGAAGCAGTCACTGTGACGCTGTTTGCAGCACAGATACCACACTTTTCACACATCATTGTAGTTTGACACTTTTTGAAGGGGTGTCAGTATAGCTGACACCAGTGTGTGCATGCTTGTACTTGGGGTGTCATGCCGTGCACACCACACATGTGTGCTTGTCACCTACACCTTTGTTTTTCTCTGGTTCCTCAGTGCGTTGTTTTAGGTGTTATTGTTGGAATATTCTAGCAGATAACTGAGCACTTCATCAGAATAATATAACTGGAAATAGTCCAGCGCTTTCATTGATACGTCTAACACACACACAGGCCCTGATCGATGTTTGAATTCCGTCCTAGTTTCGGTTTTGGTGTGACATAATTCCCCCTAATCCACTCAAAACTAGGTCGAGTGTAGAACAAAGGTAAGTTTTGATAATCTAACTCCTCACCACTAGCATCATCACCACCTATGTGCGCTTCAATAGCTGCCATGAACTAAGCTCACTCTTCTTCTGTCAAATTGGTCAGAATCAGAATTTTCTCCACCTTCCATTTTCACTGCCAAGAAAAACTACCACGTGCACAGTAACCCACAGTACACACCTACTACACGCTTTCACTCAAAACGACCCCTTTCCCACGGAGCTGGAAGGAGGAGGGGGTGGGGGGAAGGGAAGGGTAAACAGCAGGGGGGTCTGGCATCACATTCCATTCATAAACAGTCCCGTTAGCGGCTGGGTCAAGGGTAAATGACGTACTTTGATTAAGTCCAAAGTACGATCCCGGAATACCGGTCTCTCGGATTGAAAGGAGTTATTTCTTCCAGAACGGTTTTCCGTTCTCCAGGATTGAAAGGAATTAAGCCTTGAAACCGGAAAACCGGTCTGCAGGATTGAAAGAGTTAAAGATGGACATTGAATAAGCAAACATACATGCTTTTTTTTTATCAAGCCATCTATAAACAGAAGCATAAACCAAACATACATACACGAAACATAAACTATACTGTGTGTGTGTGTGTGTGTGTGTGTGTGTGTGTGTGTGTATGTGTATGTGTGTGTGTGTGTGTGTGTGTGTGTGTGTGTGTGTGTGTGTGTGTGTCTGTCTGTCTCTGTGTAATATGTGTGTCTGTCTCTGTGTAATATGTGTGGTCTGTCTCTGTATGTCTGCACGCACATCTGCATGCATGCTTGTGTGTTTCTATGTGCTTAATACTTAACATCAAAGTTTCTTTCCAAATCTTTAAAGCAAACTCTCACAACTTACGCCATCTTAACACAAATCACATGTCACCAAAAACAAATTCAAACAATTTAGTACGACATTTTTCATCTTAACCCTCACCATAATGCTCCCATCCGACGTAGGCACCAGGGCTCGACAGGGAGACCCTCTGCGGACTTCACACCGTGAAGAGGTTGTTGCCACGGTCGTTTCCATGGTGTCGCTAAGCTGCTGCAGGCCCCGCCTTAACGACCATGAGGCCCACTTCTCCTCCCGGCTTCGTTTCTCTAAATCTGTCAGCTGAGGTGTAGGCAAACCTGAGAAAAGCAGTCATTTATAAAATTAAAAAACAGCTTTTTTTTTAATATATCATCAATTTTCATTTTGATCTTTTCTGTTGCTAACATCCTGTCTATTTATCCTCAGATGGAGAGCCTGAGATAAAACTTCATTGGATATCTATTTGTTCATCTTTTTATTTTAAAAAACCCAGCTTTTTCTGAACCATTTCATCCATTTTCATTATGATCAGTTCAGCAGTTAACCATGAAGTCTATTTCTCCTCCCTGCTACCCTTTTCTCCAAATCTGTCAGCTGATATGCTGAAGAGCCTGAGATCTATTTTCATTATAATCAGTTCAGTAGTTAACAACCATGAGGCCTGTTTCTCCTCCCCCACTACCCTTCTCACCAAATCGATCAGTTGATATCATAACACATCTAGCGCCATGTATTTTTTACCTTCTTGGTTGTCCATTGCATCTCAACCGACAAGAGGGGAGTCACTGTTTCTTAGTGTGCATACGTCGCTTTAACGGAAAAATCATTAACATAAGCTCTAAACACAAACACATGGCAGGGTACTCGACCGTGAATGTCTTTGCATTTGGTGGGAGTGTAGAGTGATGTACTGGGCGAATGTATTCGCCCATGGTACTGGGAGAGTTAAAGAGCCTTCAGGAGACATGAAAGTCAACGAGCGCTTCTGACCGCCAAACTGTAGATCACTCTCACAGATTATATTAATTCCCTTTGTCTAGACAAAAGTGTTGATTGCAAGCAGCAAAAACGTATTTTGGTCACGCACAATCAAGAGAGAGCAACACAGACAGAAAGAGAGAGCGAGTTTTGAAACAGCCTCTAAATGGAACGCCACCTGCAATCAAAGGCTAAGGAAGGTAGCTCCACCAAAACATCTTATTCATTTATAAAAAAAAGCAGCCTTAACAGATCCATTTTTCAAATGTTTATTATACAGTCAAACCTCTATTTTGAGACTTCCAAAAATTCAGGAAAAAATTGGTCTTAAATTTGAGGGGTTTTGCAATGGAGGTCGGTTTTATACATAAATTATAGAAGATAAATTACATCTGTGCACAAAAAAAAACGGTCTTAAATGAGAGGTCTTTTAACCCTTTCATCGCCACTGTCACCTCTTGGCACCACAATGATTTAACACCCATGTCACTGAAAGGCATCAAATGAGGGTCTGGTATCCAGTGACCTTATGTTCTTAATTTTGGGAAGTAAGGATATGTCCTATTTTATGCATGTCACAGAGGAATCCCCAATATTGGAGACAGAATCTTTTCTCTTCCCAGGTAACAGTAATGGAAAGTTTTAGCTGAAAAATGGCTGGTGTTGAAATGGTTAATGGAGGGTCCCCCCCATTTATAGCTCACAATGTCCCACATGTACCCTTCGGATCAAGAGGACGTTAGATTTCAAATTTCGTCATTTAACGGAGGGTCTAAAACTAGAATGCTTACGGTATATGACAAACAGCGGGCAAAACTGTGAAGCCAGGTGATATATTCACGTGACTTGGTAAGACTGCAAGTCCCAGCTGCAGCTGGACTGCGCACAACTCGGCAGTCATGTGAGTCATGCAGCACCAAACGGACACACTGGTTAGGCATACCTCTCGCTCTCTCTCTGATACATCATTATAACCCCCTCCCCAAAGATCCCACGTGATAGCGAAGGCCTATTCATCAAAGTTTTCGACTTTGACTGACTTCGACCTCTCTCTCTCTCTCTCTCTCTCTGTTACATCATTATAACCCCCTCCCCCAAAATCCCACATGATACGAGCGAAGGCCTATTCATCAAAGTTTTCGACTTTGACTGACTTCGACCTCTCTCTCTCTCTCTCTGTTACATCATTATAACCCCCTCCCCCAAAATCCCACATGATACGAGTGAAGGCCTATTCATTAAAGTTTTCGACTTTGACTTTGACCTCTCTCTCTCTGTTACATCATTATAACCCCCTCCCCAAAATCCCACATGATACGAGCGAAGGCCTATTCATCAAAGTTTTCGACTTTGACTTTGACTTTGACCTCTCTCTCTCTGTTACATCATTATAACCCCCTCCCCCAAAATCCCACATGATACGAGCGAAGGCCTATTCATCAAAGTTTTCGACTTTGACTGACTTCGACCTCTCTCTCTCTCTCTGTTACATCATTATAACCCCCTCCCCCAAAATCCCACATGATACGAGCGAAGGCCTATTCATTAAAGTTTTCGACTTTGACTTTGACCTCTCTCTCTCTGTTACATCATTATAACCGCCTCCCCAAAGATCCCACAAGATACGAGCGAAGGCCTATCCATTAAAGTTTTCGACTTTGACTTCGACCTCTCTCTCTCTGATACATCATTATAACCCCCTCCCCCAAAATCCCACATGATACGAGCGAAGGCCTAGTCATTAAAGTTTTTAACTTTGACCTCTCTCTCTCTCTCTCTCTCTCTCTCTCTCTCTCTCTCTCTCTCTCTCTACCTCATCGTAAAGCATAGGGAGTACATTTATATGGCATGCTTTCTAGTTTCAAATCAGTATCAGTTTTACAAACAGCCTTTAACTCACGTTGCTGCCTGTACCTACCTCTTGCCTTGAACATGGCTTTGGTGAGGGAGCCATGCTCTCTCTCCAGGTTGAACACGTCAGGGAAACACGACCGCATGGACAGTTGCCGGCAGTCGTTGGCAAAGATGCCACGGCACATGGCATCCACCGCAGTGTCGGCAAACTGGGCAACAGCATAATAATGTGTGTTTCATTTGTAGAATATCTATAACATTCTACATTGACTTTTATATAATTTTATATCATATACTTTTATGTCATTACAACAATGGAGCCACTGAGGCTCAGTTGCTTGAGTCGCTGGCTCGTAATCCGTAAAGTTTGCGAGTGTGCGGGTTCGAATCCAGCTCGGGTCGCAGTGGTGTGTCCTTGGGAAAGGCACTTTACTCCTACTTTCCCCACTACACCCAGGTGTACATGGGTACCTGACGTCAGTTGGGGAAAAAGTCCCGTGTGCGAAGGCATGGACAAAGATCTTGCGCACACGTTAAAGCCCATTCCACTATTCGGTAGGAGCAGGCTATGTTGTGCCAGTGGAATGGATGACACAAACTCACATAGCATGCATCCTGTGCGCCAATTGCAGTCTAAACGAAGACTTTGGGCATGGGCAGGATAACCATCCCCAATAGGAAGATCTACTTGTTCAAGATATCAGCAAATATGGTCCAAGGGAGAGTATTCGAAAAATACTTACATAAAATTATCTTGCAGTGGTGCTCTCCTATTGACCAGAGAGAGAGAGAGAGAGAGAGAGAGAGAGAGAGAGAGAGAGAGAGAGAGAGAGAGAGAGAGAGAGAGGGGGGGGGGGAAGAGAGACAGACAGACAGACAAACAGACAGACAGAGACAAAAACAGATAGACCAACAAAAAAAGGACAGAAACAGAGAGACAGATGAGATACACGCACACCTCTGTTCCCAGTCGCCGGCCGATAAAGCTGTGGATGGTTTCATCAGGATCTGAGCAGCGTTTAGCGAAGGCTTCCCCAACAAAGTTGAACAATAGGGGGCGGGAAAAGGGGGGTACCGTCTTGATCACCCCACCTAAGCCTGTCACACATCATCATCACACAGAGTAGTTGCTAGGTTGGCTAGGGGGCGGGAAATGGGGGGTACCGTCTTGATCACCCCACCTAAGCCTGTCACACATCATCATCACACAGAGTAGTTGCTAGGTTGGCTAGGGGGCGGGAAAAGGGGGGTACCGTCTTGATCACCCCACCTAAGCCTGTCACACATCATCATCACACAGAGTAGTTGCTAGGTTGGCTAGGGGGCGGGAAAAGGGGGGTACCATCTTGATCACCCCACCTAAGCCTGTCACACATCATCATCACACAGAGTAGTTGCTAGGTTGGCTAGGGGGCGGGAAAAGGGGGGTACCATCTTGATCACCCCACCTAAGCCTGTCACACATCATCATCACACAGAGTAGTTGCTAGGTTGGCTAGGGGGCGGGAAAAGGGGGGTACCATCTTGATCACCCCACCTAAGCCTGTCACACATCATCATCACACAGAGTAGTTGCTAGGTTGGCTAGGGGGCGGGAAAATGGGGGGTACCGTCTTGATCACCCCACCTAAGCCTGTCACATATCATCATCACACAGAGTAGTTGCTAGGTTGGCTAGGGGGCGGGAAAAGGGGGGTACCGTCTTGATCACCCCACCTAAGCCTGTCACACATCATCATCACACAGAGTAGTTGCTAGGTTGGCTAGGGGGCGGGAAAAGGGGGGTACCGTCTTGATCACCCCACCTAAGCCTGTCACACATCATCATCACACAGAGTAGTTGCTAGGTTGGCTAGGGGGCGGGAAAAGGGGGGTACCGTCTTGATCACCCCACCTAAGCCTGTCACATATCATCATCACACAGAGTAGTTGCTAGGTTGGCTAGGGGGCGGGAAAAGGGGGGTACCATCTTGATCACCCCACCTAAGCCTGTCACACATCATCATCACACAGAGTAGTTGCTAGGTTGGCTAGGGGGCGGGAAAAGGGGGGTACCGTCTTGATCACCCCACCTAAGCCTGTCACACATCATCATCACACAGAGTAGTTGCTAGGTTGGCTAGGGGGCGGGAAAAGGGGGGTACCATCTTGATCACCCCACCTAAGCCTGTCACACATCATCATCACACAGAGTAGTTGCTAGGTTGGCTAGGGGGCGGGAAAAGGGGGGTACCGTCTTGATCACCCCACCTAAGCCTGTCACATATCATCATCACACAGAGTAGTTGCTAGGTTGGCTAGGGGGCGGGAAAAGGGGGGTACCATCTTGATCACCCCACCTAAGCCTGTCACATATCATCATCACACAGAGTAGTTGCTAGGTTGGCTAGGGGGCGGGAAAAGGGGGGTACCGTCTTGATCACCCCACCTAAGCCTGTCACACATCATCATCACACAGAGTAGTTGCTAGGTTGGCTAGGGGGCGGGAAAAGGGGGGTACCGTCTTGATCACCCCACCTAAGCCTGTCACACATCATCATCACACAGAGTAGTTGCTAGGTTGGCTAGGGGGCGGGAAAAGGGGGGTACCGTCTTGATCACCCCACCTAAGCCTGTCACATATCATCATCACACAGAGTAGTTGCTAGGTTGGCTAGGGGGCGGGAAAAGGGGGGTACCATCTTGATCACCCCACCTAAGCCTGTCACATATCATCATCACACAGAGTAGTTGCTAGGTTGGCTAGGGGGCGGGAAAAGGGGGGTACCGTCTTGATCACCCCACCTAAGCCTGTCACACATCATCATCACACAGAGTAGTTGCTAGGTTGGCTAGGGGGCGGGAAATGGGGGGTACCGTCTTGATCACCCCACCTAAGCCTGTCACACATCATCATCACACAGAGTAGTTGCTAGGTTGGCTAGGGGGCGGGAAAAGGGGGGTACCATCTTGATCACCCCACCTAAGCCTGTCACACATCATCATCACACAGAGTAGTTGCTAGGTTGGCTAGGGGGCGGGAAAAGGGGGGTACCGTCTTGATCACCCCACCTAAGCCTCACCTAAGCCTGTCACACATCATCATCACACAGAGTAGTTGCTAGGTTGGCTAGGGGGCGGGAAAAAGGGGGGTACCATCTTGATCACCCCACCTAAGCCTGTCACATATCATCATCACACAAAGCAGTCGTTAGGCTGGCTATGTCCAAGTTTATCCCTTTTAAGAGAAGACAATTCACTTACAGAAAGCAGTGATGCACTGAGTATGGAAATCTGACAGGACGAAATGTCCTGAAACTGGAAAATCAATGGGATGAAAAGGTTCTGGCTCTTGCAGAAATCAACAGAACAAAGTCTGTCCGAGTTCAGCGTCAATAGGACATTTGTCCTGACAGGGGCATCACAATAGTACAGTTTGAGTTGTATTGGAAAATGTCCTATGACCTGGGCCTTGGAACATCGCCGACTGAAAGAAGCCTCTGTTGAGTTTCTTTCCGTTTAAAAATTATCCCCTGTGAATTGTGGATAAATGTTGATATTGCCAATATGTATAAAATTTTCATACCATCATCGCATAAAATAATTGTTAGGTTCAAATTTAAATTACTGGTATGGGGGGTTTTCCTCAATAATAGTTTAGCATAGGAGACTTGGTGTTGATGTACCCTGGCTAAAAGATTCCACGGATCATCCCAACAGCCGAAGCACTTGAACACTATGGTACAAATGCATCAGCTAGGGATGAGAACATTACATGTGTGACCATTTTTTTTATTACCCTGCCACGTGGGCAGCCACACTCCATCTTCAGGGGATAGCATAGGAGAGGGAAGAAAGTAGGAGCAAAGTACCAATACAGCACACTTATAAAACCTAAATAAGCCACAAACCCAGGGCTCCCAATCATCCCGCAAAAAAAGGGGTCCCAGGGACTCCTTCACTTACGACAGAGAGGGTCCTAGAGGTAGGATAGAGGGTCCCAGTGGCATTGACAATGCTAAAAAGAATTTTTCTTGTGCATCCCTGGGACCCCCTGTACATTCTTTAAGAGGGACCTTTAGAATTTTAGTACTTCATAGACACCCAAATGGGGGTCCCTGGGAGCCCTGAAACCCTTTATTGGGTTCCTTCTGTTACCACCCCTTTCTCATTTCTCTCTCACACACACAATCACATACACACACACACACACACACACACACACACACACACACACACACACACACACACACACACACACACAAATCCTCACTGCTAGGCAAGCAGCACAGCTGTCCCCCAACATACAAGAATCGTTTCTTGGCGGCAGCGTCAGAGCGCTTCACCACCAAAATGTCCTTGGTTAGTCCTAGCTCCTCTGCCTGGTAACAGAAATGCACATATTTCCACAATGATGATGATGATAATAATGATGTGTTTGATGATGACAGAGCTTCAGATTCAGATTGTTTTCTGACTTCATGGATCATAATTATATAACCCATGGCTGCCCAAAGTGAGGGGTCAATTTTCAAACTGATGGGCCACTTATCGGGCGCTATAGTTTCATCAATAAACATCAATTGTAGTGTGTGTGTGTGTGTGTGTGTGTGTGTGTGTGTGTGTGTGTGTGTGTGTGTGTGTGCGTGTGAGTGTGTGTGTGTGCATGCATCCATGCATGCATGTGTGTGTGTTTGAGTGTGTGTGCGTGTGTGTTCCAGCACAAGTTTTTTGTTTGGGGCGCAGCCATTTCTTTTTTTTCTTTTTTTGGGCTGTCCCATCTTCTGGGTCGTACAGTGGCGTTGCACCCACACCGCTCATTCCGAATCCCAATTTGCAGCTACATCCCGGCGCAGCTATTTCCTTTTTTCAATCTGAGCATCACACATTAATCAAGACCTGCTATGGTGGAAGCCAAGTCATCACTCACTGGCTCACGGATAGCCCGTAACTTTCGGGGAATTGTACTTTCGGGTCTGTTTACGGCGGATGTCCATTGTGCGCTACAATGATGGTTTTTATTTATGTCATGGCCGTCGGACGCATCCCAACGTGTTGATGTGCGTCTTTGATATAAAAAAAATATGCATCATTAGTGCAGGTGCACTGAGAATCTGAAGCTCTGTGATGATGATGATGATGATGATGATGATGATGATGAATCATCATCATAATTTTTTGGTCTGTTTTTATTTTAGAATAACATGAGGTTTGCAATTAAAGATCTCTAAAGATGCATGCAAAAAAGTGATGTAAATGAGACTAGGTTTTTTTAAGTTCTTCAGTCATCCGGATTCAAAAACAAAACTTCATTAGTATTAATAGTAAACTTCATTAGAAGTGTTCGTGACATGGCAAAGCTAAAAATAAGCTCTCAGCTCCCTCTTTAAACTAATAACAACAACTGCTGCTAGGTGTGTGCTTCCTATCCCTATCCCTAATCAAAGACATTAAAGGTGTTGATGGAATTGGGAATAGACCACAGTCGTTTAATGCATTGTTTTGGCTTTTTATTATTTATTCGTTTTTAGACAGTTCATTAACAACAAAATAAAACATTTCATGTGCGTGCGTGCATGCGTGCGTGCGTGCATGTGTGTGTGCATGTGTGCGTGCGTGTGCGTGTGCACGCATGATATGACAAAGTCAAAATTACTTTATTATCTCAACAAGAGAAATTATATTGTGTTCTTAAGATACAACATGGGCAACAGAACACAAAATAGAAAACACAACTACTTCAAATAGTACTTGTATTAAAAGATCCCCCCACCCCCACCCCCACCCCCCCAGGTATCCCCATAGGAGATAAACATATCCATTCACACTATGTCTCAGGTATTTTGTCCGCTGACTCCCACAGGCCTAGCGAGGGCCCAACTAAACATATATATCTGCATTCACACTACACGGCTATGTCTCACCAATCTCAGAGTTTTGCATCTCCTTCCTTCCCCATCCCTCCCTCCCTCCCATTTGACCGTAGTCCGCTGACTCCCACAGGCCTCAAACTGCGAGGGCCCAACTCAAACACAGTAGTATATCTGCATTCACACTATGTCTCACCAATCTCAGAGTGTTTCGTCCGCTGACTCCCACAGGCCTCAGACTGCGAGGGCCCAACTCAAACACAGTAGTATATCTGCATTCACACTATGTCTCACCAATCTCAGAGTGTTTCGTCCGCTGACTCCCACAGGCCTCAGACTGCGAGGGCCTAACTCAAACACAGTAGTATATCTGCATTCACACTATGTCTCACCAATCTCAGAGTGTTTCGTCCGCTGACTCCCACAGGCCTCAGACTGCGAGGGCCCAACTCAAACACAGTAGTATATCTGCATTCACACTATGTCTCACCAATCTCAGAGTGTTTCGTCCGCTGACTCCCACAGGCCTCAGACTGCGAGGGCCTAACTCAAACACAGTAGTATATCTGCATTCACACTATGTCTCACCAATCTCAGAGTGTTTCGTCCGCTGACTCCCACAGGCCTCAGACTGCGAGGGCCCAACTCAAACACAGTAGTATATCTGCATTCACACTATGTCTCACCAATCTCAGAGTGTTTCGTCCGCTGACTCCCACAGGCCTCAGACTGCGAGGGCCCAACTCAAACACACTGCCGTCACTGTGTTGAACTGAGTGCATCCAGCCTCCTGTGCGCTTACTGCCTTCCAGCAAAATTATCTGCAGAAAAATAACACCATTTTACAACTTAAACACACTGCCACCACTTGTCTTCTATTATAAAAAAATTTGTCTATATAATGCATAAGAAATTACTGTTGTTACAAGATCTCAGAAACATTAAGGTTGTGCATCTAATGCATCTAGCATTTTTCAGTTCTTTTCAGGAAAGTGATCTTGTACAAATTGATCAGATACTTGGTTGATGAAATTTAACAGCCAAAAATGTAAAAGTCATGCATCTAGGAAAACATAATCCCAGGCATACATACTATATAAATGACGGTGAAGAGAGAAGAGCGCTCGAGACCACAACAGAGAAAAGGATCTAATGGTGTTAGTTGATCCTGGTTTGTCGTTTGAACACCACATAAACAATGTTGTATTAAAGGCCAACCGTATTTCTGGACATTGTTAATAGTTCAACTAATTAAAAAAAACAGCTCCACAAAATATATTTTTAAATTCTGAGAGTGGCTAAAGATAAATTAAAAATATAAACAAATGAAATATACAAAAACATCACACAGTGCTAATTATGAAAAACTCCTTTTGTTATTGTTTTGTCACCTTTCCAATCTTGGCGGCTGCTTGTCGCTGAAGATAGTAAGCAGCAGACAAACCGCTCACACCTCCCCCCACCACCACCACAGTTGCCATGGTTATTAGAGAGCAATTGGAATGTCTCCAAGCCTGACTCTGTTGCCGTGGGAAACAAAGATGTCACGATGACATTGTCGAAGGAATGTTACTCTTGTCACTTCATGGCTTGAGGAAGTTGAAAGTTATATAAACAGTGTCTGAATAGAAAGAAAGAGATTTGTGAGGTTAGTGACTGAAATATGACTTATCTAACGATGGTATAATCATGTACACTCACAATTATGTCATACACTGTACATACTTGCACATTAGCACACAACAACATACTGATACAGTATTTATACGGCGCTGAATCTTGATGGAAATCAAATCAAAGCGCACACATACGTTAGCATTCATAACGCATTCAAACAAAAACGCAATACAAAGCGAACACACACACACATATTATCCCTTTCGCCACTGATGTCGTATTTCTGCACCACACTGATTTAACACCCATATCACTAAAAGATCTGTATGAAATTAGGATCTGTGGTAAAGATCCCCCCTACATTTCTCGGTTAATTGTATTTTTCCGTTTTTGCCTTTCTTACCATACATAAAGCTGTATTTTAGGAACATGTTTAGCTAATAACCTTTTTGGAATACTAACCCTAGCCCTAACCCTAACCCTACCCCCCACCCTATAAGACGGAAAAACGCAACGAACCACAACTGTGACAAATCGCGGTGTACTGCAGTACATAGTGGGGGGTAGGGTTAGGTTTAGGGCCAAGGTTAGGGATAGGGTTAGTATTCCAAAAAGGTTATTAGCTAAAAATGTTCTAAAATACAGCTTTATGTATGGTAAGAAAGGCAAAAACGGAAAAATACAATTAACCGAGAAATGTAGGGGGGGTGGCACATCTTTACCTTTACCGGATCTGTTATCCAGTGACATTATAATGTTCTTAATTTTGGAGATAAGGATTAAAGGAAAGACCTTATTTAATACATGTCATAGGGGATTCACAATGTTGCAATTTTACTTCACTGAGGTAAATCTGACAGAATATTTTGGCTGAAAAATGGCTGGGGAGCGAACTTCAACTTCAACAAATCTTTATTATCTCAAAATGAGAAATTAAATATGGCAACACCCGCGATTTCAACATAAAAGACATCACATAGAACAATATTTTCCAAATCATGCTTAAATATGAAACAAGACATAAAAGTGCACAGCTCTACAGAAGAATACACAAATGCAATATAAAGACACATTTATGTTTAAAACATCAATTATATATAAGACGAACAGCATATTTAAGTACATATTCATAAATTTAAGAAATAACTCACAGACCCTGTACCTTCAGATATGCATTGCACACATGCAAACACATTCCAACCACCATAGCCCACCCACCCATCTCTCTTTTCCACACACACATGTGTGCTCCCATGTGCACCTACATACTTGCAAGAGCATACATACTACCATTCACAGCCACACTCTCCTGTTTACATGCGTGCATGTGCATCCCCCACCCCTACCCCACCACCACACACACACACACACACCCGCACACACACACCTGTATTAAGATGAAATAGATAATTTAAAGAAAAGTAGTCAGGTAAAAAGACAAACCATTTACTTGTTTATAAAAGAGATTGCCATGGGGGTAAAACTGTTTCAAAACAGCGAAAGGGTTAAACGTGCATGTCTACACATGCAAGCACACACACACACACAAGCACGCACGCATGCACGCACACACACACACACACACACACACGCACGCACGCACGCACGCACACACACACACACACACAAACTTGTTATGTTTTTACTTAAAATATTTTTTTTTTAATACTAACAGTAGCAGGAAACATGTGATTAAGAGTACAACAAGCTAAAAGCTAATATACCGATCTCCAAGAGAGCCAAAGAAGCCTTCAAGCGTGGGATATAAAATCATATCTCGACATATCATTTGCATATTATATCACAGTTATTTATCTTCACATAACATTATCATTATGACACATCGAGGTACAATGGCATGCGACTATCTGCAGTGCTCAACCATATTTGCTTTATTTGCATCAAGTGATGTTTAGTAAAACAAACTGCCCAAACATACTCCTAACCCTATGCCTTAACCCGATAAATGCAAAAAGTTGTTTCTGATGAACATTTTACATTGAAAAAAAAATTGTGAAGAGTAACTGTTAGTGAAATTGCAAATGATAAAAATAGCGGATAACAACCAGGCACTCAAGGTAGTGTCACTGCAAATACAGGCTTCTTACCGGGACACCCCCCCAAAATCATCTTATTATACGCAATCACTGAAATTACGTCATCACTGAAAGTTCCTCATTGGCCAAATGACAATAATTATGGCCTAAGTGGATTGTAGTGTAAGAAGAATAGTTCATTGCAAAGGCTATTCTTTATGCAGCTAAGGCCAGTACGGTTCATGTTTTTATTAATAATCAGTTTCCTTTCATAATGTATCGCTTGTGCAAGATCGAAATAGCTCACAACTTTCTAGCTTGGAGAACTATATTATTTGTGGATGAGTGGGATTTTCTTGCTACAGTGAAGTGGTTAGTATTATTTAGATCTGCATGCAAGGCATCTCGCTTCTTCGTTGCGTGTTTGATTATCAGCTGATTTTTATCTGAAAGAAGTAAAATATCAGTATATATGATGTTTCAGCATCTAACAGCTTTTGTGTGTATGTAAACACAGACCACAAATGCATACACACACGCACACACACAGAGTGACAAACACTCTCTCTCTCTTTGATATATACAGTGGAGAACTGATAACTCAAAAACACTGGATAACTGATTCAATATAATTTTTGGGTCCCAGTATAATAATCGTTATGTTGAAGTCTTTTAATTCAAAATAAAATATCAGCCCCTTCAATTTTGTGTGTGTGTGTGTGTTGTGTGTGCGCACACACGCACAGGCTGCGTTGAACCACATGAACGGCACCTGGAACATCATTTGGAAAGACACAGTGTGTGTATGTGTGTGTGTGTGTGTGTGTGTGTGTGTGTGTGTGTGTGTGTGTGTGTGTGTGTGTGTGTAGTGTGTGTGTGTGTGTGTGTGTGTGTGTGTGTGTGTGTGTGTGACTGTATGTCTGTGATCTGTGTGTGCTTGTGTCTACATGTGTGTGTCTAGTATTTGTTGCGTGCATCAGCATGTGCAAGGGAGGTCAAAGTTATTCATCCCACACACTTAAACCCTTAGCGGTGGTAAGGTAGGAAGGGGGGAGAACAGGAGATGATAATAATAATAATAATAATAATAATAATAATAATAATAGTGAATCATTTACATAGCGCACTCCTTCACAGATGTGGAGCTCTATGCGCTTAACAACAACAAAAAGTAAAAGCAAGAAATTCAACAACAAAACAAATAATCGCTCACACACATGCAAATAGGCATACATATATATATATATATACACCCCCCCCACCCCCCACCCACACAGATACAAGACTGCTTGGGAAAAAAAGTGTGTGTGTGGGGGGGGGGGGGAGGGGGTTGTAAGCTTTAACAACAATTCAGCTCAAGGTCACAATTGTTCAAACTGCACATCTAACCAAAGAACGTCTCGTTCTTTGATCTAAACTAAACGTGGTTTCCCTCAAATCCCTGAGTCACGATTCAACAGGATTTGTGCAAGTTTGAGCGGTCTACTTGCACTACCAATAAAACTAGAACACGTGGGCAGACCTTACACTCTCTCTCCTTCAATGAATGGATGTCACTTGTCATTGAAAAGAGTCAAAACATGTTGATGTTCACGTTCATGCCAGCTAGCTTTTAATAGTTTTATATAAACTGATAAAGAGCATGCTACTTCCGTGCTTTCCTTTTTCGAACAACTCATAAATCAAATGTTCGGCGGGTCATGAGACATCTTGCCGTTTGGGAAGCAAACAAACAGAATAGCTTCGTCATGCTGATGCTCTCATTCTCTCAGTGCTGTCTCGTGTGTCTGCATCGAGTTTCGAAACATGTCGTCTGCTCAAAATGCGGAGAATGGAGATGTGTGGTCTTGCTTCCATGGTCGGTTAAGTTGTGTTTAGGACAGAAAATTATTATTATTATTAGAATTGACCAACGTACTGCAAACATGTCTTCTTCTTTTTTTTCCTTTTTGTAAAAAATAGTCAACTTACCCACCGAATCAGAACCAGAATCAGCAGACAGCTCGAGTGGATAACTTTGAGTTACTTTGAAGAGTGACCTCCCCTACATATAACATTTAGGTTGAACTTATGAAAATTTACTTGCTTCAAAAAACATATTTAAAAAATATATATTATTACACCAGTGGAAAGCAATGGATCAGTATTGGGGGTTTTGTGTGTAAAAAAAAATGACGGCGGTGAACGCCCCATTTCTGGACGCGTTCCAGGCAACTGTCGGCTCTCATTAAATCCCCCCTCCCCCTCCCCCCCCCCCCCCCTTAAAAACGCAGAGTAGGATTGTGACCGACCACTTCGGACCTCAACCCAAAGTGCCAAAAAATCAGCCTGTTGATTGTGGGCACTAAAGGGAAGAAGAAGAAGAAGACAATATGAAATCTCTCTCTCAGAGAGAGAGAGAGAGAGAGAGTTATTATTTCGCTTTGTACTCTATCTTTTGCTATTTTTCTCTTTTTCGTACTACCCCCTAAAGTGCAGCAGAACCTTCAGCGTGTTGAAGTTGGCTGCCTAAGGAGAAGAAGAAGAAGAAGAAGAAGAAGAGAGAGAGAGAGAGAGAGAGAGAGAGAGAGAGAGAGAGAGAGAGAGAGAGAGAGAGAGAGAGAGAGAGAGAGAGAGAGAGAGAGAGAGAAGAGAGAGAGAGAGAGAGAGAGAGAGAGAGAGAGAGAGAGGGGCCAGGCGAATGGAAAGTTGCACAGTAATACTCATGATTGGGATATCTTCATGGGTCAATTGTAATGCCATGTTTCGCTGTTGTTGCTCTCTCTCTCTCCCTCTCTCTCTCTCTCTCTCTCTCTCTCTCTCTCTCTCTCTCTCTCTCTCTCTCTCTCTCTCTCTCCTCTCTCTCTCTCTCTCTCTCTCTCTCTCTCTCTCTCTCTCTCTCTCTCTCTCTTTCATTCTCTCCCTACCCCAAAGCCACCGTGGCTTACAGAGAAAATTGAAGAAGCTATTCGAATTAGAGATACTTTATTGAAATCCAAACAATTTGAACAATTCAAAAAACAGATAAATACAGTTACATCCATGCTTCGCCGTTCAAAAAATAAATATTTTAATGATTTAGTGTTCAGTTATTCTAAAAATAACTCAAAGCTCATTTGGAAAAAACCACTCTAACCGGCCGTAAAAACTCGGACAAAACATCCGTTGTTCCCACAGAAATGTCAGCCGATTCACTAAATCGTCATTTTTCTAATGTAGCTAACGTTACCGTTAAACATGATAGGTCTGAACAAAATGATCTCAAATTGCTGACAGATTGTTGTGTGTCAAAAGAAATTAAATCCGAACTAGGGCTGTTCCTGCAATAACAGTTTGTGATGTTTATCCGAATCATTTAAAACAAACAGGTACATGTGGTCTTGATGGTTTAGATGAAATTATTTTTAAACTTAGTGCTCCTCTCATTACAGACACACTGACTTATCTATACAACCTCTGATCTGTATCGATAAAAGTTATTTTCCTAACATTCTGAAGCAAGCTAAAGTTATACCACTTTTTAAATCTGGTGATAAAGCTGACCCTTCAAACTATAGACCTATTTCGCTCGTTTCTGTTCTTTCTAAACCTCTAGAAAAGCATTTTAGCAAATATATAATTTTTCATTTATTTAAATATGATTTAATACACCCTAATCAATCTGGCTTTAGATCAAATCACTCTTGCCACACAGCTTTGATTAATCTTGTTGACCAATGGCTTGCAAACATACATGATTTAAAAATTACAGGGGTCCTTTTAGTAGACTTCGCCAAAGCATTTGATGTAATCGACCATAATCTACTACTGCGGAAAATGGCAATAATAAATTTATATAGATTTTCAAAATCTGTCCTTCAGTTCATCAAATCATTTATTACAAATCGTAAGCAAACTGTTTTCCTTCATAATAAACAATCTAGTTCTTTACCAATCAAATTCGGGGTTCCACAAGGATCAGTTATAGGTCCACTTTTGTTTTTACTATATGTCAATGATCTTCCTCTTCATATTAAAGACCCTTGTGATATGTTT